>NW_019168470.1:24508260-25108260 GCF_002303985.1 Durio zibethinus
GTGTTCAACTATGAACTTTTCTGGTAGCACCCTTGGTCTTCAATCTTTATAGGAGAAGTTTTTTGTGATACTTCTTAGTTGTTATCCTGGGCCTTTTTTTAACTTGTAAGTGAGTGGGGCATACTTAAGAACTCAGAATCATATAATATCTTAACATTAACTCTTTCAATATTGCAGGTCCAGACTCCTCAATTGCAGAGTTGACAGACTTTATATGTGCTGCTCAAATGGCTAAAGCTGCCGATGCACTTTTTCCCCTCGAAGACAAGGTAGTTTCTTTCCCCTTTCTAAGAATTCAGACTTGTAACACTCTCTCTAAATCCTTTGTAATTTGTTCTTTTTTTACTTGCTTTTTAATTAACGGTATGTCATTTTGCTGTAGTTTTCTTCATACTATTTTCAGTAAAACTTAGACCAATGATTTTCCATCTAATTTTACAGAAGCCATTTAGCAATGACTTTAATCACAAGAAGAGGCGAAACTTGGACTATGATAAGTGGAAAAGGAAGAAGCAGATGAAGCTCGAAAAGAGGCTTAATGAAATTGATGATGCACTTCACCTTCCAAATCCTATGATTGGTTTTGGGGTCCCTACTGAATCAGATCAGATCATTCATAGAAAACTTCCAGAAGCTGCTATTGGGCCTCCTTATTTCTACTATGAGAATGTGGCACTTGCTCCAAAAGGGGTTTGGAGCACCATTTCACGGTTCTTATATGATGTGGAGCCAGAGTTTGTTGATTCAAAGTATTTTTGTGCTGCTGCAAGGAAAAGGGGTTATATTCATAATCTGCCAATCGATAACAGATTTCCCCTTCTTCCATTTCCACCGCGCACCATACATGAAGCTTTTCCATTAACGAGGAAATGGTGGCCTTCATGGGACACAAGAACAAAGTTGAACTGTTTACAAACATGCACAGCTAGTGCGAGATTGACAGATAGGATCCGCAAAGCTCTTGAACATAATCATGATGAGCCACCTTTGAGTGTCCAAAAGTTCGTTCTTGATCAATGCAGAAAGTGGAATCTGGTCTGGGTTGGAAGGAATAAAGTTGCTCCACTTGAACCTGATGAAGTGGAAATGCTTTTGGGTTTCCCTAGAAATCACACACGGGGAATTAGTCGGACCGATAGATATAAATCACTTGGTAACTCATTTCAGGTGCATGATTTTTCCCCTTCTTTTTCATGTTTTTTGACAAATTTTTGTGTAATACTAATTAGAATGCATGAATGTCCTCGATCCTGCAAAAAATTTTAGAATGCAAAGTATTTAAACTATTTCAAGTTATTATCCAAAATTTCAATTAATTCTTTCATTTTGTTTTCCCATGTACTTGAAGTCTATGGTTGTGGCATTATGCTTATAGAATAACTTCTTTCAGGTTGACACAGTGGCTTATCATTTATCGGTTTTAAAAGACATGTTCCCTGAAGGTATCAATCTCCTGTCTCTTTTCTCTGGGATTGGTGGTGCAGAGGTTGCCCTCCACCGACTTGGCATCCCTTTGAAGAATGTGGTATCAGTGGAGATATCGGAAGTGAACAGAAATCTTGTTCGGAGTTGGTGGGAGCAAACTAATCAGAGAGGGACTTTGATTGACATACCAGATGTGCAAGAACTGAACGGTGATCGGTTGGAGCAATTGATGAGTAGATTTGGTGGATTCGACCTTGTCGTTGGTGGGAGTCCATGTAACAATCTTACTGGTAGCAACAGACATCATCGAGACGGACTCGAGGGTAAAGACTCTGCACTCTTCTTTGATTATTGTCGTATACTAGACTTGGTTAAATGTATAACGGCGAGGAATCAATGATTTCATGTGAAGGGTCTCATTCATGAATACTTGATTTGATTCCAATTTATTTTTTTCTTGCATCCTCAATGTTGTCTGAACATAACATTGAATAATGTCTTACATTCATTCAAACCGTTAACATTAAAGTCAAAGGGAAGTGAAAATTATTAAAGTTGATGGGAAAGTCGTTGGATGCTGTTTTTTTTTTTTTGACTAAATATATTTGTCATTGGGCATCTCTCCATTTTACTCGAGAGTTAACACACTGTTTGGATGATGGTGAAGAAAAGGTTTTATTGTTCACGTTCAAAAGTGCAGCAAATGAGCTGGAAGCTGAGCTTGCAGCTGTCCTGGGAATCCTCTATGATATGGAGTAACTTGTAAATGTTTTGGAAAGGCCTGCCAATTCGAATGTGTTACGAAAATTATCTAGTCACAGTCACAGTTCATAATGACAGCACCAAAAAAAAAAATTTTTTTTCAGCTTTTTCTTTTAATTTCAAATTCATATTTTCATTCTTTCTAGTATCAAAATCATATATTAAAATTTTAATTTGGATTGTTTTCATATAATTTATGTATTATTTTTGTCATATTTAAAACTATTTTAAAATTATACAAAATTCAAAATAATTTTAGCAAAGCCCAAATACCCATCAGCATGGACTAAAGCTATATATTTAAAGCCCAAACCATTGTTAAAAATTTAGAACAGAGGAAGGTACAAAAACTGATACGCATTTCATAAGCCCAAATACCACATCACATCTAAGAAAAAAAAATTGGTAAACTTGAGTAACCTTTTTGACTGGCCTTAAAAATTATTTTCTTAAAAAAAAAAAAAAAAAAACTCCCTTCCGACAAAAACAAGGTACCCTTTATTCGCAGTCCATTATGGATTTATTCTCAGTTTCTCACTATTTTCCTTCCTTTTTTAATAAAAAGCCAAGTGTCCAAATGCATGCCCCCTCCATTTTAACCACGGTGAAAAAAATAATCCAACCACTTTCATTTGTTTTACTTCAATCCAAATTAAAATAACAATTTTTCCAAAAGAAAGGTAGTTGCTGTATAGCCTATAAATATAAGCCTTTGATCTCTCCGCCACTTTCCTCTCCTCTTCCAACTTTCCCTCTGCCCGTTCTCTTCTCTTTATAAGCGCGCAGCAAAGATAAGAGGAAACGCAAAGAGAAGAGAAAACTGAGAGGAAAAAAAGGGGTTTCTACTCGAACACAAAGAGCGATTCTCGCTTCATCTTCCGCGAAGCGACACCGTTAGGTACTTTGATTTCCTTAAATTCTCTCTTGAGTTTTTCAGATCTGATTTGAAGGATTAAATTTTTTAGATTCCAATCTCGATCCCCTCAAGAAATTGATAAAAGGTGGATTTCTAGGGTTCTAGATTCTAATTTATCAATAAATTTCAATTCTCGTTTGATAATTTACATGTTGGTTAAGTTCGGGTTAGGGTTTTGATTGTTTGTTGATAAAATATGATTAGAAGCATTGGGATTTTCGTGTTGGTCTTGAATCTTTTATCTGTTTGAATGTAAAGCATCTGGTTGGGGTTATTTCTTGTTATTTGTGAAGTTTGAAGATTGAATGAGCTCTGTTTTGTGCTTTTCAGGGCATTTCTGGATCTGGGAATTTTAAAATTTTAAGCTTATGGATTAATTTCTTAGCAGTGTTTTGGTTATTGGAAAAGGCAATTTAAAGGCAATTAAGTAGCTCAGTCTTTAATTTGTATTTGATTTGGCTTAGAAGTTTTTTCTCATGCA
This sequence comes from Durio zibethinus, assembly GCF_002303985.1. Next base: position 24,511,845 of record NW_019168470.1, read on the forward strand.
TTTCCTTACGTTTCTTAGAATCCAAATGCATATTTTCTTTAAGGCTTCGTTTCTTTCTCCTTTTGCTAGCTATTTTTTGGTATTTGCTTTTTGCTTCCTTAAAAGTAGCTAAAAGGGCAAAAGTGACAAAAAGCAAAAATAATGATTGATTATAAATGAAAAAATAAGTGGAATGCAAGATCAACTCATGGTTTTGGTTCTTCAAGAAATTTACCATCTGCGTTTGTATTTTTGGTTGCTTTTATTAGTTTCTCATTTGTGCCTTCGGAATTTTTGGGTCTTGCAGATTTTTGTTGGTGGCTTTTCTTGCTATGGCTGCCACTGCGACTGCCTCTTCTGCTGGTCCACGATATGCTCCGCCAGACCCTACTCTTCCCAAACCATGGAAAGGCCTAGTTGATGGGAAAACTGGTTATCTATACTTTTGGAATCCAGTAACGAATGTCACGCAATATGAGAGGCCTACAAGCGTAGATTCTGCCCCAAAATCTTCTTCTGTGCCTATGGGTTCTTCAGTTCAAGTTCAGCAATCTTCTCAAGGACGTCATGGGTATAGTCCTGACAAGGAAAATGATCAGTATGGAAGAGGTAGCAACGCTATATCAAAACTTGAGCCAGTATCAAGGAGTAACCAGGTTTTTGTTCTACTTCTGTCCTCTAAATCAGACATTTGATTGATCTGGTTTTTCTTGTCGGTCTTATTTGATACTGAAGTATGTCCCTTTTCTTTCTGGTGGCTTAAGTGTTCAGTTTTTGTCACATTTGATTTTGAGACTTGGATTCATGTTCTCATCCAAGCTACTTGTAATTTTTTCTTTTAGTCTATCAACATTCTTAAAGCTTGGGTTTTTTAAAATTACATAAGTTCAGGCATCTGAAGTGGGAATTTATGAATAGGTATATATGTTTGTTTTTCTATCTAGTATTAATTTAATGTTCTTAATTTTGCATAGAATGCAAGAGGTGGAGCAGTGCATTCCCATAATACACCTAATGGGACTTCCAGCTCTGTGATTGGAGGATCTTCTGCTAGGGGACATGGATCAATGGCTGGGGGATCTAATTTGTCCGGTGATGTTTATCGCCGTCAGCATGAGATAACAGTAACTGTGAGTATATAGGTGATAATTACAAGTAGTTTATTAACCATCTTATTTTTTATTTTTATTAGACACTTGGGCTTCTGAAAATCTCATTGTGCTTGGCGCATTACTATCCCATGTGACTCTAATTGTTTTTTTTCTTAAATCTTTTCAGGGAGATGAAGTGCCCCCACCTTTTTCATCATTTGAATCTACTGGCTTCCCTTCTGAGATACTTAGAGAGGTATACTATTCTGCTTCTCCTTTATCCTTTTGGTCTTTACAACATTGTTGGACTTGAAAGTTGAATCTTGTAAGTTAGTCGAACTATGCAAGTTGAATGTTTCTTGTTCAAAGTTATGTCATTGCTGGAGGTCCCAATGTTAAGCGTCAGACTCATGTTAATTCTTTTGCCATCTTTACTTTTTGTCGCAGGTGCGATATTTGCTCCTTGTAGGAGCTAATGTCGTACGCTGTGGTGCCCTCTGTGGGGGCCTTTGCTTATAATTTGGGGCGCCCTTATATGGTGGACCAATTTTGGGAAGGGCTTTCTGAATGACCCAAGTTCGTGGCCAGGACTGCCATAGATGATGATTCAGTCTGCCACTCGGTCCGAACGGAAGAAGAGGCCTCCTCCTGTTCCAACTTGCGTCAGCAAGCATTGGCTGCTTGCATATGGGGGATGGTGCTTCTTCTGACATAAGCCACTCCTCTATAACTCTTAAAAGAAAACCATAAGTCTTGAGGGCAATACTTCTGCTCACCGAGGTTGCTGGAATTTTTTTTCTTTTTTTTTTTTTGCTTTTAACAGGTTCACAATGCTGGGTTTTCTGCTCCAACCCCAATTCAGGCTCAGTCGTGGCCAATTGCATTGCAAGGTAGAGACATAGTGGCCATTGCAAAAACAGGTTCTGGGAAAACATTGGGTTACCTAATTCCTGGATTTATGCATCTCAAGCGTTGCCACAATGATCCTCAAATGGGTCCAACTGTGTTAGTATTGTCACCAACAAGGGAGTTGGCTACTCAGATACAAGATGAAGCTCACAAGTTTGGGAAGTCATCAAGAATTAGTTGCACAGTATGTTACCATTCTTTGAATCAGGACTTCAATTTGTTCAATTTTTTTGTAGTTTTTTATTGTCTTCCAATTTCTTCAATAATGTTAACATAGAAGTCTTTCAAAGGTGAAGGTAGAATTATGATTTTTTACTGATGTTAGTTTCATATGTTTCTGTGCAGTGTTTGTATGGAGGAGCACCAAAAGGTCCTCAATTGAGAGAGATTGAGAGAGGGGTAGATATCATTGTTGCCACTCCTGGCCGGTTAAATGATATTCTAGAGATGAGGAGAATCAGCCTCCATCAAGTTTCTTACCTTGTGTTAGATGAGGCTGATCGAATGTTAGACATGGGTTTTGAACCTCAAATACGGAAAATTGTGAAAGAAGTGCCTACTCGCAGGCAGACTCTCATGTACACTGCAACATGGCCAAGGGAAGTCCGGAAAATTGCAGCAGATCTACTGGTAAATCCTGTTCAGGTCAACATTGGCAATATTGATGAGCTTGTGGCAAACAAGTCTATTACGCAGGTTTGAACTCCCTTACAACTAATCCTGATTTAATTTAATGTAGATTTGGGAATCTGAAAGTTATTTAATATTTTATTGTGAATGATTGGTTACTTTTATTATATAGTTGCTGATAAATTTATCTTTCTGATATCTTGCAGTATGTTGAAGTATTATCACCAATGGAAAAACACAGAAGATTGGAGCAGATACTGCGCTCCCAAGAACCAGGATCCAAGATTATTATTTTTTGTTCAACCAAGAAGATGTGTGATCAACTCGCTCGAAACCTCAGTCGGCAATTTGGAGCTACTGCTATCCATGGAGACAAATCTCAGGCTGACAGGGACTATGTACTAAGTCAGTTTCGCACTGGGAGGTCACCAGTGCTTGTTGCTACTGATGTTGCTGCTCGGGGATTGGACATTAAAGACATCAGGTAGGGGTTGGGATTTCTGATACATGGTTCCATTGCTTTATACTTCTATAGCTTAAATGAGTCACTTATGAAACTTTTGGTTTTTAATGTTTTACATCTGCTGTGTAAGTACGTCATAATAATGATTGCATTTACTAATATCTTTCACAGGGTGGTAATCAACTATGACTTCCCTACTGGAGTTGAGGATTATGTTCATAGGATTGGGAGGACTGGAAGGGCAGGTGCAACTGGATTGGCATATACATTCTTTGGTGATCAGGATTCGAAGTATGCTTCAGATCTCATCAAAGTTCTAGAAGGAGCAAACCAGCGGGTACCTGCAGAACTTCGTGATATGGCTTCACGTGGTGGTGGGATGGGAAGGCCTAGACGTTGGGCTTCCAGTACTGGTGGCCGTGATGGGGGACGAGGTGGACATACTGATTCAGGGTATGGTGGTAGAGATGGTGGAAGGGGTGGTCGTGGAATTTCTACATCTTCTAGCTGGCATGAGAGAAGTGGAGGACGTGGATATGATCACGAGTCTCGTGACAGGTATGTTGGTGTTCTCTTTTTGAGTTTTTTTTCTTTCTTTTTTCCTTTTTGAATTTAGTAATTATAATGTTCTGTATTGCTGCTGAGTTTATTTCAGTTATTGCATGATGCTTCTTGGCAGTATTTGGATATATGATTTTCCGCACACCATCCTTGATTAGTAAATTTAGAATTATGGTAATCTTGGAATGGAAGTTGTTTAAGTTCCCCCATGTTTATTAATCCCTTTGTTATTTATGAACAGGTATGGTCGTGGCTTCCATGATAGTTATGATAAAGGACGAAGTCGCAGCAGTGGCCGTGACCGCAGTCGAAGTCGTAGCATTGATAAGTATGATAATGCTGCTGGACGTGAACGTTCCCCTGTGCGCAGTTTTCATGAAGTGATGATGAAACGTGATCGGTTGTCACCGCCCAGGCAGCGTGGGCTCCCTCACAATAATGAGAATTCAAGGGACCACAAAACTTTTCGTGATTCGCGGAGCCCTCCCCGTGAGAGGTCAAGGTCACCTTATGGTGGTGGTAGCGGAAGGGATAACTTTGGAGGATCGTATGGAGATTCTCGTACAGGTTTTAGGGATGAGGAGGAAGGCATGATACGTCCCGATCACTGATCCTTTTGACCTCAGAATTGAGGGATTTTGGTGGTTTTATCACACCTTCCGGTGCTCTCTTCTTTCTCGGATTTGGTTCAAGTTATATGTTTGTGTAGCCCGTAGTAGGGGCAGTGTGCAGCGGAAAGGCAAAGAAGTTTCTGAAATTGACATTTTAAAAGGAATTATTTTTGTTTTTCTTTTGCTCGATTTTCTAGGGCATTTAGACGACTCGACACTCGAGCAGGAAATTTTAGGAGTGTTGTCAGTGCACTTTGGTTGGAGTAGAAGATAAGAAGGCAAAGTTTGATATGGAAATGGTATGGGAATGGGAGGAAAAACCTCAAGGAAAATCATTTTGATGTATTGGTTGTGTAATTCTAATGAAATGTGTAAGGATACTTATAAGTTTAAAGCTAATTTCATTCAAATGTTTGCTTCATATTCTTATTATTATTATTATTTGATAGATACTAAATATATTCTCTTAGTAAGGAATTAATACTAAATAAGCTAGGACCTCCGATTTCGTTGTTCTCAATCTTTCGAATTACTCACAAGTTTCAATGAATTGTATTTATAGATTGGTGAATTTATAGATTATTTATTAAAAAAATTTTGAATTTATAGATTATTTATAAAACAAAAGTGATAACAGCGGAAATCAATTTTAAATTTATAACTTAAATTTATAAATGAATTATTTCATTCTCATCAATTTAATCAACCCCCTTGGATTAGCTGCTCCATATTACCTTTGCCTTGCCTTTTCTAGTGCTACTGCATGAATTTTTTTGACTTCCTCTGAACTAAAATCGAAAAGTTAAAACAAATGCCTCTAGATTTTCACTTAAAAAAAAAAAGGACAAGTTAATGATTTTCTTGTCAATAACACTTACAATTGTGAAGGACATTTCTTATAGAAAATTACGCTAAATATTTAGTTTAATACGAAAGTAAGATAAAAGATAAGAGTTCGTTTTTCATAGGATGAAAATTTTAATTTATATAAGTAAGATTAAAAATATACATATATTCACTTAGTAAATATATTTAATAAGACATTTGTCAACCTTTTAATTGCGTCTCTAAAAACTTCATCTTCAATGCATGAAACAATTTTCCAAATCTTAATAATTTATATATTCCTATAATATGGTTGAGATTTTAGTGGTATGATTTAAAATTTCAATTAGCTAAACATTTAATTTGAAAAAAAACTAATAAAATGATTACATATATACATATATATATATATTTATAAGATCAAACCTCAAGTTCAATTGGCTTACATAGAGATTGTACATTGGTGCTCAAAATTCGAGTCATGGGACTAATCTCTTTATAAACTTGATAATTTAAAATAAAATATAATAATATGATATGAATACGATATGAATGAAAGGTATAAAAGTGATACGATATAAAATTTTAGCTATAATTATATATAAATTTAACAAAATAAAAAAATTTTATATTTTTACATTAACATAAATTATAACGTATAATTTTTATGTAAAACATAATATAAATAAATAAATTTTAATATTTTACACGACATTAATATACGAATGGTTAAATCTACCCTCTAATATATGCTCTGCCATTGTTACTTTTCTAAAACATATAATCTCAACTAAAGCACAACATCTCCCCATACAAAAAATTTGACAATTCAACCAGACTTGTTGGAAACTGATTCCAGTTTAGCTAATGAATTTGGACAGTAACCATTTTTTTTTTTTTTGGCTTTACTACTTTTACTTAATTATGTCAAAATAATTAATTATAACTGAATTAACATTTAAGACCCACTGCAATTTTATTTAATTTTTTTTCTACAACCATGCTTTTAATCCTCTAATCTAAAATTCTGGCACCATATATACTTATAGCTGAAACTTCAAAGTTTTAGAATTATATTAATGTAACAATTTTGCAGTCAGTTGCCACATATAGAAGAATTAGATTAATACTACAAATACACTTATAGTAAAGTTTTTTAACTCACAATTAAGATTAAAATGATAACACATGTCTTTTATATATTTAAAAAAATTAATTTAAAAAAAGAGATATTTGTTATCATTTTAATCTCATTTGTGAAATTAAAAAATTTTACTGTTAGTATATTAGATAATTTCTCATATAATAATGCAAATAAAGAAATATGAAATTAGCCATTTTTTTTCTTTCAAAAATAAATTTAGTATAAACTTGTCTCTTTATTCAATTAATTTTTATTTTCAAAAAGACAACTCAATTTTTTTTATAATTATTCGTAAAAAATAATTTTAACAAATTTGAAATTCAAATCTCATGATCTGCACCTTATCTTTCATCTAACCTTTTTTGTTTTTTTAAATAATGAATTTAGTGTATGTATTTGTAAAAGGAACACATTAAAACTTAGTCTTTATTGTTCTTAAAACTATGGTAAATTCAATCAAAATTTGTACTTAAAATTTTTTTTTTTTGGCTTATTTTTACATTTCAACTACCCAAGTCTTGGAGTGAAAGAAGCAAAATTTCAAAGTGAGAATGACATCACAAAATGAACAAAGTAACTGTAAATTTCTTTTTTTTTTTTTTTTAAAGTTTTGTCTTCAACAAAATTTTGGCACAAATTAAATAGAAATTTAATGGGGGTCATTTATTAGGCTCAAAATGGAAAATCATTAAATGTTCAGTTACAAAGACAAAGTGCTTTTAGGGTTAATCCATGACACATTGCAAATTTCATTAGTCATGCCCTTCAAAACCAACCCTCCCCAGCTCAGTATTTCCCAATTCCCATATAAAGGACAAAATTTATGGTTTCAAAATACCTGAGTTTTAAATTACTTGACTACCCCCCATTAAGACAAAAATAAAACACATTTTTTCTCTACCTACTCCCATATATATTTATGAACAAACATTTTTTTTTTTGAAAGAATTTATGAACAATTTTATTTATATAAATCAGTGTAATTTAACAAAATATTATGAACAAAGATCTTATCTTACTTATTTTTTGTTATATATATATTTAGATAATATATTATCTTTTATATTTGAGATTGTATCGAACTTATTAAAATTATAAATTTAATATTTTATCAATATATCACATAATGGAAAACATATATCATTTTTTGAATTAAAAGTTCATGTAGTTAATTTGTTAAGAGGGAATTTAAGAATATAGCTACAAATAATGCAATATTTTCGTTTGATGTCCCAAATATTAAAAGCATGAATTTACTATGGGAGGATTTGAACTTAGACTTATTTTTTTCCCTTATCTCTTTTTTAAAAAAAAAATAAGAATAGCATTTAAAGCTAGAATTCATAAATAAGGGGTCCCAAAATTTGTTCCCTTAACAATTAGAATTAGCCAAAAAGCATTGAAAGTGGGTATTAAAGAGAAAACCATAATCAAAATACATCCAAAACATGCACACCCTTAAAATAGCCAAACTCTCTTCATTTCATATTTTCATTGACCCCACCAAAAAATAATAAAAAAATAAATTAAATTTTAACTCAATTAATTTATGTAATTATATCAATATTTACAAATTTTTATTTGTGCAATATTTTACAAAAAAAAAATCAAAAGATTGAATCTAATTTAAGCAAAATCCCTCTTTTATAACATCACAAATTCTTGCCTTTGATGCAGTAAATTTAACAAGAAAAGTAATTAAAAATAGAAAAAAAAAAGAAAAAGATGAGTTTGGGGCATTTTTTTTGGCTTGAAAAGAATCGAAGGGCCTGTCCATGTCTTCCACGTCTTGTTTCGATTAGTCGAAGAATTTTCCCTAAATTACAAATCTTTATAACGAACTAATGATTAATTTGGGCCCTTTTTGCCCTTTGCAACACTTAAACTTGGAAGCTTAACAGTCACAATCAACTTTCAATATTAACCCTTGCTTTTCCATTTCATCAATGGTCTCAAATATTTCAACCCAAACCCTTTTTTTTTTTTTATGTTATATTTTTATATTATATTTTAATTCTCTTATAATTATATAAAAAAAAGCCCATAGAAATATAATTTTGACCCTTTTAAAAACCATTACTATAAACCTTTTTGCAAACAAACATAAAACCACCCTTCTCTTTGTGCTTTCTCTTTCTTTTCTTCTTCTTCTTTCGCTGCTGCATGGAGTTTGATACAAGCTTTAGAGAGGATTTCTCTTTCCTTTCAAGCCTTTTCTCTGATAATATTTTTGATTCTACCTTTAAACCTGACTTTGGAAATGGGCTTTTTCCTCCCTTGCCTGATGGTTCTTCATCATCATCAGCTTCTTCTTCCAAAGGGTTGCTTCACAACTTTATCCTTAATCCTGACCATACCGAGCAATCAACTCCTAATGTTGAAAATGCTTCTCTTTTGGATAACCCTGACCATTTTAATCAATTTTCAATTGATGGGTCCTCAAAGAATCCGTTTTTCGGGGTTTCCTCGACATGCACTGATCCTTTCGAGCCTTACAGCGGTGGATTTTCGACTGATCTCAATGCTTATATCCCTTCCTTGCCCTTTGCACCAGATGATGGTGTGAATAATAATAGCATCTTCCAGGGTTTTGAGAGTGAAGGCTGCTGGGATTTTTCTCAGAATAAAGCTTCAGCTCAACCCCTGCCTGAAACTGATCATAGTTATCATCAACAGCCTCCGAATTTTCAAGATGATCAACAACCACCAATGACTGCTAAGTTGGCTGATGAAGGCTCATGCGTCACAGCAGATCAAAATGGGAATTATCAAGACAAAGTTGATCAGCAGGAGAACAAAAGGTTCTCCGATGCCAGAAAAGTTAGCAAACCTATTGTGAAAACTGATATAATCAAAGGCCAATGGACTCCTGAAGAGGACAGGTATAACACACACAATTTTTGTTCATTTTGTTATATGTTTTCGGCTATTTTTCTAGATTAGGGTTTTGCTTTTTTTTAAGATCTGATTATGTAAATTATCTGTCTTTGTAGATTGCTTGTGCAGTTGGTAACAAGGCATGGAACAAAGAAATGGTCTCAAATTGCAAACATGCTGAATGGAAGAGTGGGAAAGCAGTGTAGAGAGAGGTGGCATAACCATCTAAGGCCTGATATCAAGGTTTATTTTTTACCTTATTTTTCCCTTTCCTTTTCTTCTTTTACCTCCCAGTAAGACATTAACCACACACACACACTCAAATATATATACATGCATGATCATGTACATACATATACTTGTATACTTGTGTCTATCATATGTATGTGTATGTGTATGCCTTGGACAAAAGATTGTATACATCATATATATACATGCATGATCTTGTACATACATATACTTGTATACTTATGAATATCATATGTATGTGTATGTGTATGTGTATTTCTTGGACAAAAGATTGTATACATCATACATATGCATTATGCATACATACATATTGCACAATAATCCATACATTGTATGCATACAAGGATTAGTTAAAAATTTTCACTTATTTGTTTGGTTATGAGAATTTCAATTATGGAATTTTGTTATTGACACGCGTAAATAGATGAATAGGAATTATTATGACAGATTTTTTTTATTATTATTTCTTTATTGACGCGTTCGGTAGAGTATTTAAAATCTTACCATGTTAATAATTTGTCATTACGTGCGTGACAACGCATTATCATGCTGGCCAATATTAGGTTAAAATAAAATTTTATTAATTTGATCTTATCATCAAAATAAATTGTAAAATTTAAACGTTAACAAAAAAAATTACTAGTTTTGATTTTAAAATGATACTAATGTCCACATATGTATTTTTAAGACCCAATTAATTTGATCTTATCATCAAAATAAATTGTAAAATTTAAAAGTTAACAAAAAATATTTATTAGTTTTGATTTTAAAATGATACTAATGTTCACATATGTATTTTTAAGACCCTATAAGTAAATATATATATATATATATACATCTATTCTTTTAAATAATTATTAATTTTCTTGTTTTAGCATATGATTGTTGAACCCTAAACCCTTTTTTCTTAAGAAAAAGAACATGGTTGATCAAAAATGAAATTTCCATGCTTTAAAACCAATGCATGTAATATATGCAAAATTTTTTGTTTAATGAGATTTTGGATATTTTCATGTATCGTCTAAATTTAGTATCTTTTTTTAGCGATTTTAAGTACATACTTTCTAGTATTAGCATGATGCATATTACAATTTTTCTCATTGGAGTCTATCTTGAACAAATTATGCCTAACTTTTATATATACAGACACAACAGAAATGATAAACAAAAAAAGAAAAAAACTTATCCCGAATTCAAGAGTTTTTGTTCAATATTGATTCTTGGCACAAAAATATATGGCTTGTTGTTTTTGCAGAAGGATTCATGGAGCGAAGAAGAAGATAAGCTACTCATTCAATTACATAAAGAAATAGGAAACAAGTGGGCTGAGATAGCCAAGAGACTCCCAGGACGCACTGAGAACACTATAAAGAATCATTGGAATGCAACTAAGCGAAGGCAATGCTCAAGGCGCAAAGGCAAATACGCCCACCCCAAAGGCTCTCTTTTGCAAACCTACATCAAGTCAGTGAGCTCAACGACCTCAACCCGAAAAGACAAAGGGAACAGGGTGCTGGAAATTACCAATCCTGAAATGAAATCAAATCAACTCGAAACCTCGGATTTCAACCCAACAGATTGGCCAGTTGTAGCTTGTAATGATAAAGCAGGTGATCATCATCAGCCCATGAGTTTCTCTTTCGACGCAAATGTTTTTCCTGATTGTAATCAAAGCTGCACTGCTAGCTTGGGATCGATGCATGAAGAAGCTAACCCCTGTGGTTCTGTTGTTGAAGAGAGCAATGCCATGGATTATGAGGTTACCCTAGAAATGGATTCCTTGAAAAAGCAGCTGGATTTGCTGGAGATGATCTCTCAAGGAAATCTCTAGTCATCAGCATCTGAAATTGCAAGAACTTTCTAATTATAGTTTGGATCAAAGTATTTTAGCGAGAAAATAAAGGTATAATTAAGAAAAAAACAAGGTAAAGACATTTTCTCGTGACCATCCAAAAGATTAAGTACCTTGCTTGTTAAGGTCAGTTTGTGTGTTTTACAGTCTGTACTTTGTCGTTGTGTTTTAATTTGTGATGTTTCGGACATCTATCCTTAACTTCATAGAGGAACTTTCAACTGTTTAATTTCTATAAAGTTTGTGTTTTATTAAACTTTCTATTTCTCCTCTTTTTTTTGGAAAAATAAAATTTTATTAAAACAAAAAAATTACAAAATTATAGCCATGCAATCAAGTTTGTGGAGCGATTAACTCCCACAGAGAGTCCGCAAAATGATTAATATCTCTAGACACATGAACGAACGAAACGTTTTAACAACTGTTTGTAAATTACAAAGACATTGATGACAATATTGCTGAATTTTCACAAGTAGTCTATTAATTTTAATTAGATTACCTAAGCTTAGACTTGTCCAAAATTTAGCTTGATTCGGCTTAAGTCCTGGACTAGATTTTTCAATTTTGGGTTTAATTTGAAATACTATTTAATCAATAAAAAAATAATTTGAAATTATTTGGATATCATATTGAACCAAACCAAACCTTAGAGCAAAAAATTTGAGATATCGACTGATTTGGGCTGACTCACATACAACTCGACACAATTTGTGAACAGTAATTTTAATAATTATTGCAATATAATATTCCTTCTGTCTCAAATTATTTGTTATGTATTAACTTTCACGAATTAAAAAAAAGATTAATATATTTAATATTAAAATTTAAAATTTTTTTATAAAATTAAAGTTTTATGATTTTTATTAATTTCAAAAAGTTAAAAAAATTATAAAAAATAATTTTAAATATAAAATGTAGGAGTTTTAGATGTTTAAAATATAAAATAAGACATAATTTTGGGATATCCTAACAATAAAAAATAAAAATTGAGACAAAGGGAGTAATATAGAAATTATTAATGTCTGGGCATATTGTTGATGGCCACTCATGATCAACAGTGGGTTACTGGTAATTAGACTTGTCTAGGTGCATTGAGACAGAAATGTAATACCAAAATGTCAATCGTAGACAAAGTGGTGATTCATAGAAAACTAGATTGTGTTTCCTTTTGTGTTAAAAAGTCAAGTTCAATGCTATTTCTAGAAGGATAATTTCTATGTTCGAGTGCGTTAGTTAATAAAATATGAGATTTTTAATTAATTTTGTACTCTATATTTTTGGTTTATTTTAAAGTATAATTTAATTTTTTTATAATTTATTTTATCTCTTTATTATGCTTATTTGAGTGATTTATTTATAAAACTAGTTTATGATACATGCGATGTATAAATTATTTTATTTATTTAAATATGTGTTTACGCTTCAAAATTTATTTTTTTTCCTATAATTATTTCTAATTCTTTAAAATTTTATGACATATATAAAATATAAATTATATATTCAATTAACATATAATAAGAAAAATGAACTTTACTATTATTACCTTGATCAAAATATCGAAACAAATGTGAAAAAAAAAAGATATTAGATATGTATAAAAAAGTAAAAAAAATTGAATATAAATATAATATTTGTTTTTGAAAGAAAATAAAAATAAAAATATAATATTGAATGATCAATTAAATAATAAAAGAAGTATTGACATACCTTTACTAAATTATGATTTTGATCAAAATATTGAAAAAAATATCAATTAAAAAATGCGTGACAAACAAAAAAGAATTAAATAAAAATAATGTCAAAAGAAGAAATCATCTAAGTAAAATAAACAACAAAATCACAAAAGTAATATAAATCCTAAAGGAAAACTAAATACTGAGAAAAAATTGCGTAGCACATATTATTAATAGTGATATGTGTTTTTTGAATTTAAAAAGAAATTACTAATAAAATATTTGAAAATTGATAAAGATAGAAGGAATATGTGTGATTTTAAATTTAGACAAAGTATTTTTTGTTTTTAATTATATCTTTTTGTATATTTATAGTAAAAAATCAATAATTTAATTGTTTTTAAATTTAGCATTATTTTAATTAAAAATTAATTACTCGGTTAATGAATGTTTTGTCATATATTATTATTTTTTTATCTACGTAATATCGATCTAACACCACACCAAAGTTTTAATTCATCATCTATAGAAAAACTATTTTTTCACCTATTTTATTCTTAATTTTTTTAAGGAATTTTATAGGTAATAACCATTATTCTATATACATCATATGACATAAGAAACATTGAAAAATATTATTGTAATACAAATAAAAAATAACTATAAGTATGATATATTGTTATGGAGCTATGATCTTAGTTAACTTATTAAAGAAAATCTTTTTATCACTTTAGTTAAATTTATACATGAAAAATAATTTAAAGTGAAAATTAGTTATATATTTACTATACATGATGAAATTATAACAATACATATAATTTATATATGCATTTAGTTTTACTAACTACTATACAAAAATCAATAAATTTAAGATGAAAATTATTGAAAACATATACTAAAATTCTAAAAGTAGGAACACGATATCTAAATATATTTATGCTTTACATAATAATAATAATAATATTAATTAATTAATTAATGAAGTCCAAAACTTCAAAATTGTTTTGTAATGCACTTACATAGTTTAAATCCAAGATAAAGAAAAATTTTTTTGAAAGATAAAATTTATTGAAATAGGGCAAAATTACAACCATAAAACAAAATCATTGCATCTATGAGTAACTAGCTTGGCCAAAGAGTCTGCAGAATGCAAGATAAAGAATATGTACATGTTCTATAAAAAATGCTCATTTAATTTTAAGTAAAATTTTAATTTTTAATTTTTTCATTGGCAGTGACATATCCAGGATTTTTTTTCAGAATTATCTACTTATAATATATATAAAACACTTGGATTATATTTAAATTTTCTTGTTTTCCAAATTTTGGGGTATCTATGGACACCCCCACCAAAGCATATAGATTTATTCATGATCACAATAATTTTATCTCATTTAAATGAGAATAAAGATTATAAATTATTTAATATAAAAAATTTGAATAAGTCTAATTTTTAAGATTTGAAACATTTTTAAAATTTAAATAATAAACTATTTGGCAGGCAACTAAAATTAAAAAATTATCCTTGTCAATAATATAAATTATCTAAATAAGATTATATGTAAACAAACTTTATTAGATAATCATGTATCATGTAATATAATATTATATATAATATATATTTTTTATTCTCATATGATGTTAATTAAATTTTAATTTAAAATAATTAGATTAGTAGATCGTTGTTGCCAATTTTATTTGTAAGTTTAAGTTTTTTTTCAAAATTAAAATTATCCTTATTACATTACATGCATGTACTTGATATTTATTTTCAATAATTCAAATAGTGCAAAAATGTGAAACGTGATCTTAATATATTAATTATTAAAATTCTCTCATATTTTCCAACTGAAGTTACAAGTCAGTGTAGGTGTTTGTTACGTTCACCTCTAAGTTCTTAATCTTAGTAATTATTCATTGGTGATATATATAGTACTCATCTAATTCTTCATTTTTTGATTCATAGGAGGAGATAAAAGGGAGACTTGCCGTTATAAAGGAGGACGGAGATGATAAGATTAAAATTCACATCCACGTATTTTTCTTAAAGCTTTTTAGTTATAAAAATATTAAACATTCAATTTAAAATCAATTGACAGTAAATAAAAGAATCCAATTTAAATATAAAATTATAAGATATTAAAAATTTATTAGATATGAGATAATCAAATTTAATAAGCTCTCATCATGTGTAAGCGAAGATAAAAAAAATCTTCTATATGACAAATTAAGAAAAAACAATGAAAATAAAGTCTTACATCTGATATCATGTTAAGTATCAAATTTAAAATCAATTGATAGTAAGTGAAATGATCTAACCAAAATATAAAATTATAAGATATTAAAAATTTATTAAATATCGGATAAACTCATTTAACAGCCAAGAGGGGGGAGGCTAATTTTTCATTTTCTAATCCTTAAATGATTCCATTTTTTCTATGTTCACATTGTAAAGTTTGTATTTTCTCCCCCTTTTTTTTGACTAATCTTTATATATAACAAAAACTTCAACTTTTGTCAATATTTTTTTTCTTATCCGTTCTATGAAACCTCTTGTTTTTCTCCAATAACTTCCAGCTTCTTAATTGCGGGCGCCAGCACACAAAGATATGGAAAAGAGTGAGTTTAGTAGCACATAAAAAGTAGGAGTGGCGGTTTCAAAACCATGTGCTTGCTATTGCTAGCATGATTAACCGACTTCCCTCACAGGCAACATACCAAGCATGCCACCAAGTTAGAGAATAGAGATGGCCATTGATCTCTCTGGTCTTTAAGTAACAGCGCTGGAACTGGTTCCATTACGTAACAGCGTGGGAACGAATTCCATTACGTTGGAGTACTGTCGTTTTGATACTGAATTATATGAATAAATAGACAATTTTGAAAGAATTTATGTTTAGCTTCTTTCATATATGAATCCATTTGATTCATAAAAGAACTTGCATCAGTCAATTCAAAAATGGGTTTGATTCAAAAAAACCTAAAAAAGGGTAATGTCTATGCTTTCATTTTGCACAGCTTTAAAATTTATATGTCAAACTATAGATTACAAGTTTTTTTTTTTTTTTTGGTTCTTTTGTATAAGTAAAAGTTTATTAGATTGTGGATCATACAATACTAATTCTTAGTATGTATGATCTTCTTTCATCTCTCAAGATTCAACTACCAATTATAAGAGGCAAAAAAAGTGGACTTCAAAATTATTACATTAAATGTTGCATGACTTCTTCATCATGGATGGAGAAAAGAGACAAAAAAAAAAAAAAAGAAAAAATAACTATGAGTGAACTTGGTTTATACGTTTTAACAAAAAGCCTTTGAAATTAGTGGAAAATTCGGCCATAATCAGCTTCTAGGAAAGGGGGCACCAATTTTTCTTGTCGGCTGGTCGACCCAAATTAACTCTCTACTTATAAATACACACAAAAATCAAGGAAGAGATTAAGCAAAAGGATACAGCAAACTCATACGCAAATAATTCAGCTACTATCAACCGATCATGGATTCAAAAATGAAGGCCTTCTGCGTATCAAAAGCCATACAAAAACAAGCAAGGAAGAGAAGGGTCTTATTCTCAAAGCGGTTAACTGGCACTGATATCATGAAAAGGTTAGCTATCCCAACCAAGAGTCTTGCATTTCTCCCACGTTTTTGTGGAGGCCATGCCCTGGAATTGCTGGTTCAGGATGAGAATGGGCAGTGCTGGACTTTTGTTTGCTCCATTCGCAAGACTGGAGCTTATCCGAAACCAGTTTTCCAACAGGGTTGGCGAGAATTTGTTGTAGCTAATTGTCTTAAAGTTGGTGATAAGGTAACGTTTTTTGAAGGAGAAGAAGCTGAAGATGGAATCAAGATATTTGGCTCCATTTTACCTCATTCTCGCCATCGTATTGAGATTGTGAGAAAACAATGAGTCCCCCCTTCGCCTAGAGCTTCTCATCATTTGGGATATGCTACAATATCATTCAAAGAAGGGTAATTTGAGATTAAGATTACTGGTTTATGGCTTTAAAAATTTTTCTACTGTTAAAGTCAGTGCTTATCTGTGGGTTTCCTTTGTGATATTTTCTTTTTGTATGGAAATTAGTACTAGCTGGTAACAATAATATAATATTATACTAATTTCATAGTGGCTAGCTATCCCCTTTGATATCCTTTATTTCCACAAAATATATAATATAATACCCATTTAATCATACAAATATTTGAGAGAATTCAGCATGTTCTGGCCTTTTAATTGATTTAAAAGTTTAAGAATAATTGATTTGTCAATATTTTAATCATTCTTATTTGAAGAATGGAGACCTCAATTCTTTGAGAAAAAGATTATGCATCAACTAATTAAACCAAATGTTTATATTTCATTTTACTAATTTTTTACCTACCATCCTATCTAAACATTGAGTATGTATAACCTACTGATTATGCAATTTTAATGACAAAAGGGCAACACAAAGACCTAGGCTAATGCTCAATGCAAAGCAAACAACCTTGCCCTAAATTAATTATGAATTAGATAGGAAGCAGAAGCCGCTGCTTATACACTCCAACTCCAAGGATTGCATTCTTAAGTTGAATCGCTCCATTACTAATATAATTTTATATATATATATATATATATATATATATATATATATGTAGACACACACACACACACACACACACTTAAACCTTATCCTCAATCTTCATCATTAAAATAAAATATTGGATCTTTGGGAGAATCTGCGGCATAATTTCCTTAAATTAAATCTCACAAGTAACACAGAGATTAGTTTTTATTCCATGACTACCAATCATCCTCAGCACTAAGCACCCTTGCATTAATAAAATCGTTGAATGCTATCATCTTTTTGATTGTTTCCTTGTGTGAGATTAAGACATTAAGTCATCCATACTCGGTTCTAAGTTCACATTTGTCGAGACTTTACTTTGGATCGTTTCTCTTTTGAGAAAAACATGAACATTAATAAGATCGTTAATCTTGGCTTGGTCATATGAGACAGAAATCCTTGCTTCAATAAATAGATGGATAGACAGCGAGCCCCGGTTCAATTCAAAGTCAGAAAATAGGTTCAGTAATCGGTACCATATATGTCTCCAGTAATGAAGGAAAGAGTCTTTTCAAAGTCCCTAACTCACACTGACATATGCAAAAGATTTGCTATTCCAACAAAGAGTCTAGCCTTCTTACCTCGTTTCAGTGGAGGCAATGCCTTGGAGTTGCTAGTTAGGGATGACATTAGCTGCAGCTGGACTTTTGTTTGCTCCCTCCGGAAGACAGGCTATGCCAAACCAGTTCTACAAAAGGGTTGGCGAGACTTTGTTCTTGCTAAAGGTCTCAATGTTGGTGATAAAATCACGTTTTATCAGCAACAAATCTGACAATGGGATTAAGGTATTTGGTACTTTTTTCTCTCGTTCTTGCTATAGTATTGAGGTTGAGAGGGCTATTAAGCCCTCTAGGACCTGAGCTGGTGTTGATCATGCTGGCGGTTGATGATGCTGAACCTTCCAATACTCTATGACACATATATAAGTTGCAGAAGCGAGTGGCTACTAAAGTAAAGGTTTAGAATTGAGATGAAAGAACAATATAATCCAAGTCGATCGAGTCAGGGTGAATCTGATGGATCTACAGTTCCAATCATGACAGTGCTTTTTTTTTTCTTGCATAATACCGCAAAAGAAATATACGTACTCTGGAACAACATTTTGTATATATAGCATTTATTTGGTTTTAAATCTGTCATTAGTCCCCTCTGTGATGCAAATGTTAAGCAAAGTCCCTTTAGTGTCAATGTATATTTAAGTCATGTTCTTTGACTTTTGGTACAATTGAGCTGAGCTACATGAAAATTAAGTTCTTGCACTTGTGCACATATATAAACAATTATATTCAAATATATTTTCCCCCCACCAATCCCATAACAGAAATGTTTAAGATTTCCTGGAAATTGCAAACCCCTCCTGTTGAAATGGATACTGGTCTTGGAATTTTCAAGCATCATCCTCAGATTTTGCTATATATCAATATATAATCACCTCTTCCTGGCCTTTACGTACCATAGCTGCTGAGAGAATTATGAAGGATTTTCTCAAAGCTACTCTCTCGAACTGATACCTTCAAGAGGTTGGCCATCTCAATGAAGAGTATGGATTCCTTCAATTCCTCGTTTCCATATATGGAAGTCATGCTGTAGAATTTTTGGTTGTTGATAATGACACTGGGTACAGGCGGCCATTTAATTGTTTGCTCCATTCGGAATTAAAAAAAAAAAAGCCATCCGAAACCAGTAGCGTCCAAGGGATACTTGGGCTTGATCTGCAACAAGACCGGAATGGGCCATGCTGGTTGGACCAGGCCATACTGGTTTGGAATTTTTTTATTTCCAAAATAGTCAATCGTTTCTAGATATGGAAGTCATGTTGTAGACTTTGGAAAATATTTACAGTAAGTTTTAATTCGTGAAGTTTTTTATTAAAAATAAGTAAATAAAAATTATAATAAAAAATTAAAAATTAAAAATAATAGATTAAAAGATTTCATAATATAAATTATGTAAAATTTGAAAAAAAATTAATAAATTTTTATATATTTATTAAGTGGATATTTTTAATAACAATATTAATAGAATTTTTACTTTTTGAATAAATATTTATCAAATTTAAATTATAAATAATATTTTTTTATATATTATTGATTTTCATATTAAATTCTATCAATTTGTTTTTATTAAAATTTTTATTTATTCATTTTTAATAAAAAAATTTTACGATTTTACTTATGTAAATTTTATCCGTAGAATATTTGGTTGACGATAGTGAGACTGGTACACGTAGCCATTTAATTGTTTGCTCCAATTGGAAAAGGAAAAGGCCTTCCCAAACCAGTAGTGTCCAAGGGATACTTGGGCCTTGTCTGCAACAAGACTGTAATGGGCCACACGGGTTGGACCGAGTCAGTAACAACTCCTTTTCTTCCTCTTCCTCTTTCTTTTTCTTTATTAAAAAAATTCTTTTTGTAGGAAATCATTTATTTAAAAAGTTGAAAGGCTTATGTAAAAGCCTAAAAAAATAATAATAACAAGTTTGTTTCTAACTTCTAATTAATATTGCATTATGTACTAATTTCTATCAACTTGCTTAAGGTTTTATGATTATTTTTTTGGCATTGAATTATATAAATGCATAAATATTGTAATATATATCAACTTCTATAAATCTCTTTAATATTTCATAATTATGTGTTAGCATTAGATTATTTAGGTCTCAATGCAAAAGGCGGGGCATTTTATTTTATTTGTTGTTTAATAATTACGGCACGTTTGGAAGATTATTCTTCTACTTAAGAAAAATAAAAGAGAAAGAAAATGCGAATGTTTTGTTTATTTATTATGTAATTGATATGTTTCTATTTGTACTTTTTGACTTAATAAAATTAAATGATATAATCACATCCTACAAATTCTTCATACTTTGATTTTTAAAGCTAACGTGTCTTTTTTTTTTTTTTGAACTAGGTTTGGAATTTTATTATTTCTAAAATAGTCAATCGTTTGGCAACTATGATCATTATTTTAAACAGTCAAATTTATGGGAAGAAATCAAACATGTTAGTAAATAAGAAATGGTAATGGTTGAAATAGAATCCAGCAACTAAATGATTTTCAATAGAGGGTGTAATAGCTAAATTTCTTTTCCCTTTATGTTAAAAAGTTAGATTCTTGTTTCTTATACCTTAAAATTTGTTTTAAGTGATGATTAAACAAAATTATAGTTAAGTACCAAAATGTGGACCAAATCTAATGATTTATATAACCTACGTCAATGCTATTTTAAGAAGGATAATTTTTGTGTCCGATTTGGTTAGTAAATATAATATGAGATTTTAATTAATTTTGTACTCTATATTTTTTGTTTATTTTAATGTATATTTTTTATAATTAAATTTATCTCTTTATTATACTTATTTAAGTGATTTATTTATAAAATTTTTATCCTCATATGATGTTGCTAATTAAAATTTAATTTAAAATCATTGGATTAGTAAATCGATTTTGTCAATTTTATTTGTAATTTTAAAAATTTTCAAAATTACACATTTACCTGTAATTGATAATTATTTCAATAATTCATGTAGTACAAAAAATATGAAAAAATTAAACTGTTGCGATATATACTCTTAATATCGATTACTTTATTCCTAAAATTTTCTCATATTTTTAAATTGAAGCTACAACTTAGTGTAGATATTTGTTATTTTCACATCTAAGTATCTTTAACCTTATTAATCATTCATTGGTGATGTATATAGTAATCATTTAATTCGCCTTTTATTTGGTTCCTCTTTTTCTATGTTCACATTGTAAAGTTTGTATTTAATTTCTCTCCCTTTTTTAACTAATATATGTATATATATATATATAAGTTAATCATTTATCCATTTTTTCTTCTTATAAAAACCTCTCATTTTTCTCCAATAATTTCAATCTTCTTAATTGATATGGAAAAGAGTGAGTTTAGTAGCACATAAAAATAGAAGTGGGGCCCTCAAGTGCTTGCTATTGCTAGATAGTATGATAGCCGACTTTTTACCCTGACAACAACATACCCATGCACGCTACCAAATTAGAGAATAGTGATGGCCAGTCAAATGTTTTTTTTTTGACGTAAATTTATAATTGACTTGATATATATAATATCAAAATTTTTTTTTATGAGATTAATAAAGGTATTTTTAGTAAGAAAACTCTTTGAATCATTCATAAAAAATATTATTAAAAATATTTTTAATTAAAATCATCTTCAATAATTTCATCTAAAAATATTTTGTATGAAATATTAAAAGCGTTTTGGGATAAAAAATATTTTCAAAAATTCATACAAAATATTGTGTATAGATTATCGAAGGTATTTTTGACAAAAATCACCTTCAATAATTTCTGTTAAAAATTTATTGATTGAATTATTGAAGATGTTTTCACCTAAAAATACCTTTAAGAATCTATTTCATATTTTTTTTATGAATTATTAATGATATATCTAACAAGAAAACGTATTGAATAATCTCAAACAAAATGTTATTGAAGGCGTTTTTTTATCAAAATCACCTTTAATAATCTCACCTAAAATTTTATTGTGTGAAATATTAAAAGTATTTTAGGTAAAAAAATGCCTTCAAGAATTCATTCCAACTTTTTTGTATGGATTATTAAAGGCATTTTTTAAAAAAATTACCTTCAATAATACCAATTAAAAATTAATTGAATGGATTATTAAAGGTGTTTTCCTACCGATAACACCTTAAATAATCTTTAAAAAAGTGTTATTGAAGGCATTTTTGAAAAAAAATTACCTTCAATAATCCAACCATTCAAATTTATCGTGTGAAATATTAAAAGCGTTTTGGATCAAAAATACCTTCAAAAATCCATTCAAACTTTTGTTTATGGATTATTGAAAGCATTTTTGATAAAAATCGCCTTTAATAATCGAAACTAAAAATTTGTTGATTCGATTATAGAAGGTAAGTTCAGCCAAAAACGCCTTCAAGAATCGGTTTCATATATTTTCTTATGGATTATTAAGGGTTTCTCTGCAAAAAATGCCTTCAATATTCTCTTTAAAAAATTTTAAAGCAATTGTGAAGGCATTTTTGCCCAAAAATACCTAAAATAATCAATTACAAATAATCTTTACAAAAATCCAAAAAAGATTAAAGGGAGGAATCGAACTTACTATCTTATAATTAACATCTGTACGATCCTAAGATTTTAATATGATATTTATTGAAAGCGTTTTTGATCAAAAATACATTTAAAAAACTTACGAAATTTTTTGATAAAATTATTAAAGGCGTTTTCTTATAGAATATGCCTTCAATAATAGTATATAATTTTTTTATGAGGAGATTATTGAAGGTATTGTTTGTAAAAAATACCTTTAGTAATTCTTTATTAATTTTTTTAACGAAATTATTCAAGTCATTTTCTACCAAAAATACCTTTAGTATTCACTCAAAATTTTAAGACAAATTTATTAAAGGCGTTTTAGTTTATAAACGCCGTTAATATCAAGTTTTGAGTAACGTTTATAAGTAACAAAGTCGTTATTTGAATATTTAATATCGTTTTGATAATAATCGTCTTAAATTTTATAAAAATATGAAAACTAATGATATTTGTAAGTGAAATACCGTTATAAAATTATTACTAATTTTTTATTTTTTTGTAGTGTAATTATTAGCATATATGTTCTTTCATCTCTCTAACATTCAACTATAAGAAAAAAAGGTGAACTTCAAAATTATGGATATAATGTATGTGGACTTCAAAATTATTGCATTAAATGTTAGTTAAATGGAAAAAAAGAGAAAAAAAAAACTGTGTGAACGTACTAATTCTTAGTTTATAAAAATGTGTTTTAACAAAACAGTGAGAGAAGATTCGGCCACAATCAGCTGGGGCCAGGGGCTCCATTTTTTCTTCTCTACCAAACCACTGTTACACATATACACAAAACTAAGGGAGAGATTAAGCAAAAGGATATTCCAAACTCACACGCAAAAAATTCAGCTACTACGCCTAGAGGTGCTCATCATTTAGGACATGCTACAATATCATTCAACAACGGGCAATTTGTGATCAAGATTATTGGTTTATGGTTTTAAATATTTTTCCACTGTAAAAGTTAGTTCTCATCTGTGGATAATTTACTTTATGATATTTTCTATTTGATTGGAAATTATTACTAACTAGTAATACTAATATAATATATACTAAATTCATAGTGGCTAGCTAGTATTTCTAGTCATCAATCCTCATCATACTATTCTATTAGGACTCAGACACAAATTAACTGTACATGCTATCCTGTTGACATTTCTCAATTTCCACAGAATATATATATAAGATCCATTTAATCATACAAATGTTTGAGAGAATTCAACATGTCTTGGCCTTTTAATTGATTTAAAAGTTTGAGTAATTTATTTTTGTTTGATGATGATGGTTGTTTAGGCGTTTTATCTTTGCTTAGCAGTGTCTTGGTGGTAGCTGATAAATTTGGCGATTGAATTTCAATTGAGTTGTAATGTTGATGCTGTTTTAGCATTTGTGTTGTACTGTTTTGTAAAAAAAAAATTTCTGTCATTTTGAGTGTGTATTTCACTTTTATTATTAAAGAAAATTGACTTAGAAAAAAAAAAGCTAATTAATATTTTTACTAAAAAAATTAAAAAAATTTATCGAAAAGACTGAATCCAAATCAATGAATGAAATATATTCATACAATTCTATTAAAGTAAAAAAACTCAATCTTTTAAAATTAAAAAATATATAGTTATCAAATGTTTAATAAAAGATAAAAAAAAATACAGTCACACAAAATCATTGACTGAATAAAAAATAATTTATATCTAGTCATGTCCACAAAAAAAGGAGAGTAGCTTTCAACGCTTATTAGATTATTTAGGTCTCAATGCAAAAGGAGGGCATTTAGTTTATTTGTTGTTTAAAAACTAAAGTGGTGATTTAGATTTCTTAATAATTACGGCACGTTTGGAAGATTATTCTTCTACTTAAGAAAAATAAAAGAGAAAGAAAATGCGAATGTCTTGTTTATTTATTATGTAATTGATATGTTTCTTTTTGTGCTTTTTGACTTAATAAAATTAAATGATATAATCAGATCCTACATATTCTTCATACTTTGATTTTTATAGCTAACGTGCTTTTTTGTTTGTTTGTTTCTTTTTTAACAAGGTTTGGAGTTTTTTTATTTCCAAAATAGTCAATCGTTTGGTAACGACGATCATAACTTTAAACAGTCAAATTTGTGGAAAGAAATCAAGCATATTAGTAAATAAGAAATGGTAATGATTGAAACAGAATCCAGCAACTAAATGATTTTGTGGTTGCTTATGGAATCTCTCTAATTAAACTTATCTAGTTTTTTTTTTCTTTGGTACGTTCAAACTTGTAGTTTATATGTGTATATATATTTTTTTGAAGAGGTTTGTTTGTAAAAAATTTGCCTAAAATTTCATTCATGATTAATTATCATTCGAATTCAGTCATATAAACACTTATTGAAGATTATTACAATATTATTTTTAAAAAAATTGCATTTAATACTCTAATTTTATTAAAATTTAAGAAAAAACAATGCATTTATTATAGTTTTTTTTTTTTAAATATCACCTTAATTAAATACTGATTAACATTTAACATAAAACATTTTCTATTTTCATAATAAAATTTGGTGTAGCTGTAAAAATATTTATCTATCTATAATGAAAATCAAATTAATCTGTTTTGATGGAATTCGTTTATTTTTATTGTTATCTTAATTTGTAAAGGCTCTCAACTTCTATCCAGCCGTTTTCATATACCCGGCAATATATGCACTCTATGTTGGATTGTGATAGGGCCAAAAAGCCATTCCGTCAATTGTAAAAGTTGTGACGGCCCTCACAACGACTCGACTACAAATATCTACCACAAATCTACAAAGACTGAAAAAAGACAAAGGTTGGTAGGCAATTGCGGTTGTCTTCTTTCAAATAAAAAATCCATTTTTCTTAGTATCGCTTTTGGTGTTGATTTACTGATGCGTTGAGCCACAAAGGCGGCTCTACAGCACAAAGATGTAAAGGCAGCAAATGAACGCCAGTGTACAGTATTTGCGGCCACTTGGGCGCGCACATGTATATATAGATATCATAAATGAGACTGAGAGAGAAGCCCAATTAATCTGCCAGACCCTGAAAGTATACCTCATCAAATTAACTGAAGAAATTTTTTAACAAGGTTTGGAATATTTTTCATTTCCAAAATAGTTAATCGTTTGGTAACTACGATCATTACTTTAAACAGTCAAATTTGTGGAAAGAAATCAAGCATATTAGTAAATAAGAAATGGTAATGATTGAAACAGATTCCAGCAACTAAATGATTTTGTGGTTGCTTAAGGAATCTCTCTAATTAAACTTATCTAGTTTTTCTTTCTTTAGTACGTTCAAACTTGTAGTTTTTATGTATATATATATTTTGAAGAGGTTTGTTTGTATTATTTGTTTTTAAAAAATTTGACTAAAATTTCATTGACAGCTTATCACATTCATGACTAATTATCATTCGAATTCAGTCATATAAACACTTATTGAAGATGATTACAATATTATTTTTTAAAAAAACTGCATTTAATACTCTAATTTTATTAAAATTTAAGAACTAACAATGCATTTATTGTAGTTTTTTTTTTTTTAAAATATCACCTTGATTAAATACTGATTAACATTTACCATAAAACATTTTCTATTATCATAATAAAATTTAGTGCAGCTGTAAAAATATTTATCTATCTATAATGAAAATCACATTAATATATTTTGATGGAATTCGTTTATTTTTGTTGTTATCTTAATTTGTAAAGGCTCACAGCTTCTATCCAGTCGTTTTCATATACCCGGCAATATATGCATTTAATGTTGGATTGTTATGAGGCCAAATGCTTGAGAATTAATTCAATCAATTGTGAAAGATGAGGCCAGTACTTTCCATCAGTTAGTAAGAGTTGTAACGTTATGTCAATAACTTTTAGTACACACCATTGAAATATTTCAACATAAATTGCCTATATTAGACTTTGTTTTCTGATATAAACATGAAAGAAAAAATTAGTTTTTTGTTTGCTGATGTAACCATAAAAGAAACAGCAAATGTTAGTTGGGATGGCTTCTCTCCCATTCTCATATATGTGCGCCTGTGACTCAGCACACTCATTGTATATAACTCTCGTTCTCTTCCCTGTCCTAAACACACTCACAAAAGAAAAAGCTTAGACAGAGAGAACCCTCGACCCTGAAAACTAGACCTTATCAAATTCTCTGAGGATATGAAGAGAGAGATCTTCTCCAAGCGTCTGGCTCAAACCGATGTCAGCAAAAGATTGGCTATCCCCACGAAGAGTCTTGCCTTCTTCCCAAGTAGCAGATCTCGTTCCATGGAGTTTCCAGTTGAGGATGAGAGTAGTGGGCGAGTGTGGACGTTTGCTTGCTCCATCCGCAAAACAGGCTTCAAAAAGCCTGTTTTGCAAAAGGAATGGCTACGTTTTGTTGATTTTCATCATCTAAAGCATCGTGATGTGGTGACAATATCTGAAGATGGAATCATGTTGTTTGGTATGTTTATTCCTCGTCCACGTTCTTACTCTATTAAGGTTGAGAGAGCTGCAGTCGAGCCATCTGGAAGTGATATGGCTTTAGCTGCAACTGTTGAAGCTGCTGGCTCTGTTGCAACTGATGAAACAGCTGGGGCTGCTGCAGCTGTTGCTGCACCCAATGAAGATGCTGGTGAAGCTGAAACGATGTAAAGTAGAGGTCGAGAGGATAACATGTAGTCCTCTCATCCTCAACTGGAAACTTCATAAAACAGGGAAAGATTCCTGTTTTATTACTTGCTTTCTTTGGATCTTTGAAAATAAAGTGTTTTATGGCTTGATTTTGTACAATTATACTGTCACAACAGGGAATAATTCATAGCGACCTAATGATTTTGTACTCATTTCTTGAGATTAAATCTCATCAGCACCACTACTGCGTTGGTTTCCAAATAGGCCCTCTATCAACACCTGCTTAAGCTATTATCACAAAGTTCTTTCAAGAACGTTTAGTTACTAAAGTCGTCGAAACAAGTTTGTCATTTAATGTCATTAAATGGATTGACTGTCCCCACTTCTGCAGAAATATTCCAACCATAACTTTCCACAAAGGTGTCCTAGTTTTTCTACTTTGGTCTTTTTTTGGAAGTATCTAGGATCTTGATTTGCTAGATCTCATATCTATTATTGCCACGATATTAGTCTGGGGAGCTTCTACTGCCGGCTGAATCAATCAAACATTATTCTTATTCACGATTGACGTTATTTTGTTCAAAACTTTTTTTTACAAAAGCAACGGCAATTGAGAGTTTAATTTAAGGAAATTCAGAGATTGGTTGAAAAAAATAATTTTGACTAATTACGTGTATCTATATATTAATAATGTATTAAATATAAATTTATAAGAGATTGAGTTATAATTGAAATTAAAATTTTTTATGGAAATAAATAATAAGTAAAACTGACTAAGAAAAATTATCTATACACAGAGTACAACCATTGTTTTGTTATAAGTCAAACAAACATGGAATTGCCAATGTTCGAAAATTATCTGCTCTCGGAAATCGTATCATAACCTCAGTTGCCGTCAGAACATACCCCGTGCGCGTGATACACTTGCCAAAGCGCACAGCGTGGTCGTCACGTCACGTTCCTTACAATTACGTGAAATTGAGCCCAAAGTTGTAAAAAAATGCACATAGTAATATTTACAAAGAAAAAGGAAAAATGGAAAGATAGAAAAAGAATTATAAGAAAATCGATCAAATAGGTATCTGAAAAAATTATGATTTCAAATCCTAAAAGCCCAAACAGATTTTTGGAAGAGAAAATAAGAAGAAAATGTGTTAAAAATAGATCTGATAATTTATATATTTATATTATATAAAACATTAATAATATATATTTATATAATTTTTTTTTATAAAAATTATATATCATAATTCATATCGATAAAAAAATATCAAGTATATTTTTAATTTTATAAAATTTATTTATGATTTTTATTAAAATTTTAAATTATTTAATTTTAAATTTTTATTTATATTATTTTTATATTATATTATTATATCGTATTTAAAATTATAGATTCAATTAAAAATGTAACAGGGTTCAGCCAAAGGCCTTATGCCTGCGGGACACAATGTCACCTTCTATCATCAGATATCTGAAGGTGGGATCAGGGTGTTTGGTTCTATATTTTTCCCATGTTCATGCTACAGTATTGACATTGAGTGAGCATCCAAACTTGGAAAAATATGAAGCTTGGAAATTAAATTTATTTTGACAAAAAAAATTAAAAATGACTTTAATTATTACAATCTTTTTGTTTCACATTACTAATGATTTTGTTGGAAAGACTTAACAGTGATAAAAGGATGAAATTTGGTAAACCTTACATCAAACACAAAGCTAGATTTCTTTTCCATTTGTGTTAAAAAGTTAGATTCTTGTTTCTTATACCTTAAAATTTGTAGTAAGTGATGATTAAAGAAAATTATAATTAAGTGTCAAAATATAGGCCAAATTTAATGATTTATGACTCACGTCAATGCTATTTTTAGAAAAATAATTTCTGTATCCAATTTGATTAGTTAATATAAAATATGAAACTTTAATTAGTTTTATACTCTGTATTTTTTATAATTAAATTTATCTCTTTTTTATACTTATTTAAGTGATTTATTTGTAAAATTTTTATCCTCATAAGATGTTAATTTAAAAACAGTCTATAAGTTGGCGTCCCTTCACAAAGATCAATTGATAGGGATGAATTAATAATTCTGTAACCTGTTTCAACCTGGTTGACAATGTCTTGGCTAATATTTTGTAGACACAGCCGATAATAGAAAGATAGGTCGAAAACATCGAGTGACCCAGCATGCTGTTTTTTTTTCAAACAAATGCAATGAATGAGCTGTTCATAAATGACCATTTTTTAGTGAAATTGAAGTTGAAATCATCACGACTTCACTTGGAAAGAATCTGTTCAATAGGTTCGTACCTCTGTATCCTTTCAACACAAAGGGGAAAGGAGCTCCAGTTGAGTTGATGAATTACGACCTTGGCAGAGCGTGAGTAACAGCCTACTGGTCCCCGTCGACCAGCTGGAACAGTAGTGGATAGCGTGGTGTTTCCGTACAGCTAGGAAGGTGCCAAGATTGTCAGAGACTCATATATATTTAATTCATGTTCCTTGACTTTTCTTATAATTAAGAAAAGTACTTGAATATTTAATTGAATTGTTATACATCATTAATCAATCACCACTTTTACCATGGCTGCTGAGAGAATTAAGAAGGATATTGTTACATATCAATAATTAATCATTGAATCGCCTGTTGAAATGGATATTGGTCTTGGATTTTTCAAGCATCATCCTCAGCTATTGCTATATATCAATAATTAATTAGCACTTTTAGCATGGGTGCTGAGAGAATTAACAAGGATTTTTTCTCCTTTCGGAAAAACGGCCATCCGACACCAGTATTGTCCTTATACCTGCAGGACACAAAGTCCTTCTATCATCATATATCTGAAGGTGGAATCAGGGTGTTTGGTTCTATATTTTTCTCACCTTCATGCAACGGTATTGAATTGAGAGAGCATCCAAACTTGGAAAAATATGAAGCCTGGAAGTTAAATTTATTTTGACAAAAAAATCATTAAAAATGACTTTAATTATTATAAACTTTTTGTTTCACATTACTAATGATTCTATTGGAAAGACTTAACAGTGATACAAGGATAAAATTTAGTAAACCTTACATCAAACAAAAAGCTAGATTTCTTTTCCCTTTGTGTTAAAAAGTTAGATTCTTTTTTCTTATACCTTAAAATTTGTTTTAAGCGATGATTAAAGAAAATTATAGTTAAGTACCAAAATGTAGGCCAAATCTAGGGATTTTTTACCAACGCCAACGTTATGTTTAGAAAGATAATTTCTGTGTCCGATTTGGTTAGTTAAAATATGATATGAGATTTTAATTAATTTTATATTTTATATTTTTGTTTATTTTAATGTATTTTTTATAATTAAATTTATCTCTTTATTATATTTATTTAAGTGATTTATTTGTAAAATTTTTATCCTCATAAGATGTTAATTAAATTTTAATTTAAAATCATTTGATTAGTAGATCGATTTTGTCAATTTTATTTATCATATAAAAATTTTTCAAAATTAAATTAATCCTTATTACATTACATGTAATTGATATTTATTTCAATATTAATTCAAGTAGTACAAAAAATGTAAAAAAATTTAACCGTTGCGATACGTGCTCTTAATATATGCAACTTCGTTGTTAAAATTCTATCATATTTTCCAATTGAAGCTACAAGTCGGTGTAGGTATTTTTTTTTTTTATGTTCACATCTAAGCATTCATCTACACTACAGGCAAGAGGACTTCAAAATTATTGCATTAAATGTTTGCAAGAGACCCTAAAAAAAAAAAAAAACAAAACACGTAGAATTGTCAAACACACATTTATACCTTAACGAAACGGCCGATAGCCCACCAATGTGTTTCATAAATATTTTTCAAGGTGCAAGTTGATGTATCTTTTGTGGAGATCTAATTTTTCAAGTTGATGTACCTTTTTTTTTTTGTTTTGAAAATATAGTGGAATTCATTTCAACAAAATCCAGAGCATTCAGCTGTGATTACATTATGAATAGGAGTTGGACACTCCCCGAACCAATGTTTTTTACAGCAAATCTAGCTAATGAATGAGCAGCCTCATTTGCTGTCCTCCCACACGTGGACAACTCTCACCAATTCCATACTGTCCTTGATCAACTGGATATCTGCGATCAAATTCCCTACAATTGACAGGTCCTTCGTCCTTTGATTCATACTTTTAACCACCTGCAGAGATTTTCCTGGTACACATTAAATTTATCCGATTTTTATTTCGAATTTTAATTTAATATTTGTCAAATATCAAATTTTCGAATCGAAGTTCAATTTTGATGCAATAGGATTAAAACTCGATTTTGATCAGGTTTGAAACTCAATTTCATTCTTTAAGCTTAAAGTTTACTTATTTTTTATTTTATTTTATTTATTTATTTATATTAATAGTAATTTATTAATTAAATACAAAAAAATATAAAATACAAAAAAAAAAGTAAAAAATAGGGAGATGATGTCAGTGGGTGCCGTGCACGACACCACTATCAGTTTTTGTCCAGTCCCCTCACCAAAGCCACCTTTACAACCTACCCTGTCAAACACATGTCCCAATTATCTTCAAACCCAGACACCTATCTCCTTAAAACACCTAGCTCCCTTCTCTCTCAGCTTTTAGACACAGACTCGAACGCCCAGAAACACCAAGCTCGGACACACAGGCACCATGCTTTCCCATTCTCAGAAATCCCAAGCCCTCACTTCCGAACGACCCAGCCCTTTCGCATGCCTTAACCCTCTAAATCTCAGCCTCCAAACACCCCACAAAACCTTTCAGCAAGTACTCTCAACTTTACCCATTACCCATTTCCTTTCTAAACAGACAATAAAAAAAAAAACTAAAAAAAAAAATCCATAAAAAAAAAACAAAAGTCTTCTCCGCAGGGAGGAACCTAGCACTAAGCTACCTACAAAGTCAAAGAAAATACATAAATTTTAGTTTATAAAAAAAATAATAAATAAAAAAGAGATCGAAAACTTCAAAACTCGATCTGCTCTTATCAAGGTTATTTTTAGCGAAAGGGAGATCGGATCTAGAAAGATCATGTTGAGAAAAGCTTTTGGAAGATTTTTGGCATTTTTTGGTCACTGGATATGACTACCGACGATGACCTCAGCAGCTGCTGGTACGGTGGCAGGACGTCAACTCATGGGATGCTTGAGAGAATTTTTTTAGTGGAGAAAGTTTTTTTTTTAAAAAAAGAGATTTGAAATAAAATAAAAAATTTTTGGTTTTATATAAAAGATAAAACCCCTAAAACGATGACATTTTAGCTAGAAAAGATTCGTGCGTCAATGACTCGACTCGAGATTCGCATAACCCAACCCGTCAACCTGCTTCAATCAGCCTTCAGCTTGTTTAGATGAACCACCATTGAACCAGTTTGGACCAGTCTGAATTGTTGAACCATCAAGCCAACTAGATTAACCCGTTGACTGGACCGTTGATAGGTTTGATTCAAGTAATTTTTTTATATTTTTTATTTTTTATTTCTGTCATTTTAACTTTATTATTATTGTTATTTATGCATGTTTTAAAACTTCTAGAATTTGTTAAAATAAATATTTGTTGTTTTACAATAATAATTATTAATAATAACAATAATAATGATGATAATATTAATAATAAAAATTATTTTAAAACTTTTAATTCCTTTTAATTTTTTTTTATAACCCAAGTGTTAAATAAAAAAATAAATAATAATAAAAATATGTAAGATAATTATAAAATGAACTAGTAATAATGAAATATTCCCTGCCTAGATGTTGGAAGGAATACAATCGTATTTTAAATAATGATAATTTCGCCTAGATGTCAGAAAATTATTATTAAAAAAATCACTAAATAAATTAATAATATTATTAATAATAAATTTTCATAAAAAAAGATTTTTTTAGTGGTATTTGAAAATAAAAAAAATTAAACTTATTCCAAAAATCTGCCTAGTTGTTAAAAATTTTTAGAGATCATGTTTTTAAAAATTCAAACTTATAAACCTTCTAAATCCCAAAATCTAAACTTTAAATCCTTCAAATCCTAAAACTAAACCCTAAACCCCAAAATCTAAACCTTAAACCCAAAACCCTATAATCAAAACTGTAAACCCCCAAAACTCTAAAACTAAAACCCTAAACCCTTTAAACCTTAAAAACAAAACCCTAAATCTTCTAAACTTTAAAATCAAAACCTTAAACCCCCCAAACCCTAAAACTAAAACCTTAAACCCTTTAAACCCTAAAAACAAAAGTCTAAACCTTGTAAACCCTAAAATTAGAACCTTAAACCCTTTAAACCCTAAAATCTAAGCCCTAAAACCCTTTAAACCCTAAAACTCTTAGAACTTAAAGCTAAAACCTTAAAATCCAAAATCTCAAACTTTAAAATCCTAAACCCTAAATTTAGCATGCAATTCTAAATCATCACCCAAAAATCATTCAAACCTTAAAACTTCATCCTAAACCTATACTCACAAACATCACGAAACTCTAAGAATACGTGTGAAAATTTCAAGTGAAGTAATTTATTCTCGAATGTCGTCTAGATAATGGGGTATTTAGAAAACCTTATTCGATTAAGTTTTTCATGCGAATCCTTAATTAGCTTTAAATAATCAAGTTAAAAACTAATAAATAAAAGGTATAATAATAAAATGGGATCTTAAGTATAAATAGTCACACCCAAGCTCTACCTAGATGTTGGAGAGTCAATGTGGTCTCATTATATTTAAGAATCCAACTTTAAAAATTGCATTTCATCACATTACATAACATCTATTGGCATACATACGTTATCATGCTATTGTTGGCAATCGTTTGCATTTCACTATCTTCAATTTTTATTTACTACTTGATAATAAAATATTTTATAAAAAAGGCAATATGTATTTTAAAGTAATGACATTATTTAATAAAAAAATAAAAATAATATTCCAAAAGAAATAATTCTTGGTACTTTGCCTAGATGTTGAAGAGTCACTACTAATTATCTTTCACTAAAAATGTTATTTTCATTTTAAGAAATATTGTGTTAAATCTTAAGCGAAAAGAGTTATTCTAAATTCTGCCTAAATGTTGAAGAATTTTAAGAAAATTCTTTAATTTAAAGATTTTCTTAATATTCTTAAATAAAAAGTCTTAGCAAAAATTTATTTTAAAATGAAGGGGATTATTATTAAATTTCAAATTAAAATCATTTCATCCAACACTTGAAATAGTATATGATTAATTGGTATTAATTTATTGGTGCATAGAGGTGCTAATCCTTTCCCACATGTAATCGACTCCCGGACCCAATCTAATTACATGATTAGTGCATGTAAAAGCTGATGATCAAGAAGAATTGTCCACTGCCATGTTTAAACAATTGGTTGATGAACAAGTTTACTAAGGGAATTAATGGGTGAAACAGGCGTTTGAAAGAAGATAACTGAAAAGACGATGACCACAACTCTCTTGACACAATTTCCTACAGAGTGTGTAACTGGGGATACCATTTGCAGCATCATGTAAGAGACCTGCAAAACAGAAAACATGGCATTTCGACTTCGATTAGAGGACTAGAAATTAGGCATTCCCTACTGCTATATTTACTATGATTACTCACGAACTGCATAATTTTAGGATAAAAAAGCAAATTACAATAGATACAAACAGGCTCACCTGCTGATAACTGTGGAAACAGAATCCTGCCAGAGGAGATCTTATGCATAGCTCTCTACTATTCAAACCTTGGTTTGAATTGATTCAAGGGAAAAAAGAAAGGAACAGCTTCATGTTTATTGCATAGCAAGCTCTAATTGTTGCTTTAAGACAACATCAGCATTTGCTTTCTAAAGGTGCTATAGCTACTTACAGCAGATTGTAGATATGGAGTGAATTTGACACCTTCCATTAAAAGGGCACCAGGAACCAATAGGATAAACGAAATTATGGTTATTACAGAGAAGAGATTGATATTGTCCAAAGTGTACTGTTTAAAAAGTGAGGATTAGAGCCCAGATGACATAATCAATCAGATAAATAAGAAATCACCTTGTAAAATCAAGAGCATAATTGTCATACTTCTGTCACAAAACAGTGGTAACTCAATGACATTTAAAACGTAAAACCATTGTATATTTATGCTTGAATTATATGTTTTTTTTACCTCTTTTTTAACCATGAACTTTTTACTGAGTACGTAACGCGATTGGTTAGTCACATCGAATTATATGATTTTTTACCTCGGATTTCAACCCAACAAATTGGCAAGTTGTAGCTTGTAATGATCAAGCAGTTGATCATCATCAGCCCATG
The DNA here is from genome assembly GCF_002303985.1 of Durio zibethinus. The sequence continues at coordinate 24,547,360 of NW_019168470.1, forward strand.
AGTTTCTTATTCGACGCAAATGTTTTTTCTAATCGTAATCAAAGCTACACTGCTAGTTTGGGATCGATGCTTGAGGAAGTTAATCCCTGTGGTTCTGTTGTTGAAGAGAGCAATGCCATGGATTTTGAGATTCCCCTAGAAATGGATTCCTTGAAAAAGGAGCTGGATTTGCTAGAGATGATCTCTCAAGGAAATCTCTAATCATCAGCTGCTGAAAATTGCAAGAACTTTCTAATTATAGTTTGGATCAAAGCATTTTATCGAGAAAATGATAATAAAGGAAAAGACAAGGTTAAGTCATTTTTTCGTGATCATCCATAGGATTAAGTATTTTGCTTGTTAAGATCAATTTATGTGTTTTAAGGTCTGTTATTTAAATTTATAATGTTTCAGACATGCATCTTTAACTTTACTAACGAACTTTTAACTATTTAATTTCTATAAAATTTGTGTTTTATTAAACCTTTTATTTCTCTCCATTAATTTTAATTAAGTTATCTAAGCTTAGATTTGTCCACGGATAGCTTGATCTAGCTTTAAGTCCTAGACAAAAATTTCAAATTCAAATTCAATTCAAAATATTATTTGATCAAACTAAACTAGACAAAAGCTTAAACAAAGAATGTAATATATCAATTGGATCGGGGCTAACACTTGAACATTTATGCCTGATCTAGTGAGTTTGACTCATGGACGATAATTTTAATAACTATCTCAATATAGTTCATATATCAATCTTGTTTGACACATGGACGATGATTTTAATAACTAGCCCAATATAGTTGATATATCAATGTTGGGCTTATTGCTAAAGACTGATAGTCTAATTTAGAGAATAATGATAAGTCATACTGATGATGACACGTGGTCAAGGGTGGGGTATTGCTGATGAGTGACAGGGTAGGGTACTTAAAATTGGAGTTGTAACAGCAAGGGTGGGGTATATATCAATGAGTCACACGGTGGGCATTGCCATATTTTATAATTTGATATATCAATCTTGGGCTGATTGCTGATGACTCATGGTCAAGGGCGGGTTACTCATAATTAAGTTTTCTAGGTTCATTGAAACAGAAACGTATAATTATGAAACACCAAAATGTCAGTCACAGATAAAGTGGTGATTCATAGAAAGCTAGATATATTCTTTTTCCCTATATGTTAAAAAGTTAGATGCTTGTATCTTAAAATTTGTTTTAAGTGATGATTCTATTTATACTCTATATTTTTTGTTTATTTTATTTATATTTTTTATAATTAAATTTATCTCTTTATTATACTTATTTAAGTGATTTATTTGTAAAACTTTTATCCTCATATGATGTTAATTAAATTTTAATTTAAAATTATTAGATTAGGAGATCAATTTCGTCAATTTTATTTGCAATGTTAAAAATTTTCAAAATTAAAATTATCCTTATTACATTTACATGTAATTGATAGTCATTTCAATAATTCAAGTAGTAAAAAAAATGTGAAAAAAGTAAACTGTTGCGATACGTGCACTTAATATATACAACTTTATTGTTAAATTCTCTCATATTTTCCAATTGAAGCTACAAGTCAGAGCAGGAAGTTGTTATGTTCACATCTAAGTATCTTAATCATAGTAATTATTCATTGGTGATATTGCTACCTAGCATGATTAACCGGCTTTGTTTGCATGACTTTGCTTTGAATAGAGAAAAAATAGCCAAAAAAAAAAAAAAAGAACAATGAGTGAACTTAGTTTATAATGTTTTAACAAAGGGAACGTGTGGATTGGTTAAGTTAGAGGAAGATTCCGCCACAGTCAGCTTCTAGAAAAGGTCAGGGAGCTCCAATTTTTCTTCTCTCTAGCCGACCCCGCTCTCTGCTATAAGTACACCAAAAAATCAAGGGAGAGATTAAGCAAAAGGATACTCGAAACTCACACGCAAATAATTCAGCTACTACCAACTGATCATGGATTCAAAAGCCATACGAAACCAAGCAAAGGAAAAAAGGGTCTTATTCTCAAAGCGGTTAACTGGCACTAATATCATGAAAAGGTTAGCTATCCCAACCAAGAGTCTTGCATTTCTCCCACGTTTTTGTGGAGGCCATGCCCTGGAGTTGCTGGTTCGAGATGAGAATGGGAAGTGCTGGACTTTAGGATATGCTAGAATATCATTCAAAGAAGGGTAATTTGTGATTAAGATTACTGGTTTTTATGGCTTTAAATATTTTTCCACTGTAAAAGTCAGTGCTTATCTGTGGGTTTTCTTTCTGATATTTTTTATTTGTGCGGAAATTAGTACTAGCTGGTAACAATAATATAATATATACTAAATTCATAGTGGCTAGCTACCCACGTTGACATCTCTCTGTTTCCATAAAATATATAATAAAATATCCATTTAATCATACAAATATTTGGAAGAATTCAGCATGTCCTGACCTTTTAATGGATTTAAAAGTTTGAGTAATTGATTTGTCATTATTTTAATTATTTTTATTTGAAGAATTGAGACCTCGAATCTTTGAGAAAAAAGGTTATGCATCAACCAATTAAACCAAATGTTTTGGAGCATTATCTTTCATTTTTACTAATTTTTTACCTACCATCCTATCTAAACTTTGGGTATGTATAACCTACTGTATATTTTTCCTCCATCAAATCATGCAATTTTAATGACAAAAGGGCAACACAAAGACCTAGGCTAACGCTCAATACAATGCAAGCCACCTTGTCCTAATTAATTATGAATTAGCCAGGAAGCAGAAGCCGCTGCTTATTCACTCCAACTCCACTTAAACTTTATCCTCAATCTTCATCATTAAAATAAAATATTGGTTCTTTGGGAGAATCTGCGGCACAATTTCCTTAAATTAAATCTCACAAGTAACACAGAGATTAGTTTTCATTCCATGGCTACCAATCATCCTCAGCATTGATCAGTACCCTTGCATTAATAAAATCGTGTGTGAGATTAAGACATTAAGTCATCCATACTCGGTTTTATGTTTACATTTTGTCGAGACTTTACATTGGATCGTTTCTCCTTTCAGGAAAACATGATCATAAATAAGATCGTTAATCTTGGCTTGGTCCTAAGAGACAGAAATCCTTGCTTCAATAAATAGATGGATAGACACAGAGCCCTGGTTCAATTCAAAGCCAGAAAATAGGTTCAGTAATCAGTACCATATATGTCTCCAGTAATGAAGGAAAGAGTCTTTTCAAAGTCCCCAACTCACACTGACGTATGCAAATTATTGACTATTCCAACAGAGAGTGTAGCCTTCTTACCTCGTTTCAGTGGAGGGAATGCTTTGGAGTTGCTAGTTAGGGATGACAATGGCTGCCGCTGGACTTTTGTTTGCTCCCTCCGGAAGACAGGCTATGCCAAACCAGTTCTACAAAAAGGTTGGCGAGACTTTGTTCTTGGTAAAGGTCTCAATGTTGGTGATAAAATCACGTTTTATCAGCAACAATCTGACGATGGGATTAAGGTATTTGGTACTGTTTCCCTCGTTCATGCTATAGTATTGAGTTTGAGAGGGCTATCAAGCCCTCCAGGACTAGAGCTGGTGTTGATAATGTTGGCGGTTGATGATGCTGAACATTCCAATACTCTAGGATACTTATATATAAGTTGCAGAAGCTAGTGGCTAATAAAGTAGAGGTTTAGAATTGAGATTAAAGGACAATATAATCCAAGTCGATCAAGCCAGGGTGCATATGATGGATCTACAGTTCCAAGCATGACAGTGTTTTTTTTTTTTTTTTAGCATAATAGAGCAAAATAAATATATGTACTCTGAAACGGCATTTTGTATATATAGTGTAGACACTCATTTGTGTCCAGACCCAAGTGGACCCATTGGCGTTTAGGCCCAAGTAGGCCCATTAGTGTTTAGTGGGCTCGTTGGTGTCTGAACCCGACTAGGCTCATTGACGTCTAGGCCCGATTAGATCCATTGGTGTCAAAGCCCGATTAGGCCCATCCTTGCTTAGGTCCAATTAGATGGTTCATCATCATCATCATTATCATCATCATTGTTATTATTTTTATTATTATTATTTTTTTTTCATTTTTTCATTTTTTTTTCTTTACTGCTTTCCTTTTCTGTTCCAATCCTTTTTTGTTTCAATTCACATGTGCACTAAGAATGAAATTGGGATCAGAATCCCTTGGTCAAACACAGAATCTAATTGCTAAAATTTTGGACCTAATCTCATTTGAACAGAATGCAATCCCAGGATTCAAGTTTGTGATTGATTCTATCTGCTTCCTAAAATCATTCCTAAAATTGCCTATAAATTGGACTAATTCTAACACTGAGGAACACAAAATTTTTTTTTTTTTAAAAAATGTCTAGAAGAATGTTGGCAGTAAGGGTTTCTGAGATTTAAAGTTGGGATTTAGAGTTTAATTCAAGGTTTTGAGTATGATTTTAGGTTTCTGGAGGTGAATTTAAGGTCGCAGAGATTCGGAGAAAGTTTAGAGCTATTTGGAAAATTTTTTGGATTTTTTTTTGAATTTTTTTGGGTTTTTCTGGGTTTTTTTGAAAAACTTTAAATTTTTTAATGAATTTTTTTACGATTGGTTGGAGTTTTCAGCGAGATTCTGGTGAGATTTCCAAAATCCGATGGATTTTTCAAAAATCGACAGGTTACCAATTTTTTGATTGAATTTCTTGGTAATTTTTTTAGAAACTAGTAGAATTTTGGTCATCGAGTGAAGTTTTCGGTGGGTATTTCTAGAGAGAAGGCAGAGAGAGGCTGGTTTAGAGAGAAAAAGGCTCAGGTTATTTTGAGAAAAAATGCTGAAGCTTGACTTTTATACTACTGTCGAATGATGTCATTTTGGATAAGCTAGGATCCGCGTGTAGACCAAATAACCCTCGTGTTGACTTGTGCCTTGACCTGATCCGATCACAGGTTTTTTTTTTTTATTTTATTTTATTTCTTACCTTATTTTTTATTTTTTTGGTTTTATTTATTTATTTAAAAAAAAAGAGAAAAAAATTGTTTCTGCCATTTTTATTTCCAAAAAAGAAAAAAAAGTAAAAAAAAATGAAGAGAAAAAAGAGAAAAATAATTCTACAAAAAAAGTAAAAAAAAATGAAAAAATACATTCAAATAAACAAAAATAATTTTTATCCTCTAAAGTATTGAATGATTGCTTTTAAGTGAGCCTTACCAAACTATTGGGAGGCTTCACTAATTTTTCTAAAATAAAAATTAATAAATCTGATGACGGAGCCTTTTCAGAGTAAGACACTAGTCTCCATGAATACTCCTGAGGTAAGAGAATTATCCTAAATTACTACCAAACTATTAAGACAATTTTATGACTAATTTTTAATATTAAATTATTTGGTAAAATCATAAAAATGATCATGGCTTGAATAATTCAAAATCAAACTGGTATTATCCTATGGATGGGCGTTTTGGGGGTGTTATAATCTTTCATAAGCGTAACTGACTCTCGAACCTAACATCTATTTTACAGATCGGATTCAATCAGATGGCCAATCACACCTAAACAAAAAAGATTGATGACGACTCTTCTAATCCATGTCTAGTGGTAGGTCCACGGATCCATATGTTATGACAGTATGACGACTCCACTAAAGAAACTAAGAGTCAAGCCAGTAAATGATTTCTTATTATCCAAGCCTTACTTAATAAGTTTGAAATTATTTTATGCCTTTTTATTACTTATATCTATTTTTTTTTATTTATTTTCTTTGTATATACTTGCTTATTTATCTATTCATATTTACTTATCACATACATATATATACCTACCATACATTTGCAAGTGCATAATATAAGCCCTCCACCCGGGCTCTACCTTGAGGGGGGAGTGAAGTACCTATGCCATCATGAGATTTCATGTCTCCGCATGAACCTACGAAACACTCCCACTTATATCGAACCATTTTCATTTATAACCTATGATGAGTGAGGATTTGGGTGCCTTACTAGTCTGTAATGGATCATGATGTAGGAATAATTTGGAGACCTTTTAGAATTAACCCAAACCACATATAGTCAACCCTAAGAGCCCAACCATAGATAGAGCTTTATCCTTCCATCTTTTTATAGATAATCCAAAATTCAACGTCATCTTGTTAGTTTACTTGTTATGTGATGTTTACTCTATGTGTTACTGAAGTGACTAACTAATTTTTTTGTCTTTTATTTCTTTTCATGCACATTTATAAACATATTTACAGATTGCATAATATTTTTACCTTAAAGTTATTTCAACGAAAGCCCTTATGGATTTTATAGAATGTCAGGTTTGCACTTTATTTATATTATTCAAATGTGATTCTCTCATAGATGTGAGGATGGAATCAGAAAAGAGGCAGCTAGAAGAAGAAGATTTTTTGCCATCGGGTTATGTCTCTACACTATTCAGAGAAGTTTATCTACTCCTCAAACATAATGATCTAAAAAGCCTATTGGATATATGGAATAGTATGACCCTTTCAACGTAGGAGGCCTTTTGTAAAAACTTTAGGCACATTGCATATCTCATGTCAGTGGAGGTTGACTACTCACTTATCAGGGTAATGGTACAATTTTTACATCCTTTTTATCGATGTTTCATCTTTAATGAGGTTGATCTAATATCAATAATAGAGGTGTACTCAACTCTAGTAGGTATGTATCTACTATATCCATATAGAATATACATGAAAAAACATAAATCAAAAAGTCGCAGAAAGTTAGGTCAGATGCTAGGAATGGGAAATGAGACCATAGATTCATACATTTGAGAGAAAGGAGATCACAAGGGTATTCCATAAGAGGTTCTTTAGGATTTCATTATCAAGAATCCAGATGATGATCAGGGAATGAATGCATTTGTTTTAGCCATATATGGGTTAGTCATTTTTTTAAAAGTCTTTGGCCACTTGAGATAGAAATGGTAAATTTATTTGAGCATATTGAAAGGGGGTGTAATCCTTCACCAGCTATATTGGTAGGAACTGTCAGATTTTTAAATTTTTGTAGGCAGATTGACAAAGCACGTTTCATGGGCTGCATACCCTTATTATATGTATATATGAAAAGCCATTTTGAATGCAAAAAAAAATGCTTTTACTAAGCTTTATTTTCACATTCAAAGTTCGATTAGGAAATTTTGTCAGAGCACTTGGCCAGAGGAAAAAACTCAAAAAGAGTGAAAATGTCTACTACAGAGGCTCACAGTTGGTCAAGTAAAATGGTTAGCTCCATGAATGGACAGGGAACCCATGTCATATCAATGTGAAGATGAGACAGGGGTTCCACTTTTAGGTCTATGGGGGTCGATAAGTTATGCACCATTAATGGTAAGGAAACAACATGGAGCTAAGCAGTTTACTCCATGACCTATAAGTTTAGCTAGTTTAACTACTCATATGGGGAGCTTGGAACTTTACAGAAGATTGATGGCATGATTAAGGCTTGAAAGAAGCCCAAGAGAGTAAACTTAGGGCCATTCACTAATCGAATCACTTAAGGGTATCTGATTTGAGAAATAAAAGAAGTCAGGAAATTACAATTATGCCTTATGATCTTTACTTGCTAGAGGGCCAAGAGTCAGGCAAAAAGCTTTTAGAGTTATAGCATGAAATGGAAAAGGAGAAACTGAGACAAAAAATTTTGAAGTTGTAAGAAGAAAATGACTAATCGTAAAATAAAGCAAAAAAATTAAAAATCCAAGTCCATAAGATTTCCAAATAATGTAGCAAGGCCTAGAAAGTTGTTAGAGAATAGGATGATACCCTCAAAGAGCTAAAGGAACTGTAACAAGAGCATAAAAGATTGTGCATACAGATGCATACCAAAGAAATAAATAACACAGAGTTGGTTTATGGAAATGAAGAGTTGAAAGAAGAATGTGCCTAAATAGAAGATGCTTTTATAGAAGTTGAGCTGAAGAATCAATGACTTTCAGATCATATTCTGACTCTGACATCAAAGTTGAATGAATAAAAAATCATATCAGAATCTTTACAAAAAGGCACAGAAAGTTATCCTATTAGGTGTGGTACCACAAAAAAGAAGGGTTGGAAAGACAGAGGTATATAGAGCACCTCACAACTCAGATAAGCAAGGCCATGATCCAAGTTAGCGAGATGGCAAAAAAGGTTGAGGCATTGAGAGCTTTGATTACATCAGTAAGGGAGTATGGATAGAGGCTGTTGAACAAGTTAAGCATTTTTATAAAAAGACAATATTAGATTCAATGTAAAACAGACTCCTATGAAATAAATGAAAGTTTTCTTTTGTTGGATTTTTTAAAGGGTAAATTTTTTTTCCTTTTTTTCATGTTCTTTTTTATGCATTTGCATCACATCATTCATTCATTATCATAACAACATCATTGAATCTTTAATTGTGGTACTAAAATGTAAGAATAGCTACACATGAATACAATACCCGAGGTTGAACTAAAATGATGAAATAGGATAATACAAGCCACTTTGAATGGATAAAAAAAGCCCAAAAGGTACTAAAAGAAAAGCTGAGCAAGATTTAGAAGCCTTGGAAAAAGTAACAGAGAAAAATCAATGAAAGAAGACAATTCACAAGAAGCTACTGAATCAGCATATCCTTCATGCTTCAATCCACAACAAAATCAAACCACACCAATCTTTCAACCCCAACAGGTAGCTTTCTCGAAATACAACTACCCAAGAATAACCTATACACCAGGTCATGAGAATGTCCAAAGTTATGATATCCTATTTTTATCAAAAAGGTAGCTAACCCATTCTACTCCCTACTATAGATGAAGTAAAAGAGAAAGAAAAGCCACAGATAGCTGTACCCTTAGAAAGTTCTAAAACTGATCAGGTCATGAGTAAGCTTGAGGAAAGATTAAGAGCTGTAGAGGGAATGGATTTTTATAGATCCATGATGCTGTGAGACTTTGCCTAGTACCAGATGTGATGGTGCCACCCAAGTTTAAAGTATCAAAGTTTGAGAAATATGACGGTATTAAGTGCCCTATCACCATATCACCATGTACTGTCGAAAATGACGGCACATGCTAATAATAAGAAATTGCTTATGCATGTGTTTCAAAATAGCTTAACGAGATCTGCGACAAAGTGGTATGTGCAGTTAGACGGGACTCGAATAAAGACATGAAAAGATCTGACTCGATCTTTTATTAATTAATATCATCATATTATTGATATGGCTCCTAATCGCCTTTCTTTGTAAACAATGAAAAAGAAAGCATTTAAATCCTTCAAGCAGTATGCTCAATGGTGACGAGATGTAGTTGCCTAAGTACAACCTCTATTGATAGAGAAAAAAACTACTGTATTGTTTGTGAGTACTCTAAAGTCACCTTATTATGAGAGGATGATAAAAAATGCAACTAAGAACTTTACTGATATGGTGATTTTGAGAGAGATCATCGAGAATGCCATAAAAATGATAAGCTTAAAAGAGGTGAGTCTTCCAAAAGAGCACTTAAGAAGAAAAAAAATGAGACTCAAGCTGTGAGTCTTGAAAGGTAGTAATTCAAAAATTACTCTCAACCTACCAACCCTACATATCATCACACGTGAACCATACTTTTGCATCTCCTTACCAATTAACCACCCAACCTTCTTATCCATCTTTACTAAGATCCCCTACACAGCCAGTCAACACCACTAATGATGCTGAAAAATCATGAACAAGGGAAAGACCCATATTTGATCCTATCCTCATGAGTTACACGAAGCTATATTAAGAGTTCTACAAAAATAATTTAATTGCTTCTATCCCTGCTAAGTAGCTTGAACCTCCTTACCCACAATGGTATGATTCCAATGGTTACTATGACTATCATTTTGGAGTAACAGGGCACTCTACTGAGAATTACGTGCCTTTCAAGCATAAAGTACAAAGCTTGATGAAGAAAGGGTTGATAAGCTTTGATACTAGTGAAAGTTCAGCACCCAATGTCAGTGAGAATCCCTTATCCAATCATACAGTCAAATACTTTAGATGCAGGTGAAAAACATATAAACAGAAAAGTAAAAAAGCTTAAAATGTTATTTAAACAGCTTTATAAAGTCTTATGTAAGGCTGGGATGATACAACCAATAACTCCATACATTTATGTGGGAAGATGTATCCCAAACGTAATATGTAAGTATCATGACGGGACACCAAGACATTCGACTGATGTTTGCAAGCAATTTTGTGGTGAAGTTCAGAAGCTAATGGGCTTCTACTAAATAGAATTTTACAAAGAGTCAAGAGCCTCAGAAGATATTGGGGTGGCTATGACAGATAGGTAAATGCCAAAACCTATCACCATATGCTATAAGAAGAAGCCACAATCAACTGATAATAAGTTTGTTTCCAAACTAGTAGCTCTCAAAGTTTTACACCCATTTCCTTATAAATATAACAAAACAATGCCTTAGAAATATAAGTGCAAGGTGACGACTCAGGGGCAACAAAGTTCAAAAGCTGAAACTACCAATATAACAGGAGTAGGGGGTATAACTAGAAGCAAAAGATGTTATACTCTGAAGACTTTAAAAAAAATAAGAAAAGCAAACTAAACTAGAGATCCCAGATAAAGATACTTTGAAATCTGTGCTTAAAAAAAATGCTTGCGAGTTTTTAAAGCTAGTCAAGCACAGTGAATATTTTATGGTGGAGCAATTGAATAAGATGTCAGCCAAAATTTTTTTACTATCACTTTTCCTAAACTCTGAATCATATCGTAATGCCTTGTTGAAGGCATTGAATTAGGCTTATATAGCCCATAATGTATTTATGGATTATATGAATCATTTGATAAGGAATCTAATAGTGGCATATCACATCTCTTTCAGTGATAATAAGATTTTGCTTGAAGGTAGAAGAAGCACCAAGGTATTGCACATTGTCATAACGTCTAGATCCGGGGATCTATCGCCAGACATTGGCTTTAGGGAGTCGCCACCAATCTTTTTTTTTATCCAGGTGTGATTGGCCACCTAAGGAATCTGCCCTTTTAGGGAACACCTAAGCTTAAGGGTCCCTAAAAGAATAGGTTCGGGTCTGCTTAACCAGAACAGAGTTCGGGAGTTCGGTTACGTGTGAGGAAGGTTATAGCACCCTCACAACGCCCATCAAAAGATGGTACCAGCTTGAATCTGTGTTATCCAAAAGCCTTAAAATTTTACCAAGTAATTAGTTGTTGGAAATTATTCTCAATTGACTCTAATACTTTTAGCAGAAAATTGAGAAAATTCCCTCACCTCAGGAGTATGCAAGAAAAACTACTGTTTCACTTGCAGGGGCTCCGTCGTCGGATTTATTAAAGAAAAAAACAAAATCATCCAATTAATTATTGGAAATTATTCTCAATTAACTCTAATACTTTTAGCAGAAAATTGAGAAAATTCCCTCACCTCAAGAGTATGCAAGAAAAACTACTGTTTCACTTGCAGAGGCTCCGTCGTCGGATTTATTAAAAAAAATACAAAATCATCCAATTAATTATTGGAAATTATTCTCAATTGACTCTAATACTTTTAGCAGAAAATTGAGAAAATTCCCTCACCTCAAGAGTATGCAAGAAAAACTACTGTTTCACTTGTAGAGGCTCTGTCGTCGGATTAATTAAAGAAAAAAGAAAAAAAAATCAAGATCAAAATCAAAGTCAAATAAAAAAAATTCAAAAAAAAATTCAAAAAAAAAAAAAAAAAAAAAACCTGGAGCGGCTCGGGTTGCGGCTCGGCTCGGCTCGGCTCAAGGAAGAGAAAACGGCTCGGAGAAGCGGCTCGGGAAGAACGGCTCGGCTCGGCTCAGCTCGGAGGGGGGCTGGGCACGCGCGGGTCAGAATCGGGTCTCCGTTTTTCGGCAGAACGCTCCTCTCCCCTCTCTCTCTTCCTTCCCTTTTCTCTCCCTTCTCTCTAAAAAAACCGAAGAACTCCGGTGGAAGATTCACCGGATTCTGGAAATTTTCGCCGGAATCTGGGTTTTTTCGCCGGAAGTTGGCCGGAAATTCACCGGTTTCTGGGATTCTTGCCGGTTTCTGGGATTCTTCGCCGGAAACTGGGCAGTTCGCCGGAAACTTCAATGTTGGCCGGAATTTTAGCCGGAAACTTCAAGGTTGGCCGGAAAATTCAACCGGAAACTGGAATTTTCCAGAAAGTCCCAGAAAAAAAAAATTTTGAAAAATCCCCAAAAAAATTTCTGATAATTTATGGAACTCTCCTAAACCTTTTCCTAGCCTTCTATACTCTTCCCTACGCCTTTGCTTCTCAAATCAGTAGCTCTAGCTGACTGTTTTCTGTGTTCTTGACTGTTCCAGGGGGGTCCCTTTTATAGGGATTGATCAGGAGTTTCTGATCAATCCCAATTTCTCTTTGGACGGGAATTCAGTCTTTGAATCCAATTGGACTCTTCTGATTGAATTCCCCTTCAGAGTGGGAGTCTTCAACTTTGAATCCTAGCCCTCCAAAATAAAAATTAAAATAAAATTAAAAAAAAAATCTAGATAATTGGAAAGATAAATCAAAAGATAAAAAATTTTCAAATAATATCTGAAAATCAGAAAAAAATCAGAACAGATAATTAAAAAAAAAAAAAGATAAGAATAATAATATAATAATAATAAATATATAACTATATACATATAAATCTATTCTAATGAAAAAAAAATATATATATATATATATACATATATTAATACATAATAATAAATAATAAAATACACAAGAGAGAAAAAAAAATAAAAATAAAAAATAAAAAATACGGGTAAAAATTTAATTGGGCCTTGCCCATTTGGGCCAGGCCCAAATGATCTGGGTCAGGCCCAATTGATCCGGGCCCGGACCTGATTGGGTGTCTACAGCTGCCCCTCTTTGCGTATTTTCTGTGAAACAGAAATTGCGCAAAGACGTAGACACCCAGTCAAGACCCGACTCGACATTTTCATTTTTTTTTTTTTTTTTTTTTAGCTCCTCTTGACAGAGGCTCTACGACTTTGAAAAATAAATTGCTCCTCTAAACAGAGGCACCACGACTTTGGAAAGATAAATTGCTCCTCTAAACAGAGGCAACGAACTTTGGAAAGTAAATTGCTCCTCTCAACAGAGGTACCACGACTTTGGAAAAATAAATTGCTCCTCTAAACAGAGGTACCACGACTTTGAAAAGTAAATTGCTCCTCTCAACAGAGGTACCACGACTTTGGAAAAATAAATTGCTCCTCTAAACAGAGGCAACGGAACTTTGAAAAATAAATTGCTCCTCTAAACAGAGGCAACGAACTTTGGAAAGTAAATTGCTCCTCTCAACAGAGGTACCACGACTTTGGAAAAATAAATTGCTCCTCTAAACAGAGGTACCACGACTTTGGAAAAATAAATTGCTCCTCTAAACAGAGGCACCACGACTTTTGAAAAGTAAATTGCTCCTCTAAACAGAGGCAACACGACTTTGGAAAAATAAATTGCTCCTCTAAACAGAGGCAACACGACTTTGGAAAAATAAATTGCTCCTCTAAACAGAGGTACCACGACTTTGAAAAATAAATTGCTCCTCTAAACAGAGGCAACGGAACTTTGAAAAATAAATTGCTCCTAGTCAATCATGTCCGAAGGAGTTGAAAGTTGTGTTTGAAGGGATTTCAGGAGATTATGCCCAAAGGTCTTATAAATCAACCCTGATACCAAAAGACATCCTATTTCAAGGATTAGGAACTTACCTGACAAGTTTCTTCTCAAACTTGCAAAGTTTTTTCATATCTGTCTTTTCCATGTGGGATGTTAGAACACCCCTGCTTCTTGAATTTGTACACTATACTTTCCTGAAAGTAGTGTATGCTATGCAATGTGCATGATTTTCAATGCATGCTATGCAAATGTTGGCCAATTAATTCCTGTTCAATGTATGGTACTCAAGTTTCTCAAGCTCTTTTTTTCTTGGGTGTCAAGCCCTTTGATTCCTCAAGGATCCAATTGCACTGCTCTTCTAAGATCGAACCAGTGTAGCTCTTAATTGTCTCTTCCACTCAGATTCTTCCTTGTTCTGTTTTCAATACTTTGGAATAAGCTTCATCAATCGATCATCACTTGACCATCATTCAATGAATTTCTCAGCAATAACAAATTTTCAAAAACAAGTTTCATCCACCATCATTGGGTCATTACTCTGTCTCAGCATTAACCATTCAAAAACAAACTCTGTCCACTGATTGTCTTCATCATTCAATCATAACTTGCAAGTCATATCGATCAATTCATCACTTTTCCAGATTTGCCCCATCATCTCTTTTAGGTTTCTACCATTTCTTCATCATCTTAGATTTCTTTTCAAATGAATGTAAGATTCTTTTAAGTACATGTTCATTCATTCATTATCATTTCAAATTTTGACAAATACAATGCAATCAAGCATTTTCTCAATTCATTCTAAGGGTGTAACAATAAGAGGACAGAAAGTGAATTATGGTAAAGATAATCAATGGAGATCTATTTTGGTAGAAAATAAATGGGAAAAGAAATAAATTGGATGTCATTGAGGTAAATGGTATGTCCAAATGATGAATATTCAGACAATTCTCAACATTAATTTAGGATTCTTTTTCAAAAACTCATTCCATTTACTGTTGAAGTCAACTTGAGTTTAGCAAACTTTGCCCCAGTTTTTGAGAGATCTTCAGATGTCTTTGATCTTTCATTCATGTGAGCCATTTGACTTGATTTTTTTTTCTACTAAAATCACCCTTTCAGGTTTTCAATTTGAATCTCTTTTTTTCATTTTTTCATTTCTTTCTTCTTTCTTTCTTTTTCTTTTTTCTTTTTTTTTCCATCATTTTTTTCCTTTTTTCTCACTTTTCATCCATTGTTGATATCTTCCATACATCAAACTCTAGAGCAATGTAGCATGGTTCCATTGCTTCATCATGAGCATATCTTCGCTCAACATATGATCATTCAAGTTGAGTATTCACACTTGATCCAAATGGACTTTTCAAGGTTGTAATGTAGGTCAAGGTGAAGGGTCATAAAAAAAATGGATATAATAGGCTCAAAACATGTATTTAAAAGGTTCAAAACCAAAGGATCATTTGATGCAGCTTGGCATTTTATCCCCACATCATTTTACTACTTTTTTCTTTCATCACACAAAGGATTCTCATTACTTTGCCCCAAGTCATGTGTGGCATTTATTTTTCTTTTGCTTTTCTTCCTCTTTCCATCTTTGAGACCTTTTGTGGTGTCTTTTCTTTTTTTTTTTTTTTTTTTTTTCAAAAATTACCCTCCAATGTAGAGGGTGATCCTTGGTTGGGGTTCTTCAGAAAAAAATGATAGGCTCAAAGGGGTAACAATAAATGGTTTTTCAAATGGTAAAAGAAAAATGGCCATTTTTCATCTCAATTGTGAATACCTTTCTTGAACATCATCTATTGAACAAAGCTCATGAATCTGTATAAAAGATTACACATCTTCAAGACATATCTATTTCACCTCCGGTAACAGCTTATTTTTGCTCGAATCATCTTCTCATATTAATGTGGATGAGTTCTCAAAATTAAATCCCAGAATTATTGTTATCATTGTCTAAATATTCATCATCTGAAATTTAAGAATGGGAATGTGAAGTTATGAAGGGTAGCAGGGTATGGAATAATGGTCAAATGAAAGAGAAAAATGTAATGAAATGCATTGACTTGCCTTTATTAAAATGATAACAAGTAAAGTCATATTGCAAAAAGAAATCCAACATTACTTGAAAAGAAATCTTAAAGTGACAAAAAAACTTTCAACCCGCCTTATCTCCATTAAAAATTAGCCCCCTATATGATCAGGTGAAGAAATCCCCATTGACGTCTTGCCCCTCAATTCATTGTGACTCTTCAGATCCTTTCTGTTCTTGACTTTCACTTAGGGTGTTAACATTGAATGTTGTTGCTTTTCTTGATCAAAACTTACCATTCCATCATTGATCACCGTTGCACCTTATACTTTAAAGCAGTGCAATTTTCAGTAGAATGGCCAGTAATTCCATAGTGATAGTCGCAGTGGGCTGTAGGATCATACCACTTTAGGTAGGGTGGTTTAAGAGGTTCCACATGGCTGGGGGCAATCAAGTGGCTATTATAAGCTCTCGATATAACTCTGTATAAGTCATAGGGATTGGATCAAATACAGGTTTTTCTCGAGCAGTCCGTTGTTCTCGCGAGCCACTTGCTGGGTTAGTAGGGCGAACTTGAGTTCTTACAGGAGCTTGAATGTTAAGGCGGTAAGTGGATGAATGAGATGGTTGTGAAGCTAACTGGTATGGGTAGGATGAGGCATTATTCACAGCGGGATAGTATGGAGAGTAGCCTTGGGATGGATAGGGTTGATAACCCCTGAATTGTTGTCTATCAAAGCTCACAGCTTGAGCTTCAGCTTCTTTCTTTTCTGATGTCTTCTTGGTTTCTCCTCCTTTCAACTTGCCATTTTTTATGGCACTTTCAATAATTTCTCCAGAGATCACCATGTCAGCAAAATTCTTTGTTGCATTTCCTATCATTTTTTCATAATAGGGAGGTTTCAAAGTGCTAACAAACAGCACTGTGGTCTCTTTTTCTGTCAGTGGAGGTTGCACCTGTGAAGCTATATCTCTCCATCTCTGGGCATATTCTTTAAAAGACTCGTTTGCCTTTTCTCCAGGTTCTGCAAAGACAAACGATCAGGAGCCAAATCGATAATGTGTCGATATTGACTGATGAAGTCGTGTGCCATATCACTCCAAGAGCGAATACGAGTCCTATCCAACTGAACATACCATCTGGCGGCAGAGCTAGTAAGACTGTCCTGGAAAACATGCATCAGAAGTTTTTCATCATGAGCATGAGCTGCCATCTTCCTGCAATACATGGTGATGTGGGTTTTGGGGCACTTAGTACCGTCATATTTTTCAAATTTTGGTACTTTGAACTTATAGGGAATAACCACATCAGAGACTAGGCAGAGCCCAGCAGCATCTACTGACCCATAAAAGCTAAATCCTTCCACAGCCCGTAGCCTCTGCTCTAGCATGCTAATCTTGGAACTCTCCTCAGCTTCCACTTTCATCTTTTCTTTTTCCTTCTCCTTTAAGGCATCTAGGTCAGGAATTGGTTCTGCTACTTTTTCAGTGAAGACAGGATTTATATAGCTATTATACTGCCCTGGGTTGAAAGCTGATGGTATTCCAGGATATGGCGGGACCTCTTGAGCAGGCTGGACCTGAGATGGGCCAAAACCTGGAGGGTACAAAGGGTCAGCCACTTCTTGCTGGCTTGTACTTCCTTCAACTCCTTTCCCCTTATTCATGTTATTTAGAGCTTCCAGAATCTTGCTTAGTTCACTTTCAATCTTTTCCTGGGCTTTCTCTAGCTTTTCAAATCTATGAGAATTTTCCTCCTCCATTTGTCTTGCTCTGGATCTTGTGTTGTATGGATGAGCAGGGTTCTCGCTAGATGGAGCTATCCTCGGACCTTGAGTACCATACTCATGATTAGAAATGTTATGCTTTATGTATGATGCTTTGATGCATGAATAAAATGTACATTTTCCTGAATGAAATCTAATATGAAATGGATACAAATGATTGTGTTAAAACATGACCATGCAAGTAATGTAGATGCATAAAATTAGACAAACAACATAGTTAGTTTCATGAATGAAATGAAAGTAATGCTGATGCATAACATTACAAAAAATAATACACAAAGTTAAGCAATCAAAATGATTAGATAAACACCTTTTTTGTGTCCTAATTTCAGGGTATATCTATCATTGGGTAGAAAGGACTCTATCCTAGGGTTAGGCACTCTTAAGGTTCACTACATGTGGTTTTAAAGTCAGAGTCTAAAGGTCATCAAATTGTTCCTTACATCCTTGTCCATCACAGACTAGTAAGGTACCCTAATCCTCACCCATTACAGGCTACAAGCGGAAAATGTTCAATTTGAGTGGGAGTATTTCGCTAGCCACTGCGGAGGTATTAGACCTCACGAAAGCAATAGGTACTTTACTCCCTCCTAGAGGGACGGAGCTCGGGTATAGAGCTCATGTTATGCACATGCATATGAATGACATAATCAACAAAGTGAATAAACATGAATGAATAATAACACATATATACAAAAAGGGTTCAATTTTATTAGGCTTTTGGATAACACAAATTATTTGCTGGCCTGACTCTCAAATTCCCAGTGGAGTCGCCAAGCTGTCATAACATCTAGATCCGGGGATCTATCGCCAGACATTGGCTTTAGGGAGTCGCCACCAATCTTTTTTTTTTATCCAGGTGTGATTGGCCACCTAAGGAATCTGCCCTTTTAGGGAACACCTAAGCTTAAGGGTCCCTAAAAGAATAGGTTCGGGTCTGCTTAACCAGAACAGAGTTCGGGAGTTCGGTTACGTGTGAGGAAGGTTATAGCACCCTCACAACGCCCATCAAAAGATGGTACCAGCTTGAATCTGTGTTATCCAAAAGCCTTAAAATTTTACCAAGTAATTAGTTGTTGGAAATTATTCTCAATTGACTCTAATACTTTTAGCAGAAAATTGAGAAAATTCCCTCACCTCAGGAGTATGCAAGAAAAACTACTGTTTCACTTGCAGGGGCTCCGTCGTCGGATTTATTAAAGAAAAAAACAAAATCATCCAATTAATTATTGGAAATTATTCTCAATTAACTCTAATACTTTTAGCAGAAAATTGAGAAAATTCCCTCACCTCAAGAGTATGCAAGAAAAACTACTGTTTCACTTGCAGAGGCTCCGTCGTCGGATTTATTAAAAAAAATACAAAATCATCCAATTAATTATTGGAAATTATTCTCAATTGACTCTAATACTTTTAGCAGAAAATTGAGAAAATTCCCTCACCTCAAGAGTATGCAAGAAAAACTACTGTTTCACTTGTAGAGGCTCTGTCGTCGGATTAATTAAAGAAAAAAGAAAAAAAAATCAAGATCAAAATCAAAGTCAAATAAAAAAAAAATTCAAAAAAAAAAAAAAAAAAAAAAAACCTGGAGCGGCTCGGGTTGCGGCTCGGCTCGGCTCGGCTCAAGGAAGAGAAAACGGCTCGGAGAAGCGGCTCGGGAAGAACGGCTCGGCTCGGCTCGGCTCGGAGGGGGGCTGGGCACGCGCGGGTCAGAATCGGGTCGACGCTCGGGTCGGGTCGGGTTCGGTAAAACGCGCGGATCCTCTGATTAACTTAAAGCCAAAACGACGTCGTTTTGGGAGGGTATAAAAGGCACCTTCCTCCGTTTTTCGGCAGAACGCTCCTCTCCCCTCTCTCTCTTCCTTCCCTTTTCTCTCCCTTCTCTCTAAAAAAACCGAAGAACTCCGGTGGAAGATTCACCGGATTCTGGAAATTTTCGCCGGAATCTGGGTTTTTTCGCCGGAAGTTGGCCGGAAATTCACCGGTTTCTGGGATTCTTGCCGGTTTCTGGGATTCTTCGCCGGAAACTGGGCAGTTCGCCGGAAACTTCAATGTTGGCCGGAATTTTAGCCGGAAACTTCAAGGTTGGCCGGAAAATTCAACCGGAAACTGGAATTTTCCAGAAACTCCCAGAAAAAAAAATTTCGAAAAATCCCCAAAAAAATTTCTGATAATTTCTGGAACTCTCCTAAACCTTTTCCTAGCCTTCTATACTCTTCCCTACGCCTTTGCTTCTCAAATCAGTAGCTCTAGCTGACTGTTTTCTGTGTTCTTGACTGTTCCAGGGGGGTCCCTTTTATAGGGATTGATCAGGAGTTTCTGATCAATCCCAATTCCTCTTTGGACGGGAATTCAGTCTTTGAATCCAATTGGACTCTTCTGATTGAATTCCCCTTCAGAGTGGGAGTCTTCAACTTTGAATCCTAGCCCTCCAAAATAAAAATTAAAATAAAATTAAAAAAAAAAATCTAGATAATTGGAAAGATAAATCAAAAGATAAAAAATTTTCAAATAATATCTGAAAATCAGAAAAAAAATCAGAACAGATAATTAAAAAAAAAAAAGATAAGAATAATAATATAATAATAATAAATATATAACTATATACATATAAATCTATTCTAATGAAAAAAAAAATATATATATATATATATATACATATATTAATACATAATAATAAATAATAAAATACACAAGAGAGAAAAAAAATAAAAATAAAAAATAAAAAATAAAAAATACGGGTAAAAATTTAATTGGGCCTTGCCCATTTGGGCCAGGCCCAAATGATCTGGGTCAGGCCCAATTGATCCGGGCCCGGACCTGATTGGGTGTCTACACACATTACTGTCAAATGTAAAGGCACATAATAGCTAAGGTCTTTATTGATAATAGATCAGCTATTAATGTCATTATGTGTCCACTCTAGCCAAGTTACCCTTTGATATGTCATATATCCAAAACAGTCAGATGGTGGTCTGAACATTTGAAGGGACTAGATGAGAAGTTTCAGAGGACGTTGAGTTGTTGATACAAATCAGACCATGTGTTTTCAACATAAAATTCCAGGTTATGAATATCTTTTCATCATATAGTTACTTATTGGAAAAACCATGGATCCATAAGGTAGATGCCATTCTTTCCTCATTGCACCAAAAAATTAAATTCAATGTAGAAAGGCAATTGGTAATTATGGTTGGAAAAGAATATCTATCGGTAATCGAACCCATAAATACCCCATATGCGGAAGCGACAGAAGAATCATTAGAGTGCCCTTACCAATCCTTTGAACCTGTCAATATACTGAGCGAAAGATTTAAATTCAGTCAGATTATGATCAATCAGATGGTCAACAAGGGTTGGAGTATCAAATTCGGCCTAGGTAAAAGCCTTCAAAGACTTAGAGAGATTCTTAAGATAAAAGATCATAGCTGCAGATCAAGTTTGGGTTATAGGATAAAGAATTGTAAAACAATGACAAAAGGGCACATAATGGGCTAATGATCTTCTTTCGATTAGATGAAATTTTTATTCCTGAAGAATACATACACCATAGAACTGAATAAAACATAAAAGAAGAACTAGAGTATGAGAAAGCTTTTACCAAGTTATCCATTCACATGATGGATAATAAGAGTTAAAATGAAGAAGCTTTAGTTTCTCTTACCTGTTGTGATATGAATTATAGAATTGAAAGGTCATCCACATACCTACTGTTTTTAATCTTTCTTCAATATAATCTCATCTTTCAATTTTTTATGCCCAAAAGCATTGGGATGAACTCTTATATTTAGGCTTTTTATTCTTTATTATGTCAACAAAAGTATGAGCATGCATTTTATGCATTTCTTCCATTCCATCTATCACCTCATCAAAATTTTTTGCCAATATTTCTTGTTTTATTAATTTTCAGGTCTTTAAATGAATGTGAAGGTAATCATGACAATGATCTAGGGTTTAATTTTAAAAATTCAATTAATACTAATGAACTTGATATCGAAAAAAATTTTGAGGAATACAGTTTGTCTCCGAATTTAATAAGGCTAATTGAACAAGAAAATAAATCCATTGAGCTTCATCAAGAGACTATTGAATTGATCAATTTGGGTGATATCGAAACAAAAAAAAAAGTTAAGATTGGTACTTCACTCATAGTGGTTGAATGATAGCGGTTAAAAGATTTACTCCATGAGTTTGTGGATGTATTTACCTGGTCCTACCAAGATATGTCTGGACTCAACACTGAAATAGTAGAGCATAGGCTACCATTGAAGCTAGAATGCAAACCAATTAAAAAGTAATTCAATGTAGGCTTTTTGCAAGTGGCTAAATATTCTGAATGGATAGCTAATAAAGTACATGTTCCCAAAAAGGATGAAAAGGTATGAATGTGTGGAAACTATCGAGATCTGAATAGAGCTAATCTAAAGAATAATCTTTCTCTACCTCACATAGATACATTGGTGGATAATACAGCCCAACGTTCAATGTTCTCTTTCATGGATAGATTTTTTAGCTATAATCAGATTAAGATAGCCTAAGAAGATATGGAGAAGATCATATTTATCACTATATGAAAAATTTTTTGCTATAAAGTTATACCTTTTAGACTGAAAAATGTTGAGGTAACCTATCAAAGAGTCATGGTAACCCTTTTTCACGATATGATGCATAAGGAGATTGAAGTATATGTGGATGACATGATTACCAAATCTCAAAAAAAGAAAGATCAGGTGGTTAACATTCAAAAATTATTTGAGAGATTGAGGAAGTTTAAGCTCAAACTGAATTCGGCTAAGTGTACATTTAGGGTTGGTCTGAGAAGTTATTGGGATTTATAGTTAGCAAAAGAGGAATAGAAGTTGATTTGGATAAAATTCAGGCCACTCAGAATCTATCCCCTTCAAGCACACAAAAAGAGATTCGAGATTTTTTAGGTAGATTAAACTCATTTCTTAACTCACTTTTAAATGCGACCCCATTTTCAAACTCCTTAAAAAAAATAATCCTGAAGAATGGGATGAACAATGCCAAGAAGCCTTCGATAAGATTAAACAATACTTATCAAATCCTTCAATATTAACACCTTCTGTTTTAGGAAAGCCATTGATTCTATATATGGTAGTACATGAAGAATCAATGAGATGTATGTTAGGCCAATAAGATGAATCTGATAAAAAAAAGCTATATATTACCTGAGTAAAAAATTTACAGAGTATAAGTCAAAGTATTCATCACTAGAGAAAATGTGTTATGCTTTAACTTGAACAGCTAAGAGACTCAGGTAATATATGTTCTACCACATGACTTGGCTCATAGCTAAGCTGGATCCCATCAAATACATTTTTGAGAAACCATCACTATTAGAAACAATCATAAGATGACAAGTGATGCTTTTTGAATATGACATAGTGTATGTGAGCTAAAAAGCAATTAAGGGAAGTGTAATTATTGAATTCTTGGCAGACAAGGTCGCTAATGATTATGAGTCCATGAGACTTAATTTTTTAGATAAGAAACTAATGGCCATCTCAAAGTTAAAAAAATATGATGAGAAAGAGACATGGAATATTTCGATAGGGCTTCTAATGCCATAGGACATGGAATCGAAACAGTCTTAATATCTCCAATAGAGCACTACTATCTTATCATAGCAATATTAAATTTCAGCTACACTAATAATGTAGTCGAATATGAGGCTTGTGTCATGAGGTAACATGCTACTTTGGATAGAAAAATCAAAACATTAAAGGTGTTTAGGGATTCAGCTCTAGTCATTTATCAATTAAAAGGTGAATCAAAAATAAGAGATTTCAAACTCATCCCTTATCACAAATACATTTTAGAGTTGTGCAAATAATTTAAAGTGATTTAGTTTGAACATTTACATCGAAAAAAAATCATATTACAGATGCTTTGGCTACTTTGATCGTAATGGTATAAATGGGTGATATTGTAAAGATTCAGCCTATCAAATTAGATATCAAAGACATACCAGTACATTGTGCCAACTTGAAAGAAGAGAAGGATGACCTCCTTGGTATTATGATATTATGCAATATCTAAAGAATCAGTAATACTCAGATCAAGCAACAGAAATTTATATGAGAATCTTGAGAAGGTATAGGATTTTTTCTGAACGAAAAAATTTTGTATGAATGAGATAAAGACCAAGTGTTATTACATTGTGTAGGCACTTTTGAAGCCAAAAAGATTATTGAGAAAGTTCACAATGGCCTATGTAGAGCACATACAAATAAACATATGATGATAAGACAGGTTATACGAGCTGGATATTACTAGTTGACAATGGAAAAAGATTGCATTGATTATGCTAAAAAATGCCACAAATACCATATTTATGCTAACTAGATTCATGCTTTGCCTAATGTTTTACATGTTATAGCATTACCTTGGCCATTTTTTATGTGAGGGATGGATGTCATTAGGCCTATCACACCAAAAGCCTCAAGCGAGAATAGATTTATTTTTGTGATAATTGATTACTTCACTGTCGAAGCTATTAGTCTTATTAATTCTGATACAGTGAATAAGTACTTTGCTTAACAAAAATAAAAAACAAAAAACAAAAAAAAAGGTTCAAGTTGAAAACTCGAAAGGGCAACTTGGATCCAAAGGAAGAGGTTCAGGTTGAAACCTTGAAAGGCAGCCTGAATTGAATAGAATATGGCATCACTTGGAAGGCATACCGGGGACAGTGAACTTCAAAGAGCTTTAAGGTGTTAGGGCATCATATCTTGATTAAGTTTTTGAAAGAGATCCAAGAATTGTTATCATTGTTATCTAATCATTTATCTTGGGGGACTGCTACCCCAAATAGCTATTTTTGTGTATTTTTTTATCTTTACACCATTATTTGTAATTGATTTGCAAATAAATAACAGCTATCTTATTATTCTTTTAGTCTTATACATTGCCCTTTCTCTTTATACCTTACCATGAATAGAAGAAATGCATAATTTGCATCCCACACTTTGAAATAGGATAGTGATTAATAATCGAACAAAATCATAAGATGTGTGTATTACTTTAAAAAATTAATGGAGATAAAGACCAAAGATAAGCTCCTCCCATATAAGAGCAGAATAGCTTCTATAATCTTTTTAGGGATAAAAATAAATATTCAGGCTGATGAGAGATGGTTTATTTACCAAATATATGTATTCAAGTTGATTAAAGATGGTTTCTTTGCCAAAGACATGCATTTATGATGGTTTTTTCGTTAAAATACGCTGTAAAGATAAATATTCAAGATACAGAAGGGTGGTTTCTTTGCTAAAGAGGTGAAAAATAAGGATACAGAGACCTTAGTACCATAATTAATGTTTTGTTTCCATTTTAGATAGGACACACATTTACATTATTTGCTCACTTAATCTTGGTTCAGTCCAGATTATTTCTCATGATTTGTGGTTTCGTCTCGATCATTTATTTTTGACCTCGACTTGGTCCTAGTCACTTTTGTTTTGACTTGTGATTTTATCCCAGTCACATGATTCGTGATTTTATCTCGATCATTTATTTATAACTTCGACTCAATCTTGATCGTTTTATTTTGACTTGTGATTTTATCCCTATCACATGATTCGTGGTTTCGTCTCGATCATTTATTTTTGACTTCAACTAGGTTTTAGTCATTTTATTTTGACTTATGGTTTCGTCTCGATCATACGATTCATGATTTTGTTTCGATCATTTATTTTTTACCTCAACTTGGTCTTATTCGCTTTATTTTGACTCGTGAATTCATCACGATCATACAATTCGTGATTTCATCTCGATCATTTATTTTTTATCTCAACTCAATCTTGGTCGTTTTATTTTGACTTGTGATTTCGTTTCGATCACATAATTTACGGTTTCATCCCGATCATTTATTTTCGATCTCGACTTGGTCCTGGTCATTTTATTTTGACTCATGGTTTTGTCTCGATCATACAATTCATAGTTTTATCTCGATCATTTATTTTCAATCTCGACTCGATCCTGGTCATTTTATTTTGACTTGTGGTTTCGTCTCAATCAAATGATTCATGGTTTTATCCTGATCATTTACTCCAACCTCAACTCGATCTTAGTCATTTTATTTTGACTCGTGATTTCATCCCAGTCATACGATTCGTGATTTCGTCTTGATCATTTATTTTCGATCTCGACTCGGTCTTAATCACTTTATTTGGACTCGTGGTTTCATCCCAGTCATACGATTCATGATTTCATCATGATCATTTATTTTCAACCTCGACTTGGTCCTAGTCACTTTATTTTGACTTGTGGTTTCGTCTCAGTCACATTACTCGTGATTTTGTCTCGATTATTTTTTTTCGACCTCGACTTGATCTTGATTACTTTGTTTTGACTCATGGTTTCGTCTCGATCGCTTAATCTTGGCTCATCCAAATCCTTTCTTATGATCTGTGGTTTCATCCTGGTCAATTACTTTTGACCTCCACTCAACCCTATTCACTTCATCTTGACTTGTGGTTTCATTCTGGTTACTCGATTTTGGTTTAATTAAGGTCATTTTGCAAATTCGAAGATCGTACTTGATTTGACTTGAATAGAATGAGTGTCTAGGTCTTTGCAGCATCTTTATTTAATAAGAATGTGCAAAGACAGACAGTTGTAGACACCCATTTGTGTCCAGGCCTAAGTGGGTCCATTGGCATCTGGGACCAAATGGGCCCATTGGTATCTAGTGGGCTCGTTGGTGTCTAAACCCAACTAGGCCCATTTGTGTCTAGGCTCGATTGTGTCCATTGACGTCCAGGCTCGATTAGTTCCATTGGTGTCTAGGCCAAATTAGGTCCATCCTTGCCCAAGTCCAATTAAATGGTTTCATCATCATCATCATCATCATTATTATTATTATTTTATTTTATTATTTTTCTTTTTTTTTTTTTACTACTTTCTTTTTCTGTTCCAATCCTTTTTTTTGTTTCAATTCACACATGCACAAAGAATGAAATTGGGATCAAAATCCTTTGGTTAAACACAAAATCAAATTGCTAAAATTTTAGACCTAAAATCTCGTCTGGACAAAATACAATCCTAAGATTCAAGCTTGGGATTGATTCTATTCATTTCCTAAAATCATTCCTAAGACTACCTATAAATTGGATTAATTCTAACATCGAGGAACACACAAAATTAAAAAAAAAAAAAAAGTCTGGAAGAATTTTGGCATTAAGGGTTTCTGGGATTTGAAGTTGGGATTCAGGGTTTAATTCGGGGTTCTAAGTGTGATTCTAGGTTTCTTGAGTTGAATTTAAGGTTGCAAAAGGTTTGGGAAATGTTTAGAGCTATCTGGGAATTTTTTTAGATTTTTTTCAAAAAATTTGTAGGTTTTTCTGGGTTTTTTGAAGAACTTTGAATTTTTCAGCAATCAGTTGAAGTTTTCGACAAGATTTTGGATTTTCAAAATCCGACAGGTTTTCAAAAACTGGCAGGTTCTCAGTTTTTTAATTGAATTTCTCTATATCTTTTTAGAAACTGATGGAATTTCAATCCTCGGTTGAAATTTTCGATGGGTAATTTTAGAGAGAAGGCAGAGAAAGGCTGGTTTAGAGAGAGAAGGGCTTAGGTTACTGAGAAAAAACGTTGAAGCTTGGATTTTATACTGCTACCGAATGATGTCATTTTGGATAAGCTAGGATTCGTGTGTAAACCGGGTGACCCGCTTGTTGACCCCTGTCTTGACCTAACCCGATTGCAGGTTTTTTTTTTCATTTTATTTTATTTTTTACCCTATTTTCTTATTTTTTTGGTTTTATTTATTATTTATTTATTTATTTAAAAAAAGAGAAAAAAATTGTTTCTGCCACTTTTATTTCCAAAATAGAAAGAAAAAAAGTTTAAAAAAAGAGAAGAGAAAAAAAATAATTCTATAAAAAAAGTAAAAAAAATAAAGAAATACATTCAAATAAACAAAAATAATTTTTATCCTCTAAAGTATTGGATGATTGCTTTGAAGTGAGCCCTACTAAACTATTGAGAGGCATCACTAATTTTTTTGGAATAAAAATTAATAAATATGACGATAGAACCTTTTTAGAGTAAGACACTATTATTCATAAATATTCTTGAGATAAGAGAATTATCCTAAATTGCTACCAAACTATTGGAATAATTTTAAGACTAATTTTTAATATTAAATTATTTGATAAAATCATAAAAATGATCAAGACTTGAATAATTTGAAATCAAACTGGTACTATCCTATGGACAGGCATTGTAGAAGTGCTATAACATTCTCCAAACGTAACCGATTTTTGAACTTAACATTTATTTTACAGATTAGATTCAATCAGATAATTAATCACATCTAAATAAAAAAATTAGTGATAACTCGTTTAATTTATATTTAACGATAAATCTACAGATTTATATGTTATAACATATAGCATTCATTTTGTTTTAAATCTGTCAGTCGTCCCCTCTATGTGATCCAAATGTTCAGTAGAATCCCACTTTAGTGTCGATGTATATTTAAGTCATGTTCTTTAACTTTTGGTACAATTAATTAAGAAAAACCATTGAATATATACTTGAATTGAGCTGAGTTGCATGAAAAGTTCGTGCACTTGTGCACATATATAAGCAATTCTATTCAGATATATTATTCCCCTCACCAATCCCATAACAGAAATGTGTAAGATTTCCTGGAAATTGCAAACCCCTCCTGTTGAAATGGATATTGGTCTTGGATTTTTCACGCATCATCCTCGGCTTTTGCCATATATCAATAATTACCACTTCCTGGTGTTTACGTGCCATAGCTGCTGAGCGATTTAAGAAGGATTATTTCTCAAAGATAGTCTCTCGAGCTGAAACCTTCAACAGGTTGGCCATCTCAATGAAGAATATGGATTTCTTTAATTCCTCGTTTCTACGTATGGAAGTCATGCTGTAGAATTTTGGTTGTTGATAATGAGACTGGGTACAGGTGGCCATTTAATTGTTTGCTTCATTCGAAAAAAAAAAAAACAAAAGAAAGCCATCCGAAACCAGTAGCGTCCAAGGGATACTTGGGCCTGATCTGCAACAAGACTGGAATGGGCCATGCCAGTTGGACCAGGCCATACTAGTTTGGAATTTTTTTAATTTCCAAAATAGTCGATCGTTTCTAGTTATAGAAATCAGTTGTAGAATTTGGAAAATATTTACATTAAGTTTTATGAGTTTAATTCATGAAATTTCTTATTAAAAATGAGTAAATAAAAGTTATAATAAAAAAATTAAAAATTAAAATCGATAGATTAAAAGATTTAATCACATAAATTAAACATGTAAAATTTGAAAAAAATAATAATAAATTTTTATATATTTGTTAAATAGATATTTTTAATAAAAATATTAATAGAATTTTTACTTTTTGAATAAATATTTATCAAATTTAAATTATTAATAATATTTTTTATATATTATTGATTTTCATATTAAATTCTATCAATATACCGTTTTAGAGTTTTTATTAAAATTTTTATTTATTTAGTTTTAATAAAAAAATTTAGAAATTTTACCTATAAAATTTCATGTAAATTTTATATGTAGAATTTTTGGTTGACGATAATGAGACTGGTACAGGCAACCATTTAATTGTTTACTCCATTAGGAAAAGGAAAAGGCCATCCCAAACTAGTAGTGTCCAAGGGATACTTGGGCCTGGTCTGCAACAAGACTGTAATGGCCCACATGGGTTGGACCGGGTCAGTAACAACTCCTTCTTTTCTTCCTCTTCCTCTTCCTTTTTCTTTATTTAATTAAAAAACTATTTTTGTAGGAAATCATTTATTTAAAAAGTTGAAAGGCTTATGTAAAAGCGGACAAAAATAATAATAACAAATTTATTTCTAACTTCTAATTAATATTGCATTATGTACTAATTTCTATCAACTTGCTTAAGGTTTTATGATTATTTTTTTGGCATTGAATTAGCTAACTACGGCACGTTTGGAAGAATATTCTTCTACTTAAGAAAAATAAAAGAGAAAGCAAATGCGAATGTATTGTTTATTTATTATGCAATTGATATGCTTCTTTTTGTACTTTTGGGCTTACTAAAATTAAATGATATAATCAGATCCCACATATTCTTCGTACTTTGATTTTTATAGCTAACGTGCTTTTTTGTTTGTTTGTTTCTTTTTTTAACAAGGTTTGGAGTTTTTTTTATTGCCAAAATAGTCAATCGTTTGGTAACTAAGATCATTACTTTAAACAGTCAAATTTATGGAAAGAAATCAAACATGTTAGTAAATAAGAAATGGTAATGATTGAAATAGAATCCGGCAACTAAATGATTTTGTGGTTGTTTAAGGAATCTCTCCAATTAAACTTATCTAGTTTTTTTTTTTTCTTTGGTACGTTCAAACTTGTAGTTTAATTTATGTGTATATATATATTTTGAAGAGGTTTCTTTGTATTATTTGTTTGTAAAAAATTTGCCTAAAATTTCATTGACAGCTTATTACATTCATGACTAATTATCATTCGAATTCAGTGATATAACACACTTATTGAAGATTATTACAATATTATTTTTTAAAAAAATTGTATTTAATACGCTAATTTTATTAAAATTTAAGAACAAACAATGCATTTTATTGTAGCTTTTTTTTTAAACATCACCTTAATTAAGTACTGATTAACATTTAACATAAGACATTTTCTGTTATCATAATCAAATTTGGTGTAACTGTAATTTTTAGGAAAAAATAAAAGAAATTAGAGAAATGACATAATTAATGATCAGAAAAATAAAACATTAAAAACAAAGAATATTTGATGAATGATGGTGTGAGGGATAAGGAAAGTCAAAGAATAGATTAAGCCACGAATATGGATTTGTTTAACAAAATGGAGCAACAATCAGTGCTTAGTGGTCACAAAAAAAAAAAAATTATTGCTTGCTATTCCTCGATGGTGATGCCCTTTCCGTTTCATCTTTTAATTAAACGTTTACTTTTATAATTAAATTTATCTTTTTATTATACTTATTTAAGTGATTTATTTGTAAAATTTTTATCCCCAAATGATGTTACTAAATAAAATTTAATTAAAAATCATTAGATTAGTAGGTCGGTTTTGTTAATTTTATTTATAATTTTAAAAATTTTTAAAATTAAAATGATTCTTCTTACAATTACCTATAATTGATAATTATTTCAATAATTCTAGTAATACAAAAAATATGAAAAAATTACACTGTTGCGATATATACTCTTAATATGGACTACTTTATTTGAAGCTACAAGTCAAGTATAGAGATTTATTATTTTCAAATCTAAGTATCTTTAACCTTATTAATCATTCATTGGTGATGTATATAGTAATCATTTAATTCGTCTTTTATATGGTTCCTCTTTTTTAACTAATATACATATATATAAGTTAATCATTTATCCATTTTTTCTTCTTATAAAAGCCTCTCATTTTTCTCCAATAATTTCAATCTCCTTAATTGATAAGGAAAAGAGTGAGTTGAGTAGCACATAAAAAATAGAAGTGGGGCCCCCAAGTGCTTGCTATTGCTAGATAGTATGATTAACCGACTTTTTACGCTAGGCAACATACCCACGCACGCTACAAAATTAGAGAATAGTGATGGCCATTGATCTCTCCGGCGGTTAGTTCCCTGTGTTAACCCTATTAAGCTTCATTTAGCAACAGCGTGGGGAGGGGTTCGATTACATTAGATTGTCCTTTTGATACTGAATCTTATGGACAAATAGACAATCTTGAAAGAATTTATTGTTAACCTTTTTCAAACATAAATCCATTTAATTAAAAAAAAATTTTGTATCATAGTTCAATTTCGATTCAAACATGAGTTTCATTTTGTATTTCTCTAAATTTTATATTTCAAAACTATATATATACTACAAGGGTTTTTTGTTTCTTTTATATATATAAAAGTTTATTCAATTTTGGATCATACAATACTAATTCTTAATTAG
Organism: Durio zibethinus; assembly: GCF_002303985.1. Next base: position 24,578,739 of record NW_019168470.1, read on the forward strand.
TATATATGATCTTTCATCACTCAACATTCAACCAACTATAAGAGAAAAAATGAACTTCAAATTCATAGATACACGCAAATAATTAAGCGACTACGCCTAGAGGTGCTCATCATTTAGGATATGCTACAATATCATTCAACAACGGGTAATTTGTGATCAAGATTACTGGTTTATGGCTTTAAATATTTTTTCACTGTAAAAGTCAGTTCTTATCTGTGGGTAATTTACTTTATGATATTTTCTATTTGTATGAAAATTATTTATAGCTAGTAATAATAATATAATATAATTTGCGATCAAAATTACTGGTTTATGCCTTTCAACGCTTATTGGAGCTAAGTTGGGACTTTGATGGGCACTGTGAGAAGCTTTAAAAACCCAAAAAAAAAAAAAAAAAAAAAAAAAGACCCAAAAGGACACCGTAACACGTAGAATTATCAAACACACATGTATATCTTAACGAACAGCCGACAGCCCACCAAAACTGATAAGGACTCTAGATTTTGTATTCCTAGCGAAAAAATAGCTACTGTTGTTTGAATGTGTTTCAAACATTTTTTTCAAAGCAAGTTGATGTATCTTTTGTGGAGATTTAATTTTTCAAGTTGATGTACCTTAATCTTATTCATTAAATAAGATATTTTAAAATTTAAGAGATTTAATTTTGATGTATCTTTTGTGGAGACCGCTACTTTGGACTAAAAAACTTTAGAAGCCTTTTATTTTAATTGTTTGTCAAATTCATTTTAAAATTAGGTTTTGGACGATTAAATGAAATCGCAAGCCAAGTCAAATTAGCTTTTAAAAGTAATGGCCAATTGAGTTACGTGTATCAATTGATTTATTTAAATATGGTCACATAATCCAAATAAAAATATATGTATATATAGTGTTAGATTTTAATTTAGTTAGGTCTCAAAAATCAAATGTTACGATTCGTTATTTAATGAGATTGTAATTTCCGATCATCGCTTTCCAAGTCGTTTTGTCATGATATGCCATATGACTCATCCTTACGTTGTAACACTATTAGTAAAAACCATAATCTAATTTCCATTGATAAATACGTCCCCACTTGACCTTTTCAACTGGGACTACGTCTTTTCACTACTCATGGCCATATATTAATGCTATGCTGGAAAAAATTTGTGATTTAGAATTATTTATATATTTTTTACATTATTTATATTAAATAAATTAAATTGGTTTCCTCAAATTAAAAAAGTTAAAATTACATTAATATTTATCTATTTATTTAATTCACCAATCACTATTCATAATTACTTAAAAGTTAATTAGTTTATCACATATATTAAATTATAATCATAATAAAAATTATGTAAAAATTTTCCATTTAAAATATAAATTTTATATATCATTAAATTATAATTAATTATAATATAATAATTATAAATGATATATTCTTTTTTCTTTTATCCACCTATTGTTCTAAATTTTTTCGATCTTTTGCTGCTTGAGCTTGCCAACGAGGCTCTCATAAAATGAAATAAAAAAATTATTAAGGTTTGTCTGTTTCTATTGTTTTTAATATATTTATATAATTTTTTCAATTGACCATATATGATGGTGATAACTTTGTCCTTATTCTGGAAGCCCTACTTTTTCCTTGTTCTGAAACCCTATTCTGATAACGTAATTTTTCAATGCTTCTCCATGTTGCCTCTAGAGACTGGTTTAGGTAATAGCATTGTCAATTGACTCGGGCCACATTTGAAACAATCACGCCATGGAAATATTTTCAAAATAAATTGCATATATATAGCCAATATTTTCATGGCATTCGCTTCTTTTTATTATTATTTTAATTTGTAAGTGCTCACAAATTCTATCCAGTCGTTTTCACATACCCCAGCAATATATGCACTGGTTGTTGTGATGCTTGTATATCCCACACATTAATTGCATATAGTAAATATACATTCCATTCATGCTTTCATGCTTTCCGGCATCTTATAAATAATTCTTAAATTATAATAAAATATTTAATATAATATTTGAATTAATATATTATTTATTCTTAACATAATTAATTACAGATAATGACATATAATAAATAATAACTTTTCAAATACTATATTAATTAAATAAATTTATAATTTAAATATTATATTAAATATTTTATTATAATTTAGACATTCATGATATTAACTTGTATTAATATATTATTACTAAATAAATAATTATGTTGTAGTGTTTTACACAATGTGTAATAGCAAGTATCTACATCATTGCAAAAAAGATATGATTTCTCGCTCTTAATTAGCCTCCGCATAATGCCTTTCTATCACATGTAAATAATATGTACGTATCATGATGTTATGTGTTCCCTTTGCAATATACTACTACTAAATAATTACTAAATGATTTGCTTTCTTTGACTCGATGAGAATAAGTTATGGTTTGCGGAAGGTTTTTACTTTCTTTAATTTGTGGAAGGAGTTTGCTTCATTTTGGGTTACACTTTCTTTGAATTTTGAGATTGAAGTGTTTTATGGCTTCAATGGCTAGAATTATTTTAGACTGGTTTAATTCTCATTCTTAAAATAATTATATTAAACAATTTGCCAAAGAAAGATGTGCATGTCTTAAAATAATTATATAAAAAAGATTAATAGCTAGGGTTTGGTTGATTTCATAACCATGTGTCACGCTTGCGTATTAAAATGTTGGGCATTAGGTTCTTCCAACCAGCGACCCTACAGGACTTTAGCTGCTTCCTGCTGTTGTCTTCTTTCAAAAAAATTAAAAAAAAAATCCAATTTTATGAGTATCATTTGCTTTTGGTGTTGGATCATGAGCCAAAAAGGGCAGTAAAATAATATAAAGACGATAAAGCCCTCTTAAGCACTATAAAGTCTGCAAGACCCTGGAAAGTTTAACTCATCAAAGTCACTGAAGAAATGAAGAGAAAGATTCTCTCAAAGCCTCTGAGTCCAACTGATAAGAGCAAAAGATTGGCTCTCCCCATGGAGAGTCTTCCCTTCTTCCCAAGTAGCAGATCTGGTCCCATAGAGTTTCCAATTAAGGATGAGAGTACTGGGCTAGTGCGGACGTTTGCTTGCTCCATCCGCAAAACAGGCTACAAAAAGCCTGTTTTGCAAAAGGAATGGCGACATTTTGTTGATCGTCATCATCTAAAGCATGGTGATGTGGTGACAATATCTGTGGATGGAATCAAGTTGTTTGGTAAGTTTATTCCTGATCCACTTTCTTACTCTATTAAGTTTGAGAAAGCTGGAGTCGAGCCATCTGGAAGTGATAAGGCTTTAGATGCAACTGTTGAAGCTGCTGAGGCTGCTGCAACTGATGAAGCAGCTGGGTCTGCTGCAGCTGTTGTTGCACCCAATGATGATGCTGGTGAAGCCGATGCGATGTAAAGTAGATCGAGGCCAAAATCTATCGGTTTCTAGTTATATTACCATGCACGCACTTCCAAAATAAATATGCCACTAAATAACTATGTTGTACGTATAGAGTGTGTAATAGCAAGCATCTATGTCCCTGTCATGACCTCCGCCTTCACCTCTGTAGTGCCTGTTTTAATCTGTAATACGTACCTTGATCTTCACTTCTGTAGTGCCTGTTTATCTGAAATATGCTACAACTAAATAAATGATTTTTTTCTTTCTTTGAGTCGGTGCGAATAAGTTATGCTTTGAGGAAGATTTTACTAATTTCTTTAATATGTTGAATATGTTGAATATGTTGAAGAAGTTTAATTACTTTAGATTGGGTTTCGCTTTGTTTGGGTGTTTGAGAACAAAGTGTTTTATGGCTTGATTTTGTACAATTATACGGTCACAACAGGGAATAATTCATAGCGACCTAATGATTTTATACTCATTTCTTGAGATTAAATCTCATCAGCACCACAGCTCCATTGATATCCAAATAGGCCCTCTATCAACACCTGCTTAAGCTATTATCACAAAGTTCTTTCAAGAACGTCTAGTTAGTAAGTTCTTTCAAGAACGTCTAGTTAGTAAGTTCTTCCAAGAACGTCGAGTTAGTAAGTTCTTCCAAGAACGTCGAGTTAGTAAAGTCATAGAAACATTCCTACCAAACGACCGAAGATAACCTCCCTTTTGTTCCTTTTTGAAAGCACCATTGGATCTTGATTTGCTAGATCTCATATCTATTACTGTGAGGATGTCAGTCAGGGGAGCTTCTGCTGCCGGTTGAATCAATAAAGCATTATTCTTATTCACAGTTGACGTTATTTTGTTCCTTTTTTTTTTTCTACAAAAGCAACGACGACTGAGAGTTTAATTTGTGGAAATTCAGAGACTGGTTGAAAAAAATAATTTTGAGTAATTGTGTGTATCTAATAATGCATCAAATATAAACTTATAAAAGATTAAATTATAATTAAAATTAAAATAATTTATGAAAATAAATAATATGTAAAAGTGATTAAGAAAAAAATTATCTATGCAGGAAGTTTCCTTTTATTGCTTTACTTTATGAAAAATAAAAATTGTCATAATTTGACTTAGAATACGTATCTTATAATTTGTTGAAATTCATTTGGATTTTTAAGATACATGATTTAGTGATACGATAATTCTTGATTAATCTTATGTTTGTGAATTTTTTTTAGTGTCAATTAGAGACTAATGTATATTTAATTCATGTCCCACGACTTTTGATTCAATTAAAAAAAATCATTGAATATATAATTGAATTGTGCTGAGTTGCATGAAAGGTTCATGCACTTGTGCATTTGTTTTTATTTTCAAAAACAAAATTTGAATCTCCTTTTCCTTAAATTAAAAAAAAAGTAAATTACTTTAGTCATCGGATTTTTAAAATTTATTGTCATATTTATGTTGATTATGCATTGTTGTTACTACAAATCATTTTATTTATAATGACGTAAACATTAGAATACTAAATTACTTGAGCTGTGATACTACAAGAATAAAGAATATTATAAAATTGCAGTGATGTAACATAATTATTTCTTGCTATATTCTAGCCAATATTATTTGCCCCAAGAAAATTGTCATAACGTCTAGATCCGGGGATCTATCGCTAAGACATTGACTTTAGGGAGTCGCCACCAATCTTTTTTATCTAGGTGCGATTGGCCACCTATGGAATCTGTCCTTTCAGGGAACACCTAAGTTTAAGGGTCCCTAAAAGAATAGGTTCAGGTCTACTAACCAGAACAGGGTTCGGGAGTTCGGTTACGTGTGAGGAAGGTTATAGCACCCTCACAACGCCCATCAAAAGATGGTACCAGCTTAAATTTGTGTTATCCAAAAGCCTTAAAATTTTACCAAGTAATTAATTATTAGAAATTATTCTCAATTGACTCTAATACTTTTAGCAGAAAATTGAGAAAATTTCCTCACCTCAAGAGTATGCAAGAAAAACTACTGTTTCACTTGCAGAGGCTCCGTCGTCGGATTATTTAACAGAAAAAAAAATAAAATCAAAATTAAGATAGAAAGGAAGGAAAGAATGATTTTTTTTGTAGGAAAAATTGATACTTTCAACTTTTCCCCAAAAATATTTTTTTGAAAATTTCGATTTTCAAGGAAAATTGATACTTTTAACTTTTCCTCAAAAATCCTTTTTTTGAAAATTTATTTATAAGGAAAATTGATACTTTCAACTTTTCCCCAAAAATACTTTTTTTTTGGAAATTTATTTTTCTTTTAAGGAAAATTGATACTTTCAACTTTTCCCTAAAAATATTTTTATTTTGGAAATTTATTATTTTTATTTAAAGAAAATAAAATAATAATAAATAAATAAAAGGAATATTACATAAACCTAATCTAATAAATAAAAAATAAAAAATAAAATAAACAAATAAACAAAGAAATAATAAAAAAAAATTCAAAAAAAAAAACCTGGAGCGGCTCGGATCGCGGCTCCGCTCGGCTCGGCTCAAGGAAGAGAAAACGGCTCGGGGGAGCGGCTTGGCGGCTTGGCTCGGCTCAGCTCGGCTCGGAGGGGGCTGGCACGCGCGGGTCAGAAAGCGGGTCGACGCCCGGGTCGGGTCGGGTCGGGTTCGGCAAAACGAGCGGATCCTCTAGGTTACTTAAGGCCAAAACGACGTCGTTTTGGGAGGGTATAAAAGGCACCTTCCTCCGTTTTTCGGCAGAACGCTCCTCCCCCTCTCTCTCTCTCTTCTTCCTTTTTCTCTCCCTTCTCTCTAGAAACTGAAGAACACCGGTGCCGAATTCTGGAAATTTTCGCCGGAATCTGAAAATTTCATCGGAAGTTGGTCGGAATATCACCGGTTTCTGGGATTCTTTGTCGGAAACTGGACTGGTCGCCAAAAACTTCAATGTTTGCAGGAATTGTTGCCGGAAAATTCAAATTTCGTCGGAATTTTCGTCGGATTCTGGAAATTTCCCAGAAATTTCCAGAAAAAAAATTTTCGCCAAAAATTTCTAAAAATTTTTTCTCACTCCCAGAACACTCCTAAACTTTTCTTAGCTTCCTATACGCCTCCTTTTCTCTCAAATCAGTAGCTTTGCTTACCGTTTTCTGTCCTTTTCTCTGTTCCAGGGGGATCCCTTTTATAGGGGTTGATTAGGAGTTCCTGATCAATCCCAATTCCTCCTTGGACGGGAATTCAGTCTTTGAATCCAACTGGACTCTTCTGATTGAATTCCCCTCCAGAGTGGGATTCTTCAACTTTGAATCTTAGCCATCCAGAATTAAAATCAAAATAAAAAAAAAAATACTAGATAATCAAAAGATATGATAGTATAAAAATAAAAAAAATAATATCAGATAATTCAGAAAAAAATCAAATAAAATTAACAGATAATAAAAAAAAATAACATAAGATAAACCCAAAAATATATTACAAAAAAAAAAGATAATAATAATAATAAATATATAACTATATACATACAATACATATAAATCTAATCTAAATAAAAATAAATACACAAAGATATACATAATAATAATAATAATGAAATACATAAAATACAAAAGAAGAAAAAGAAAAGAAAAAAAAATACAGGATTGAAATGGGCCTTACCCCTTTGGGCCAGGCTCAATTGATCTGGGCCCGGACCCAATTGGGTGTCTACAGCTGCCCCTCTTTGCACATTTTCTGTGAAACAGAAATTGCGCAAAGACGTAGACACCCAATCAAGACTCAACTCAACATTTTTATTTTTTTGATTTTTTTTTAATTTTTATTTTTTGTTTTTTGTTTTTTTGTTTTTTTGTTTTTTTTGTTTTTTTTTTTGCCGAAGTTCCTCTAAACAGAGGCACCACGACTTTCGAAAAATAAATTGCTCCTCTCAACAGAGGCACCACGACTTTGAAAAGTAAATTGCTCCTCTCAACAGAGGCACCACGACTTTGAAAAGTAAATTGCTCCTCTAAACAGAGGCAACGAACTTTGAAAAGTAAATTGCTCCTCTAAACAGAGGCACCACGACTTTGAAAAAGTAAATTGCTCCTCTAAACAGAGGCACCACGACTTTGAAAAAGTAAATTGCTCCTCTAAACAGAGGCACCACGACTTTGAAAAGTAAATTGCTCCTCTAAACAGAGGCACCACGACTTTGGAAAAGTAAATTGCTCCTCTAAACAGAGGCAACGAACTTTGAAAAGTAAATTGCTCCTCTAAACAGAGGTACCACGACTTTGAAAAAGTAAATTGCTCCTCTAAACAAAGGCACCACGACTTTGGAAAGTAAATTGCTCCTCTAAACAGAGGCAACGAACTTTGAAAAGTAAATACTCCTAGACAATCATGTCGGAAGGAGTTGAAAGTTATGTTTGAAGAGAATTTCAGGAGATCATGCCCAAAGGTCTTATAAATCAACCCTGATACCAAGAGACATCCTATTTCAAGGATTAAGAACTTACCTGACAAGTTTCTTCTCAAACTTGCAAAGTCTTTTCATATCTGTCTTTTTCATGTGGGTTGTTGGAACACCCCTGCTTCTTGAATTTGTACACTATACTTTCTTGAAAGTAGTGTATGCTATGCAAATGCATATGAATTTCAATGCATGCTATGCAAATGTTGGCCAATTAATTCCTGTTCAAATGTATGGTACTCAGGTTTCTCAAGCTCTTTTCTTGGGCATCAAGCCCTTTGATTCCTCAAAGATTCAATGGCACTGTTCTCCTAAGATCGAACCAGTGTAGCTCTTAATTATTTCTTTCACTCAAATTCTTCCTTGTTCTGTTTTCCAATACTTTGGAATAAGCTTCATCAATCGATCATCACTTGACCATCATTCAATGAATTTCTCAGCACTAACAAATTTCAAAACAAGTTTCATCCATCATCACTGGGTCATTACTCATAGGTGTCTCAGCATTAACCATTCCAAAACAGACTTTGTCTACTGATTGTCTTCATCATTCAATCATATCTTGCAAGTCATATCAATCAATTCATCACTTTTCAAGATTTGCCCCATCATCACTTTTAGGTTTCTACCATTTCTTCATCATCTTAGATTTCTTTTCAAATGAATGTAAGATTCTTTTAAGCACATATTCATTCATTCATTATCATTTCAAATTTTGACAAATACAATGCAATCAAGCATTTTCTCAATTCATTCTGGGGGTGTAATGATAAAAGAACACAAGGTGAATTATGGTAAAGATAATCAATGGAGATCTATTTTGGTAGAACATAAATAGGAAAAGAAATAAATTGGATGTCATTGAGGTAAATGGTATGTCCAAATGATGAATATTCAGACAATTTTCAACATTAATCTAGGATTTTTTTTCAAAAACTCATTCATTTACTGTTGAAATCATCTTGAGCTTGGCGAACTCTGCCCCAGTCTTTGAGGGATCTTCAAATGTCTTTGATCTTTCATTCATGTGAGCCATTTGACCTGGATCTTTTTTTTTTTTTTGGGTACCAAAATCACCCTTTCAGGTTTTCAATTTGGATCTCTTTTTTTTATTTTCTCATTTTTTCTTTTTTTTTCTTTTTTTCTTTTTTTTTCTTTTTTCTTTTTTTTTATTTTTCATCCATTGTTGATATCTTTCATGTAGCATGATTCCTTGCTTCATCATGAGCATGTCTTTGCTCAACATATGACTATTCAAGTTGGGTATTCACACTTGATCCAAATGGACTTTTCAAGGTTGTAACGTAGGCTAAGGTGAAGGGTAAAAAAAAAATGGATATAATAGGCTCAAAACATGTATTAAAAAGGTTCAAAACCAAAGGATCATTCGATACAACTTGGCATTTTGCCCCACATCGTTTCACTACTTTTTCTTTTCTCACACAAAAGATTCTCGTTACTTTGCCCCAAGTCATGTGTGGCATGTATTTTTTTTCTTTTCTTTCTCTTTCCATCTTTGAGACCTTTTGTGGTGTTTTTTTTTTTTTTTGAGATCTTTTATGATTTTTTCAAAAATTGCCCCCCCAGTGTAGAGGGTGATCCTTGGTTGGGGTTCTTCAGAAAAAAGTGATAGGCTCAAAGGGGTAACAATAAATGGTTTTTCAAATGGTAAAAGAAAGATGGCCATTTTTCATCTCAATTGTGAATACCTTTCTTGAACATCATCTATTAAACAAAGCTCATGAACCTGTATAAAAGATCACACATCTTCAAGACATATCTATTTCACCTCCAGTAACAGCTTACTTTTTGCTCAAATCATCTTCTCATATTAATGTGGATGAGTTCTCAAAATTAAATCCCAGAATTATTGTTATCATTGTCTAAATATTCATCATCTGAAATTTAAGAATGGGAATGTGAAGTTATGAAAGGTAACAGGGCATGGAATAATGGTCAAGTGAAAGAGAAAATGTAATGAAATGCATTAACTTGCCCTTATTAAAATGATAACAAGTGAAGTCATATTGCAAAAAGAAATCTAACATTATTTGAAAAGAAATCTTAAAATGACAAAAACCTTCAACCCGCCTTATCTCTATTCTTAAAAATTATCCCACTATATGATCAGGTGAAGAATCTCTATTGACATCTTACCCCTTAATTCATTGTGACTCTCCAGATCCTTTCTGTTCTTGACTTTCACTCAGAACACTAACATTAGGTGTTGTTGCTTTCCCTTGATCAAAACTTACCATTCCATCATTGATCAACCGTTGCACCTTATACTTTAAAGCAGTGCAATTTTCAGTAGAATGGCCAGTAATTCCATAATGGTAGTCGCAGTGGGCTGTAGGATCATACCACTTTGGATAGGGTGGTTTAAGCGGTTCCACATGGCTGGGGGCAATCAAATGGCTATTATAAAGCTCTCGATATAACTCTGTATAAGTCATAGGGATTGGATCAAATACAGATTTTTCTCGAGTAGTCCGTTGTTCTCGCGAGCCACTGGCTGGGTTAGTAGGGCGGATTTGGGTTCTTACAGGAGCTTGAATGTTAAGGCGATAAGTGGATGAATAAGATGGTTGGGGAGCTAGCTGGTATGGGTAGGATGAGGCATTATTCACAGCGGGATAGTATGGAGAGTAGCCTTGGGATGGATAGGGTTGATAACCCATGAATTGTTGTCTATCGAAGCTCACAGCTTGAGCTTCAGCTTCTTTCTTTTCTGATGCCTTCTTGGTTTCCTCCTCCTTTCAACTTGCCATTTTTTATGGCACTTTCAATAATTTCTCCAGAGATCACCATGTCAGCAAAATTTTTTGTTGCATTCCCTATCATCTTTTCATAATAAGGAGGTTTCAAAGTGCTAACAAAATAACACTGTAGTTTCTTTCTCTGTCAGAGGAGGTTGTACCTGTGAAGCAATATCCCTCCACCTCTGGGCATACTCTTTAAAAGACTCATTTGACTTTTTCTTCAGGTTCTGCAAAGATAAACGATCAGGAGCCAAATCGATGATGTGTCATATTGGCTAATGAAGTTATGAGCCATATCGCTCCAGGAGCGAATGTGGGTTCTATCCAACTGAACATACCACCTGGCAGCAGAACCAGTAAGACTATCTTGGAAGACATGCATCAAGAGTTTTTCATCATGTGCATGAGCTGCCATCTTCCTGCAATACATGGTGATGTGAGTTTTAGGGCACTTTGTACCGTCATATTTTTCAAATTTTGGTACTTTGAATTTATAGGGGATAACCACATCAGGAACTAAGCAGAGCCCAGCAGCATCAACTGACCCATAAAAGCTAAATCCTTCCACAGCCCTTAGCCTCTGCTCTAGCATACTAATCTTGGAACTTTCCTCAGCTTCCACTCTCATCTTTTCCTTCTCCTTCTCTTCTAGATCAGGAATTGGTTCTGCTGCCTTTTCGGTGAAGACAGGATTTATATAGCTATTATACTGCCCTGGGTTGAAAGCTGATGGCATTCCAGGATGTGCGAAATGTTGTGGCAGGACCTCTTGAGCAGACTGGGCTTGAGGTGGACCAAAACCTGGAGGGTACAATGGGTCAGCCACTTCTTGCTGGCTTGTACTTCCTTCAACTCCTTTTCCTTTATTCATATTATTGAGGGCCTCCAGAATTTTGCTAAGTTCATTTTCAATCTTCTCCTGAGCTTTTTCTAGCTTTTCAAATCTATGAGAACTTTCTTCTTCCATTTGCCTTGCTCTGGATCTTGTGTTGTATGGATGAGCAGAGTTTTCGCTAGATGGAGCTATCCTCGGACCTTGAGTACCATACTTATGATTAGAAATGTTATGCTGTGCCTTATGTATGATGCTTTGACACACAAATGAAATGTACATTTTTTGAATGAAATCTAGTATGAAATGAATGCAAATGATTGTGTTGAAACATGATCATGAAAAGAATACAGATGCATACAATCAGACAAACAACATAGTTAGTTCCGTGGATGAAACGTAAGTGATGTTGATGCATAATGTCACATATGATAAATATAATACACAAAGTTAAATAATCAAAATGATTAGACAAACACTCTTTTTGTGTCCTAATTTCAGGGTATATCTATCATTGGGTAGAAAGTGTTCTATCCTAGGTTTAGGCACTCTTAAAGTTCACTACATGTGGTTTTAAGGTCAGAGTCTAAAGGTCCTCAAATTGTTCCTTACATCCCTGTCCATCACAGACTAGTAAGGCACCCTAATCCTCACCCATTACAGGCTACAAGTGGAAAAGGTTCAATTTGAGTGGGAGTATTTCGCTAGCCACTGCGGAGGTATTAGACCTCACGAAAGCAATAGGTACTTTACTCCCTCCTAGAAGGACGGAGCTCGGGTGTAGAGCTCATGTTATGCACATGCACATGAATGACATAATTAACAATGCAAATAAACATGAATGAATAACAACACATATATACAAAAGGGTTCAATTTTATTAGGCTTTTGGATAACACAAATTATTTGCTGGCCTGACTCTCAAGGTCCCCAGTGGAGTCGCCAAGCTGTCATAACGTCTAGATCCGGGGATCTATCGCTAAGACATTGACTTTAGGGAGTCGCCACCAATCTTTTTTATCTAGGTGCGATTGGCCACCTATGGAATCTGTCCTTTCAGGGAACACCTAAGTTTAAGGGTCCCTAAAAGAATAGGTTCAGGTCTACTAACCAGAACAGGGTTCGGGAGTTCGGTTACGTGTGAGGAAGGTTATAGCACCCTCACAACGCCCATCAAAAGATGGTACCAGCTTAAATTTGTGTTATCCAAAAGCCTTAAAATTTTACCAAGTAATTAATTATTAGAAATTATTCTCAATTGACTCTAATACTTTTAGCAGAAAATTGAGAAAATTTCCTCACCTCAAGAGTATGCAAGAAAAACTACTGTTTCACTTGCAGAGGCTCCGTCGTCGGATTATTTAACAGAAAAAAAATAAAATCAAAATTAAGATAGAAAGGAAGGAAAGAATGATTTTTTTTGTAGGGAAAATTGATACTTTCAACTTTTTCCCAAAAATATTTTTTTGGAAATTTCGATTTTCAAGGAAAATTGATACTTTCAACTTTTCCTCAAAAACCCTTTTTTTGAAAATTTATTTATAAGGAAAATTGATACTTTCAACTTTTCCCTAAAAATATTTTTTTTGAAATTTTGATTTTCAAGGAAAATTGATACTTTCAACTTTTCCCCAAAAATACTTTTTTTTTGGAAATTTATTTTTCTTTTAAGGAAAATTGATACTTTCAACTTTTCCCTAAAAATATTTTTATTTTGGAAATTTATTATTTTTATTTAAAGAAAATAAAATAATAAAAAATAAATAAAAGGAATATTACATAAACCTAATCTAATAAATAAAAAATAAAAAATAAAATAAACAAATAAACAAAGAAATAATAAAAAAAATTCAAAAAAAAAAACCTGGAGCGGCTCGGATCGCGGCTCGGCTCGGCTCGGCTCAAAGAAGAGAAAACGGCTCGGGGGAGCGGCTTGGCGGCTTGGCTCGGCTCGGCTCGGCTCGGAGGGGGCTGGCACGCGCGGGTCAGAAAGCGGGTCGATGCCCGGGTCGGGTCGGGTTCGGCAAAACGCGCGGATCCTCTGGGTTACTTAAGGCCAAAACGACGTCGTTTTGGGAGGGTATAAAAGGCACCTTCCTCCGTTTTTCGGCAGAACGCTCCTCCCCCTCTCTCTCTCTTCTTCCTTTTTCTCTCCCTTCTCTCTAGAAACTGAAGAACACCGGTGCCGGATTCTGGAAATTTTCGTCGAATCTGGAAATTTCACCGGAAGTTGGCCGGAATATCGTCGGTTTCTGGGATTCTTTGCCGGAAACTGGACTGGTCGCCGGAAACTTCAATGTTCGCCGGAATTGTTGCCGAAAATTCAAATTTCGCCGGAATTTTCGTCGGATTCTGGAAATTTCCCAGAAATTTCCAGAAAAAAATTTTCGCCAAAAATTTCTAAAAATTTTTCCTCACTCCCAGAACACTCCTAAACTTTTCTTAGCTTCCTATACGCCTCCTTTTCTCTCAAATCAATAGCTTTATTTACCGTTTTCTGTCCTTTTCTCTGTTCCAGGGGATCCCTTTTATAGGGGTTGATCAGGAGTTCCTGATCAATCCCAATTCCTCCTTGGACGGGAATTCAGTCTTTGAATCCAACTGGACTCTTCTGATTGAATTCCCCTCCAGAGTGGGATTCTTCAACTTTAAATCTTAGCCATCCAGAATTAAAATCAAAATAAATAAAAAAAATACTAGATAATCAAAAGATATGATAGTATAAAAATAAAAAAAATAATATCAGATAATTCAGAAAAAAATCAGATAAAATTAACAGATAATAAAAAAAAATAACATAAGATAAACCCAAAAATATATTACAAAAAAAAAAAGATAATAATAATAATAAATATATAACTATATACATACAATACATATAAATCTAATCTAAATAAAAATAAATACACAAAGATATACATAATAATAATAATAATGAAATACATAAAATACAAAAGAAGAAAAAGAAAAGAAAAAAATACAAGATTAAAATGGGCCTTACCCCTTTGGGCCATGTCCAATTGATCTGAGCCCGGACCCAATTGGGTGTCTACAAAAATATTGTTATATATTTTTTTTCTTATGAAATTTGAAATTTTTTATTCACCCATTCACTGTCAATCCGAGTAGTTCTGTTATAAAGACACTACAATCATACTTCTGTTATAAAGACAAACATGGAATTGCCAACAATGAGCCGTTCAATGTTTGAAAATTATACGCTCTCGGTGATCATATATTTATCATAACCTCAGTTGCTGTCAGAACATATTCTCCGCGCGTGCAAAACACTTTCCAATATTCTCTTAAACACGCATTTTTTAATGTCAAAAGTAAATTGATTATTTATATATTTTTATCATGTAAAATATTAAAAGTTATATATTTATATTATATTTTATAAAAATTATATATTATAATTCATATTAACATCAAAATATAAAATATATTTTTTTATTTTATTAAATTTAAATATAATAATTATTAAAATTTTAAATCATATTATTTTTATATAATATATTTATATTTATATTCATATCATATCACACTATTATATTTTAAATTTTCAGTAGCTAAAACACAAAGCGTGGTCCTCACGTTCCTTGCAGTTACGTGAAATTGAACCCAAAGTTTTAAAACAGTGCACCGTAATATTTAAAAAAAAAAAAAAAAAGGAATAGAAAGAATCATAAGCAAATATATCAAATAGGGTATCTGATTAAATCCAAAAAGCCCAAACAAATTTTGGAACAGAAAATCAGAAGAAAATGTGTTGAAAATGCAACAGGTTTCTGCCAAACAGAAGGGCACGTTCTATCGTCAGATATCCGAAAGGTGGGGTCAGGGTGTTAGGTTCTATATTTTTCCCATGTTCATGCTACACTATTGACATTGGGGGAGCATCCAAACTTGGAAGAATATGAAGCTTGGAAATTAAATTTATTTTGACAAAAAAATTATTAAAAATGACTTTAATTATGACAAACTTTTTGTTTCACATTACTAATGATTTTGTCTGAAAGACTTAACCGTGATAAAAGGATGAAATTTGATAAACTTTACATTAAAAAATATAATGATAAAAGAAAAAAAGAATAGGATAATTTTGGAAGGACCTAACCAAATGTCAAACATGTTTCACGGAGGCAAGCTACTTAGTGGTTTGGTTTCCAATATAGCCTGGAAACACATTAAAATTACCTGCCCCTGGAAGAATTTTAAAATTAGATAGAGATTAAAAGGTGGCCAATTCACATTTGGTTTTTGTAGAGAGGCTCTTTTTCATTTCGATTTTTTTAAAGGGTGCACTAGCAAATTGTTTTTTTTTTTCCCCTCTTTTACAAAAGCTGTGATTTGGATATAGTAAAAGATTGCAGCCTTTGGCTTTGACTTCATTCGCTTTTTCATCTAAATTTAATACAAACTAATGCGCCCTTTGGCTTTGGCTTCATTCGCTTTGCTTCGACTACAAAACGACTCAGTAAGAGCCACTGCAATGCCTGCAGTCCAAACCAGTCACAGTTAAATATAAATAGAATACCAAGTGCAATTTTATGACAATTTGATTAGCGCATGTAAAAGCTGATGATCAAGGAAGATTTGTCAATTTGCCATGTTTTAACAATTGGTTGATGAACAATTTTACCAAGGGAATTAATAGGTGAAACAGGCGTTTGAAAGAAGAGAACCGAAGAGACGATGACCACAACTCTCTTAACGCAATTTCCTACACACTGTGTAACTGGGGATACCATTTGCAGTATCATGTAAGAGACCAGCAAAACAGAAAACATGGCATTTCAGCTTCGATTAGAGGACTAGAAATCGGGCATTCCCTACTGCTATAGTTACTATGATTACTCAGGAACTGCATAATTTTAGGATAAAGAAGCAAATTACAATAGATACAAACAGGCTTACCTGCTGATAACTGTGAAAACAGAATCCTGCCAGAAGAGACCTTATGCATAGCTCCCTAATATTCAAACCTTGGTTTGAATTGATTCAAGAGAGAAAGAAAAAAAAAAAAACAACCTTCATGTTTATGACATAATAAGCTCTAATCGTTGCTTTAAGACAACATCAGCATTTGCTTTCTAAATGTGCTAATAGCTACTTACAGCAGATTGGAGATATGAAGGAGTGAACTTGACACCTTCCATTAAAATGGCAGCAGGAACCAATAGGACAAACGAAATTTGGTTATTACAGAGAAGAGATTGATATTGTCCAAAGTGTCCTGTTTAAAAAAGTGACGATTAGAGCCCAGACGGCATAATCAATCAGATAAATTAGAAATCACTTTGTAAAATCAAGAGCATAATTGTCACACTTCTGTCATGAAACAGTGGTGACTCAATGACATTTAAAATGCAAAACCTTTGTATATTTATGCTTGAATTATATGTTTTTTTACCTCTTTTCTAACCATGAACTTTTTACTGAGCACATTACGCGATTGGTTAGTCACATTGGAAGCCATTGCGCCACAGAAACTAGTTCTGTTGCAGAACAATAAGACTTGGTCAAGTTTAAGAAACGAGTTTAACTGAACATGGACCATGTTTCTATAAAGGGATGTTTTATCGGACTTTTAAATGAGTTGATCATACAATGTTTCTTACCAATTAAAAGCTGCCTCAGTAAATGAGTGTAATTCCACTCCACATACAACTGTTATGCGGGAGGACACCATCCAGACACTGTGAATATGAAATAATCGTGAAAAACTGAGTCAAAGGACTTAAACAAAACAAAAAACAAAAATTCTTAAATTTTACATGATTTGAAAATTTGTGTATATAAATGGGGTCTTGATTAAGTCTCCATTTGAATAAACAGTGAGATTAATTATGGTGAGATTAAAATAATAATAAAAATATTATAATTACGATTAAAAAAATTATTATAATTACAATTAAAAAAATTTAATGTTAAATTAATCTCATTAAAATTAAAATTAAAATTTAATTAATAATACAATAATTATAATCGTACCACATTAAAATTGCGATGAAATCCAATCAGATGCTAAAGCACATTAATCTTTGTTTGACAAGTCAATCTCCTCATTTCTGTGAAAGCTTATGTTGGAGGGAGAACAGAATTGAATGCCCAAGAATTCAGAATAAATATTCCTGTATCCCCATCTGGCCAAATCCGGTCCGAAAACTCTTTTATTTTTGTCTCCTGTATCAACAATATTTCGACACTACTCGATCCTACAACCGATTTCACCGTACCCTTTATACACGCCTAATGCTCGACTAACTTTATATTCACAATACTTGTCTGCCTTTCTTTCAAGCCTTGGCTATAATTAATTGAAGTTTTTTAGCCTAATACTAATCACCGTCTCATCGTCACATGTAGCTTTCATTCCTAGCGGTTTCCCCATCTCCCATGTTGACTCAGCCATATCTGCACATAACACCCTCTTTCTATTTTAAAAATCCCCACCGAATTAGTGACGGCGTTCGCTACGCGTGTATCCCCTTTGCTTCTGTTTTTGAATCTTCTTTAACCTTCTTTTTCTTTGGCAATTTTTGCTTTCTTCTTCCCGAATAATTTTCAAAAAGCCTGTCCTGAACTCATAGATACTCCTGTTCTTTCTCTCTTTGCCCTTTTTGTTCCTGGCTTTGGTTCATAAAGACCCAATGTCCTCGTCCATACCCCTTAGTGGTGTTATATTTTCATGAACCCCCTTGGCTTACCCTCAGCAGTCTTTTTCCTTCGTCTCTCCACTTGGGTTCACTTACTTCTGAGCCTACCCTATCCTCATGTCCCACCATCAATTTGTTAGGCCTTTTCCCACATCACCGTACTTTTCTGCTTTTCTGTTGGTCCACACTGTCCTTGGCACACGTTTAGCGGCTTCATGAAGGCCTATTGTTATTTTCGATGCCCACGCAGCCTAACCATTTGGCATATTAAGACGAACAATATAATAGATTTGTTATGATTAATATAATTCTTAAGCGTAAACCTTGTTTTCATCGTATACCTAATTAATATATCTCTATAAAAAAATTAAACAAATTTATTAAAAAAGACGAAATCCAAATTAATCAATGATTAAAAATATTCATACATTCTATTAAAGTAAATACTCATCCTTTTTAAAATTAAAAAAATATATATTCTATCAAATGCCTTTAATAAAAAGATATATAAATACAGTCGCAAACAAGCGGAATAACAAACTGAAAAAGAAAAAGATTACATCTAGCTCGTCGTGCCGACTAAGAATGGAGAAAACGCTTTTGAATTAAAATTTTATACCATTAAGTATAGGATAGTAGGTGAGATACCTTAGGATATTGGAGACAAAGACTTTTCATGGTAGCTTTGCTTTTCAGGCTGTTAATTTATTGGTCTTCTTGTTTTGATTGATTTTAGACTTTGATGAATGGATGTAATCTTCTTATTTGAATATTTTTCAGACATTTTTAATTTCAAGGTGTAAATTGATGTTTTGTCAAATGATAGAACCTAGGTTTTTTTTTAAAGTCAAAAGAACTTATTAATAACAAACTGACATAGCACATAGCCATCTAAACACCAAAAGATACCACACCTTTCCCTAAAAAACACACAAGATCATATGATTAACATATACCTAAACACCCTTTGATCAAAATTTACAATAATTCCAATAAAAGGCAATATAAACTTAGCTAGCAACTCAATAAGCCTTAACAGAACCACCACAATGGGAAGATACTATACATGGGTTAAAAGCAACTTCAAGATCCATCTCTGTACCTGCCTTTGGAGAAATATTCCAACCAAAGCATTCCACAAGGGTAACCTAGTTCTTGTGCTTTGCTCCTTTTAGGAAGCATCATTGGGTCTTGATTTGCTAGATCTCATATGTTATCGTCACTATTAGCAGGGGAACCTTCTACTGGCTGTTTGAATCAATTAAGCATAATTCTTATTTACAGTTGGTGTTATTTTGTTTAATTTTTTTTGACAAAAGCAACGGCAACTGAAAATTTTAATTTATGAAAGTTCAAAAATAGATTGAAAGAAGTAATTTTGAGTAATTACGTGCATTTATACATTGATAATATATCAAATATAAATTTATAAAAAAATTAAATTAAAATTGAAATTAAAACATTTTATGGAAATAAATAATTTGTAAAAATAATTTTAAAAAAGTTACTATACACTAAGTTTCCTTATATAACTTTACTTTATGAATAATAAAAATAATCATAATTATATTTGATTTAGAATATGAAACTTATAATTTGTTAAAATTCTTTGGATTTTTAATATATATAATTTAGTGATGTGATAACTCCTTGTCAATCTTAAGTTTGTGATGCTTTTTAGTGAAAATTAGAGACTCGCATAATAAAAGGATGAAATTTGGTAAACCTCACATCAAACAAATCAATGGTGAAAAAAACAAAACGAATAGGACAATTTTGGAAGGACATGGCCAACTGTCAAGCATGTTTCACATGGGCAAGCTGCCTAGTGGTTTGGTTTCCAATATAGCCTGTGCCTGAAACCACATGAAAATTACCTGCCTTAGAAGAATTTTAAGATTAAAAAGAGATTAAAAGGTGGCCAATTCACATTTGCTTTTTGTAGAGAGCCTCTCTTTTCATTTTGACTGTTTGTAGGGGGTGCAATATCATTTTTTTTTTTTTTTTTACAAAACTTGGCATAGATAGAGTAAGAGATTGAATTTAAGTTTTATTTGTCATACTTAATATATAAGATTATAATAAAATAAAATAAAATAATATTATAAATATGATTATATTAAATAATGTGATATTATTTTATGTTTGATGTGTGAAAGAATTATAATGAGATAAATTTATTTATTAATTAAAATTATTCTTTTTCAAAGTTTATATAATTTAAATTATTGAAATGATTTTTAGGAGTATCGTAAAACATATAAATTCAATCTCATGTATTAAAAATAATTCCCTTCACTTTGATAAGATTAAATTATCTTATACAAAAAAATGATCATTCTTGTAATCATACCCTTTTCATGATCATTCTTGTATTAAATCATGATAATTCTTCTTGTAATAATATTCTTTTTAATTAGATACAAACTAAACATAATATAGAATGATTATCATTTCATCATCTCCATCATTCTATGCACTAAATATGACCATTAAATATCATTTTTAAGAGTAATAGTATCAACCAACTTAATTAAAACCTTAATTCAAATAGCAAATTTTATGATTACTTTTGTGAGTACATATGGAAGAAGAAACTTTACGTTCAGCTTATTGGAGTTAAAGTTTCTTTTGAATGTTTAGTGTAGACACCAAATTTTATTTGGATCTACCATTTCCAATCTTTGGTTTAATAATAGTAATAATATTGATTTAATTAATATTAAAAAATAAAAATAAAAGTGATAACTGATTAAAAGAAAGAAAGAAATCAGGATGGTAGTAGTGCCTTACACGTCACCACTACCACCCACCACTGCCACCCACCCTGTCACCACCATCCCCAATCCCTTCAGAGCCCCTGCACCTCATTTGCCCCAACTGCTCGAAACCATCAACCTTACCCTGCCAACACACCTATACCTCGCCAAACGTATGCTCCATTGGCTACCACCATTTTTAGCCCTATAACGCCCTCAACGTTTCCTTTTTCAACCTCTCTTGGACCCTTAGAACACGTCAGAAACCCAACTCTTCATCCCCTAAAAGCCAATCCCATCAGACTTACCCATTAGTATTGATATCTCTTTACCCACACAAACCCCCAAAACAAAAAGATAAAAATAGAGACAAAGAGTCCTCCCTGTAAGGAGGAACCTCAGGGCCGAAGCTCCGTGCAAAAACAAAAAATTATATCAGTCTTCGATTTATAAAAAAAAAAGAGAAGAAACATAAATCTTTAAACCTCAATCTACGTTGATCGAGATTTTTTTCGTGAAAAAGATAGCAGATCTGAGTTTAGGGGGTTGATAAGGGCATTTTGGTGAATTCTGAAGATTTTTCGATCACTAACTGTGACCCAATGGTGGTCGACGCGGAGGCACGGCACCAGACTTCGACCGGAGCCAAAGAGCATTTTCAGACCAGGGAGATTTTTTTTTTCGAGCAGAAGAAGAAATGAGTAAAATGTTTTTTTTTTTAGGTTTATATAAAAAATTAAACTGCTTAAAACGATGTCATTTAGGCAAGGGAGGACCCGGACCCAACCCGGGGTTCACGCAACCGACCTGCCAACCCAGCTCCTCAGCGGTTCTGAACCGATTTAACTAGACCGGACCAAATCGCTTCCTAAATCAGCCCAAACTGCCCCTCAGCCGGTTCAACCGAATTGCACTTCAAACTGAACCCTTTTCGATCCAATCGAACCACCGTTGATCGGACCATTAACTGATCCGGTTTAGGTAAAAAAAAATTTTTTTGGAATTTTTTAATTTTTTTATATATTATTATTGTTATTTTAAGTATTTTTTTATTTATGTATGATAAATTTTTAAATTTATTAGAATAATTATTTAATTATTTTAATAATAATAAAAATGAAAATAAGTTACATAATATTAAAAATATATATTAAAAATGCTTGAAAAATAATAATTATAACTTAAAAATAATAATAATAAAAAAATATTTTTTCTTATTTTCTCTGCCTAGATATTGGAGGGAATAAAAATATATTCTTAAAAATAATTACGCCTAGATATTGGAGAATTATTATTAATAAATTTTCATAAAAAAGTATATATAATAAATTTTTAATTAATTTTAAAAAATCACTAAAATCGAACTTACTCCTAAAATCCGTCTAGATGTTGAAAATTTTTAAAGATGTTCACTTTTTTTTAACATAACGAAATTTTAAATGCTAATTCTTAAATTTCAAAACCCTAAAACCTCTTAATCTTTAAATCCAAACCCTAAAACCCAAAATCCCTAAAATCCAAACCCTTAAATCTCTAAACTTTAAAATCAAAATCCTAAACCTTTCATACCCTAAAATTCAAGCCTTAAGACCCTCTAAACCTTAAAACCAAACCATAAAACCCTCAAAACTCTATCTAAAATCTTAAAATCAGAATCTTCAAAATTTTGAAATCCTAACTTTTAAAAACTCTACTCAAGCTTTTACTCAAAACATTCTAAAAATTTTAAGGACACGTGTGAAAATCTCATTTGAATTAATTTGTTTTCGAATGCCATCTAGATGATCGGGTGTTTAGGAAACTTTACTTTGTTAAGTTTTTTCACACGAGTTCTTAATTCGCATTAATAATAAGATTAATAAATAAAAAGTATTATAATAAATTGGATTCTTAAATATAAACAATCACACCTAAGCTCTGCCTAGATGTTGGAGAATCAGGGTGATCTCATTATACTTGAGAACCCAACTTTTAAATTGCATTTCTTTTTATATGACATTCATTAGCATACATACGTTAGCGTGTTATTATCGATAATTGTCTGCATTATTCTCTTTTTAATTTACTGGTTGATAATAAAATATTTTATAATAAAAAAGAATAATACATTTTTTAAAAATTTTTTTGTGATATTATAAAATGAAATAAAAATAACATTATGAAAGAAATAATTCTTAATACTCTACCTAGATGTTGGAGAGTCACTAATAATTATTTTCTATAAAGATTGTTATTTCATTTTAAAGATTATCATGTTAAATTTTAAGCGAAAAAAGTTATTTTAAATTCTGCCTATATGTTGGAGAATTTTAAAATAATTCTTTAACTTTAAGATTTTCTTAATATTTTTAAATAAAGAGCTTTAGCAAAATTTTATTTTTTCAAATGAAAGGAATTAGTATTAAATTTTAAATTGAAACTATTTTTATCCAACACCGAAAATAACGCGT
Source organism: Durio zibethinus (assembly GCF_002303985.1). Next base: position 24,602,030 of record NW_019168470.1, read on the forward strand.
AATTAAAGGGTACCAAGTTATGGGTGTTGTGGGGGTGCTAATCCTTTCCCACACATAACCGACTCTCGGACCCAACCTGATTTTTCGTAAATCGAAATTTATCTTTTTGATAAACTTTAAACTCGTTTTTATAGTTTTATTGAAAAGATAAATTTTTGGGTGACCAATCACATCCTATCAAAGATCGATGATAACTCCCTCATTTACTTCGATCTTAAAATTCTTTTATGTTTGGCGGTCCTAAAACCGTTAAGAACATTTAGTTAGAGACCTTTTTTCCATCTAAATTTAATACAAACTCCTGCAACCTTTGGCTTTGGCTTCATTCGCTTTGCTTTCGAATACAAGAAGACTCCAGTAAGAGCCACTGCAGTGCCTGCAGTCCAAACCAGTCACAGTTAATTATTAATAGAATACAAGTGCAAGTTTATGACAATTTGATTAGTGCATGTAAAAGCTGATGATCAAGGAAGACTTGTAAATTTGCCATGTTTTAACAATTGGTTGATGAACAATTTTACCAAGGGAATTAATAGGTGAAACAGGCGTTTGAAAGAAGATAACCGAAGAGACGATGACCACAACTCTCTTAACACAATTTCCTACAAGTGTGTAACTGGTTATACCATCTGCAGTATCATGTAAGAGACCAGCAAAACAGAAAACATGGCATTTCAACTTCGATTAGAGGACTAGAAATTATGCATTCCCTACTGCTATAGTTACTATGATTACTCAGGAACTGCATAATTTTAGGATAAAGAAGCAAATTACAATAGATACAAACAGGCTCACCAGCTGATAATTGTGGAAACAGAATCCTGCCAGAAGCGACCTTATGCATAGCTCCCTAATAATCAAACCTTGGTTTGAATTGATTCAAGAAAGAGAGGGGGGAAAAAAAAACAGCTTCATGTTTTTGACATAACAAGCTCTAATTGTTGCTTTAAGACAACATCAGCATTTCCTTTGTAAATGTGCTATAGCTACTTACAGCAGATTGGAGATATGAAGGAGTGAACTTGACACCTTCCATTAAAATGGCAGCAGGAACCAATAGGATAAATGAAATTATGGTTATTACAGAGAAGAGATTGATATTGTCCAAAGTGTCCTGTTTAGAAAAGTGAGGATTAGAGCCCAGAAGACATGATCAATCAGATAAATTAGAAATCACTTTGTAAAATCAAGAGCATAATTGTCATAATTTTGTCATAAAACAATGGTGACTCAATGACATTTAAAATGTAAAACCAGTGTATATTTGTGCTTGAATTATATGTTTTTTTACCTCTTTTCTAACCATGAACTTTTTATCGAGCACATTACGCGATTGGTTAGTCACATTGGAAGCCATTGCGCTACAGAAGCCAATCCTGTTTCAGAACAAGACTTAGTCAAGTTTAAGAAACGAGTTTAACTGAACATGGACCATATTTCTGTGAAGGGATAGTGTATCAGACTTTTAAATGAGTTTATCAGACAAGGGTTTTTACCAATTAAAAGATGCCTCAGTGAATGAGGCTAATGCCATTCCACCTACAACTGGCATGAGGGAGGACACTATCCAGAAAGTAGGCCACTGTGAAAATGAAATAATTGTGAAAAACTGCGTCAAAGGACTGAAACAAAACATAAAAATTCTTAAATATGACATGATTTGTTAATTTGTTTCTATAACTTTGCACAGCTGCTCAACTGGGGTCTTGATTAAAGCACATTAACCAAAGAATTTTGTTTGACAAGTCAATCTCCTCATTTCTGTGAAAGCTTATGATGGAGGGAGAACAGAACTGAATGCTCAAGCATTCAGAATAAATATTCTAATTTCAAGCAGTATTTATATCAATACTCTTACCTCTCCAAGAAATAGAACTGAGAATAAGACTGTGAAGAAGGGCACCATTGATTTAATTGTGTAAGTGAATGAGACATTAACTTTCCCAAGACTAACATTAGTCAAAAGGTTGCCAAGAGTGTGAGCAGCAGCAAATGGAATGATTGTTGCAACCTGAAAACTGCTTTGTAAAATACTGATTGCAGAACAGAAATATAGATATGTGATGAAAATTACAGAAGTACCTGTGAACGAGTAAGCTATGGTCGATGGTAGAGATTAGACGCCCACATTGCAAGTATTATCAAAGTCCCACAGCCAAATTGGAAGGCTGTAACTGTTGCTGGAAATGTATAGACCTTAAGAACCTTCAGCAGAAAAAGAATGCAATTGAATTATACTTAAAATATATCAGCCTTAATGTGAATGGTATATCGAAAACTAACAATAGCAATCTGAGAAAATTTATCACCGAACTCAAGATTTACTCAGTGCTTTGAATTGCATTTCTCTAAGACACTGCTGACTTAATTGTAAGGGAATATATTTAAGGGATGACCCTTGAACTATAGTGAAAATAAGAAATTGTGATTTAAAAAAAGATATAAATCCTGCTTGTTGAAAATGTTGAAGTAGATGTTCAGAAAATACGAAAATGCAAACATGGCTCCACGCTGCAAGGTCCTAGCCAAACCACTGGAGTCCTTTGTGTCATCTATGTTTTCAGGAACTGATGTTGCTCTGACCTTAAAACTATCACATGTTTTATCTGAAATGAGGAATGACTGAAAGATTAGAGCATTGGAGCCTGAACCAAAAGACAGATAAGAAGGTTCTTGATATGAATGTCCATGTCTGGAACTGAGATCTAACGGCTTTAAAGAAGATAGGTTTGATACCCGCCTATATCTGGGGTTGCGGTTTTTAGTTGGAGGTTTGAACAATGGAGCTAAGGAGAAAGAACGAGTGCAATGCTATGCATTTTGAATGTTACAAAAGGAAGGCAAGGTCATAGAGGTTGGGGTTTTAAACCTGCATGAATACAAAAATGTGGGGCATGAAAGGACAAGGCATTTACTTTTGCACTTGGCAGTTGGCTTCATCAGTCTTGCGGTTCACATTCTTTTAAGTCTGAACTGTGAAGTCACTAACAAAAGTGGTGTTTAAGATGAATAAAACATTAGACACAAAGGTCAAAAGACTGAGGTAATAGTGATGAACAGTTTTATTTTCAAGCTGAAACTTGAAAATCATAAATTCTATAATCTTTACCGCAAATTCAAGTAGAGGTGCATGTTTAATGCTTGATTATCCATACTAATAATGAAGTCAACAGTTCAGCTTCTAACGTGTTGATTTCTTGTTATGGGTAATGTCAAACTATGGACAAAAACCTGACAGATCAATTAGTCCAAAGTTCTGCAAACTTCATTTGGTGGTGATTAGCAAGAGCTGGAAATGCATGGATAGCATGAATTCACTAGTATGTGTACTAAAGATGCCAAGACAGAAGTGACAATCAGGGCTTCTTTTCAAAAGGGAAATCTAAACCATGGACCTCATATTTTGCCAACTAGATAATCCCCTAAAATCCATTTCCAGGACATTTTTCAGCCATTTAAGGAATCCAATCGAAAGATTCCATGGTAGATATGAAGTGTAACAGTACGTTTTGCCATGAGAGCATAAAAACTGCAAATAGAAGACTTTTGGATGAGAAATTTTAATTTATAATGAAACAATAGGATCAGAAATGCATTTGTAAAGAAACAATAGAATTGGCAAATGGCAATGTTATTCTAGTGAAGCTTTGATTGCCAAGAGTTGATGATTATTCTTTCCACAACTCCACATAAAAAATTGTATCCTGTAACCCCAAGTGTAGAAAGAAATATCATCGTCCCATCTGTATGATATAGTTTTAGACTTTTGGTACACCTCAGTTGAAAGCAACATGGAATAACACGAGCATAAACCATTATCAGAACCTTCTGTGTTGACTAGAGATGATAAGGAATGAACAATTTTGTAATGGAGTGACGTAAGAACCAATCAGAATACAAGGATACAAACTCTCAATATCATGTTGAATTGATCGTAAGAGTAAATGTTTTTCACGACACGCTCAAGTCTTGCGAATGTCAAATATCCGGTATGCAATGTTTTTCACAAGACGCACTTAAGTCTAGCGAATGTCAAATATCCAGTATGCCCTCTAGCTTCAGCAGATGGCCGAGCCATGACCGCTGGAGAACTTGGGTTGTCCCCCATGCTTCCTTCACCTGAAGGCTGCCTCCTCTTGCATGGAGGAGATGCAACGGAACAACCATCATCAACCTTTGAGCAATCCATTTTCCATTCACGGATTTCATACATGCGAAGTAGTATTTCAAAGGTCCTTATATCTGTACGTTACAAGCACTTTACACTTTAGATAGAGTGAGAGACGAAGAAAGAACACTTCTAAGAAAAGTTCATGACACTATAAAAGAAATACCGCTTGAGCAAGATGGCAGAACTAGTGTCAAAAATGCTACCTGTAAAGTTTGATCTAAGAGTTTCACATGAGCGTTGCACTTGTTCAATGCAAGGTGAGAAGGAGCACAAAATTCCATCTTGTTTCAACATTTTTCCAGCTGAAGGAATGGCCAGCCAAGGTTGTGGAAGGTCCAGAAATACAGAATCAGCCAACCCGAAAAATTCATCTGGAAATCCCTCACCCTGAATATCTCTGACTCCCACAGTAACTAAGGTGTTTATTCCTGTCCTCTCAAAATCCTCTCTGTCAAAGGAGAGATAAATCATAAACAGATAAGCCAATGAATCAGGCCTTTGCTCTCTAATCAACCCATAAAAGAATAAAAGGAATAAAGGATCATCTTCACATCTTTCTACAGTGAGTTAGACAAGCAGAAACCATAAAATGGGACTAAACATGCTCAAAAGAAGAAAAGAAAAGATCCATAAAATGAGATGATTTTGAGACTCTGAAACATTGCAGCTACAGATGCAGAATCTGAAAATACATCAGCCCAAATAGATTCAGAAATCAAACTAGAACTCTAACTCAACCTTAACAATTATCAAATCATATTTCATAACTCAAGCTTTGAAACTGAAATTTCATCAGAATGATAAAATAATATTACAATGCACTCTCACAAAAGAAAAACATCTTCTTACCTAGCTGACACAGCCCTCTGTTCATGGAAATCAAATGTATAAACATGTCCAGTAGGAGCCACAGCCCTTGCAAGTGAGGTTGTTAAAGATCCACTTCCGGTCCCTGATTCAAGAACCAAACAACCAGGAACTATTTCCAAGTACATAATCACAAAGCTAATATCTGCAATATAGAGAATCTGAGTCCTGTGACTTAGAACCAAAGTCCATAGCTCCGGCGTTGGAGCCAATAGGTAAACAAATCCACCCTTGTTGCTAAACACTTTGGAACCAAATGGCTTCCCAATCCAATCCGAATGTTTAAACACACCAAAACGATTTTGAAGAACCGAATTCTCACACACTTTAACAGCCTTCATAGTATCATGCCTCTCATAGACAATAACTAAGTCTCCATCTCTAATGCACCGGTTAAATGACATCTTCTTTGAGGGATCCAAAAGCAACATCCTCAAAATACTAAATTTTATGCAGAACCAAAAAAAGCAATTACCTGTCTGTCACAAGTCAGAAAATACGTTCAATGTAAGTTACTATTTATTATGTTATCAGAAAATTGCAAAAAGCTTCAATATATGTTTCAGAAATTTCTCTCTTTTTCTTCTTCCATGAATTACTGAGAAAATTTTGGTCTATTAAGTAATCAAAGTACCAAAATTTACTCCCCAAAAGAAAAAGTAAATTCAACTATTACCGCATACCCAAAGTTCCATTAAGAATAAACTATAACATAAAACACCAGAAAGACCCAAATTCATGAAAATACATATACATTCAAAGCATGTATAGGAAAAGAAAATACTATCAATTATTTCACGAATATTTAAGGTAAAATGTTGAGAAAAAAGACTTACCCAAGATTTAATTTTGATTAGATAGCAAATTTTTTGGAGAGAAAAGCTGTAGAAGGAAGTTTTCAGTTTTACCAATAAAGCTGAAGAAGAAAGGAAAAGAGAATGAAAGCAGCAAAACCCCGGGGCTTTTTCAACTTCGCGTGTTAGCCAAGCAGGGTTTTCCAGATGGTTATTGGACTTTGTGTGGTTTTCATGGGCTGCTATTTGTGGGCCAAACTATGATAGAGAGGCTCCATCATTTCATTCTAATCTGTTGTGGCCCAACTAGATATGGACCCTGCTGTAAGTTTCTAGGATCAGAAGCTTCATCACCCATCAAGCCCAACTAGATTAAATTTAAGCTGTAGGTGATGGGATAGATATCGAAAGAGTTATGGAAGTTTGCAGAGAGGTCCACATCAAAACATTTCCCATCTCAGAAAAAATATTGTTTCTGCAATTGGAAGACGGTGAAGTCTCATCACTTGAAGATGAGGTGAGCATAAGCCTTAGGATTTCTCATGCTCTTTTTGGCCCTTCACTTGGATATTTGTGGATAACAGCCCTTTTCTCAGTTTCTCTCTTCCCCTTTCATTTTATTCTTATTATGCTTTTCCTTACTAAAAAAAAATCTAAATATCTAACACATATGTCAAACAGCCCTGCACTTTTTGCACTCACCTCTCTCTCCTTTTCTCAAAATGTGCCAAAAACATCAATTCCCTTGTTTGCATTGCCAGCCACATGACTACAATGGAATGGTAAAACACCAGATTAGTATCTTGGGATACTTAGAATCTTTTGCTTTGTATTAGCATTGTTTGTGACCATTTAAGAGGGTTTTTGAAATCATTGTGAAAAACATCAAAAACTTAATGTTTAATGCTTTGGGGCGATTTGTTTTGTAGGTTCAACATATGATAGAGAGATGCCTTGTGTTTCACATGAGCAGAGATGACTGTGTCAAAGCACTTGCTAAGCATGCCAAGATTGAACCAACCATCACCCTAACAGGTAAAAAGTTCTCTTTACTCTTTTCAGCGCCTGCATGTATATGTGTTATTAGTGTTTTGACATGCTTAAGCTGGTGCCTTTGCAGTTTGGAAAGAGTTGCTTAAAGAGAAGAAGGCCTTCTTTCAAGCCTATTTCCAGGCTCTATCTCCAAGGCAGTTCAGCTGTAAGGGCAACAAAACTTTGCATGCTGATGATCAGTTTGGGAAAACCAAAGTGATTTTGAAAAGTTCAACAACTAATGGATTCTTCAAGATATTATACCCTTCTTATAAAGGAAATGAATTCCCAATTAAGTTTTCCTTTTTAATTTGGCTTAAACTTAAGTGAGAGGCTGTTTCTCTTATTGATGTATTTTTATATCCTATTCAGATATTTCCACTCAAAGGATGGCTACTTTCAGAAGAAGAAAGCAGTGGCATTGATTCAAAGAGCAACAAGATCATCAAAAGCCCCATGAATGAACTTCTTCCTAGTTATAAATTTAATAAAGTGATCAGAAACTTCAGAGACATCTGCTGCAGCCTTCAGAATGCAAAATATGAGTATAATTTACTGGTTTTTTTCTGCTCTAGGCCCTGATAAAGATTGTAAGCCCTTGCTATTTCAAAACACTTAATTCCCTCCTTAATGAATTTCGACTTAGATTCATCCCATCGCCTTTATGATCAGGCAGATCGGGAATATGTAGCAGAAGACTTTTATGTTGTAGTTCAAGGCTAGCCTATTGTGGCGATCGAGTATTGTGTAAAGAGTTGCATACATGAGTGAATTGCTTACAAAATGATTCAAATAGCGGTTTAAAAACGAAATAGTGGTGTGGTGAGGTGTGTGTGTGTGTGGGGGGGGGGGGGGGGGGGGGGAGTGGGAGTTGAATTTTTTATTTAATTTTGTAATTAATTTTTGAAATTTTTTTAGATAAAATTTAATTAGAGTTTTTAAAAATTTATAATTAAAAAAATAAGAGATTAATAATTTAATATAATATATAGAGAGATTTTAGATGAAAAATTTTGATAAATTTTTTGTATAAGTTAGATGAAAAATAATTAAAATTAAATATTATATTTTGATTATGTTATATATTAATTTATAATTTTGAATCTGAATTTTTTTTTTTTTTTGTTTTGATATTTTATTGTTGTCAATTTTTTTGATATGAGATTAATTCTTGTTATTTTTGTGTAATTATTGAATATTGTATTTATTATATAATTATTGAAAGTTATTTGTGACAAAAAAATTTATATCAATTAGTGTATCAAAAAGATTAAGTTATTTAATAAATTTAGCATTTTATGATCTATTACTCTTACTAAGATTAAAAACTAAAAAATAAAAAGTATAGGTTTGAAAATTTTATTAAAATATAAGTTTGAAATTTTTTAATTTTTGAAATTTTTTTAGATAAAATATAATTAGAGAGATTGAAGGTTTATAATTAAAAAAATTAAGGGATTAATAATTTAATATAATATATATAGAGATTTTAGATGAAAATTTTTGATAAATTTTTTTGAATAAGTTAGACAAAAATTAATTAAAATTAAATATTATATTTTGATTGTGTTATATATTAATTTATAATTTTTATATAAAATTTAATAATTTTTTTTGTGAATAAATCAAATATTAATGCTTTTTATAATCTAAATAAAATTATAAATAATTTTTTTAAAAAATAAAAGATATAGTGTCATAAACTATTTTTAAAATCATTGAATAAGAGTTTTTATAATTATAATTATAATTATTATATTTTATATAAATTGTGCAAAAAAAAAAATTCACGACCGCGATGCGTACAGTGATCGTAATGATTTTCATTATATCTAAAAACACAATAAATATGACGTGATCGAAAACGTGACCACGACCGCTATTTAAATCCTTGCTTACATTAAAAGCGATAACTTTAAGCATAGTTCTTAAAAAAAAAGTGCCATGAAACTACTGTATTGCTGTAATACGAATCAGTTTCGTATCATGTTTTACTGAAATTAAGCAATATCTGCCAGCTTTGCACAAAAGAAAGACCAATAGCAGATTCTTTTACTTCAATTGAAAACCTGCTCTTGAATGGTAGGCTACTACTGCAAACCAAGTACTGAAATTATTGCTCGATAAACTTCAATATGCTTTCATCTCTGGTTTTTCCTAGGCAACCAAACGTAATGGTAGCATAAAAGTTGGAAATTCTGGCATGAAAACATTATCATCACATAAATTCAGCAAAGCCTGGAATCCAAGTAAACTGCATTGGCCTCAGCAGTCAGGATTATACCACCGCTTTGAGAAGTATTGGCAACCTCAGCAAGGAATGTAAAAAGCAGGAAGTGGATGAAAAAGCATGGACCACTCTTGGCAGCGGGATAAGGATTTCAGGCTACAGCAAAAGCATTAGCATGGGAAGAACACTAAAGCCCTAGAAATGTACATGTCCTGTGTCCACCTGTATCATTGCAATATAATAAAAGGGCGAGAAAACAAAAGCCACACATCAAAATGATCAAGAGAAAACTATCAGTCAATACACAAAGTTAAGTGTTTATTTGGCGACGTAGCAAAAAAGGCTACCGCCATGAACCAAGTCAAATAGTTACATGGGCTCTCCTGCCCTGTAAGGCTGTAACCAACATCAACTTAGGGGCCAACAAATTTTCCTCGTTAGCTCACGTGTTCAAAGCACATAAAATTGTAAGCAAATGCCGCCACGTCATCACATCATATGGATCCAAATTTATATCTCGCGGTTCCACAATAAGGAATTAAAATGCTTAAAATCAATAAAATACAAAAAAAAAATCAAATAATTGAATTATCCATTTCCTCATATCCAAGCTACCGAAAGGCCTCTGTTTCTCATTTCTTCCCCTGGAAATCATTATATATTCTGTAAGTAATCTATCTTTTCACTAGTTGGAATCTGTCATAAAGCTTTTTCTTCTATGGATTATATTTGTATCATGTTGTTGTTATTAATATCATCCAAAATTTTGAATCTTCAGGATTACTTTATTTTTCATGGATTGCTTATTAATTTCAAATACCCTTTTCGGTTTTTGATGTAATTAATGAATATTTAGCACTGCAATCAGATAAAAAAATGGAAATTTGTGTATGGAAAAATCTGAATTTGAACATATCAAATATGAACCAAGCAGTTGATTAATAGTTAATAAAAAAAAGATAGTTTTTTTAAAAACAAATAAAAAGGGTGTCAAGAATTATAATGGGTAATTTGCTTTTAGCAGGATTCGGTGACTGCAGATACAACGACCTTGAGTTACTGGTTCAATTGGAGAGTCTTGCTTTGTTCAATTATTGTTTTGACTCCAATTGTTATGGCATTGTTTTTAATATGGAAATATGAAGGATTGAAACAAGTGAAATGTGATGGAAGAGAAAGGCAGGAAGATTTAGGTTGTGATGAGTTATATGATGATGATGTTTGGAGGCCTTGTCTTCAAAAAATCCATCCTCTTTGGCTGTTGGGTTATCGAGTTGTTGCGTTTTGTTTGGCTTTGGCAACAGTTAAAATCAAAGTTGTTGTTAATGATGGTTGCATTTATTACTATTATACTCCGTAAGCAATCTTCCCTATCCGAACTTGCCTTGGACTAAGTTACTAATTCTTATTTAAACTGCTTCCATCTTTATATTTGAATCATGGCATTTTAAGTAAATGCAATGACTGTCGTTTTTTAAATTGGTCGTGAGCTTCTTTTTTTGTACAAGGAAAGTTTATTACTTTTCCAAAGAGCTGCAAAAGCTGCTAAATATCAACCAAACTGCCAAAGGCTGTATGAGAGTATAGAGTCACCTAATCCCCAAACGGTACAAAATTGATTTTGAACTTAAAACCAATGTATATTGTTCATCTATCTGATCTTCCGAAACTGAAATCAGAGCGTATTTTGCCTTGTATGTCAAGCTTCCTAATTATTTCGGACAGGTATTTTCCAAAACATTCTAACTTTTAAGTTATGATGTCTTTTGGTGCTGGACAGGTGGACTTTTACTTTGGTTACCATTTATTTTGGGGTATGTCTTCTAATTATATTCTTCCCATTCTTTGTTGCAATGTTTCTGCTTCTGCAAAAAACTGTCAGTATCCAGATAACTGTATGCAGTATGATTTCCAACTCATTTTTGCAGTTTGGAACGTTGCTCTCTATTTACGGGTGTTACCAGCATAAAAAAATGAGCAGCTGTGATTTTGATGTGGATAATGTTAGGATAGATTCAGAGCAAGGATACTACATGCCTTTAACTAACAGAAATGGTACAAATGTTCGTAGATAAGCCTTAAATCCCCAGGAAAGATGCAATGTTTCACAAACTGCAGGCATTTCTAGTTATCTCTTCCAAGTTATATTCCAGGTAAATTCTCTTTTGCCACTCAACAATAAAATAATGGTTCTAAACCTTTTAGTGAAAATAGTACTAGTATTTTTACTCTAAAATCATTTTTGTAGCACTGCATTGGATGCTAAAAGATTTTAAGAATGTTGTGGGGATCCTTTGAGCTTTTCACGCAGCTTCTACCTTATTCCTCAAAACTTATATTTTAAACCTCATTTTGATTTGTCATATGCAGATGAATGCTGGAGCAGTTATGCCTACTGACTCATTTATTGGTCCATTATTTATCCATTTCTTTCCATCAAATATTTTAAATTTAATTTAGTGAGTTCTCTATCCCTTTGCATATCTGGTTTTTGCTTTTGAGCTCATGCCTGTGTGTGAACATGTTCAATATACTAGGAATTCATTCACATCTAAATGTTAGAAACAATCATGACATCACGTAGTTCAAGTTCATAGAATCATAGCCAAACTTGCCGCATATCTGAAGCAGTTTAAAGAACAATTTCATAGCCATTTCTCTATATCCTCCCATCTCCAGTTGAAGATCCATTCATTCTGTTTTTCTAATGATACTTTCTGTCCAAACTGTTGGTTGATGCTTCTACTTGAACTTGTTTTGGATTTATTTCCAGCTACTGTGAAAATGAAATAATTGTGAAAAACTGAGTCAAATGACTGAAACAAAACGAAAAACAAAAATTCTTAAATTTTATATGATTTGTAAATTTGTGTCTATAATTTTGCACATTTATAATTACATGTGTGACAATGCATCGTCATGCGAGTGAATATTAAGTTGGACAAAAATTTTATTAATTAGATTTTATCAGCAAAATAAATTGTAAAATTTAAAAATAAAAAAATTATTAGTTTCGTTTTTAAATTGATATTAATGTCCACATATGTATTTTTAAGATCCTATAAGTAAATAAATATATATCTATATACATATATATATATATAAATATATTGCTGATGACTCATGGTCAAGGGTAGGTTATTTATAATTAAGTAGGTTGTCTAGATGCATTGAGACAGAAATGTATAATTATGAATATCAAAATGTCAGTCACAGACAAAGTGGCAATTCAAAAAAAGCTAGATTTTTTTTTCCCTTTGTGTTAAAAAGTTAGATTCTTGTTTCTTATACCTTAAAATTTGTTTAAACTGATTATTAAAGAAAATTATAGTAAGGATCGATCAAAATGTAGGCCAAATCTAGTGATTTATGACCCATGCCAATGCTATTTCTAGAAGGATAATTTCTGTGTCCAATTTGGTTAGTTAATATATAATATGAGATTTTAATTAATTTTATACTCTATATTTTTTGTTTATTTTAATGTATTTTTTTATAATTAAATTTATCTCTTTTTTATACTTACTTAAGTGATTTATTTGTAAAATTTTTATCTTCATATGATGTTAATTAAATTTTAATTAAAATCATTACATTAGTAGATTGATTTTGTCAATTTTATTTGTAATTTTAAAAATTTTTAAAATTAAAATTATGCTTATTACATTTACATGTAATTGATATTTATTTCAATAATTCAAGTTGTACGAAAATATGAAAAAATTAAACCGTTGCAGTACGTGCTCTTAGTATATATTACTTCATTGTTAAAATTCTCTCATACTAACAAAGAGAACGTGTGGATAGGTTAAATGAGAGGAAGATTCGGCCACGATCAGCTTCTAGAAAAGGGCAGGGGGCTCCAATTTTTCTTCTCTCTAGCCGACCCCACTCTCTGCCATAAATATGCACAATAACCAAGGGAGAGATCAAGCAAAAGGATGCTCCAGCAAATAATTCAGCTACTACCTACTGATCATGGATTCAAAAGCCATACAAAACCAAGGAAAGAAGAGAAGGGTCTTATTCTCAAAGCGGTTAACTGGCACTGATAGCATGAAAAGGTTAGCTATCCCAACCAAGAGTCTTGCATTTCTCCCACGTTTTTGTGGAGGCCATTCCCTGGAATTGCTGATTCGGATGAGAATGGGAAGTGCTGGACTTTCGTTTGCTCCATCCGCAAGACTGGAGCTTATCAGAAACCGGTTTTTCAACAGGGTTGGCGAGACTTTGTTGTAGCTAAATGTCTTAACGTTGGTGATAAGGTAACATTTTATGAAGCAGAAGAAGCTGAAGATGGAATCAAGATATATGGCTCCATTTTACCTCATTCTCGCCATCGTATCGAGATTGTGAGAAAACAATGAGTCCCCCCTACGCCTAGAACTGCTCATCATTTATGATATGCTACAATATCATTCAAAGAAGGGTAGTTTATGATTATGATTACTGGTTTATGGCTTTAAATATTTTTCCACTGTAAAAGTCAGTGCTTATCTGTGGGTTTCCGTTCTAATATTTTCTATTTGTATGGAAACTAGTACTAGCTGGTAACAGTAATATAATATATACTAAATTCATAGTGGCTAGCTATCCCCTTTCACATCTCTCTATTTCTACAAAATATATGTAATATAATACCCATTTAAAAGTTTGCGTAATTGATTTAAAAGTTTGGGTAATTGATTTGTCAATATTTTAATTATTTTTATTTGAGAATGAAGACCTCGAATCTTTGAGCAAAAGGATATGCATCAACCAATTAAACCAAATGCTTTGGAGCATTATCTTTCATTTTTACTAATTGTTTACCTACCATCCTATCTAAACATTGGGTATGTATAACCTACTGCATATTTTTCCTCCATCAAATTATGTAATTTTAATGACAAAAGGGCAACACAAAGACCTAGGCTAATGCTCAATGCAATGCAAACCAGCTTGTCCTAATTAATTATGAATTAGTTAGGAAGCAGAAGCCGCTGCTTATACACACCAACTCCAAAGATTGCATTCTTAAGTTGTATCGCTCCATTACTAATATAAATACCCACCCACACACACACACACACACACACACACACTTAAACTTTATCCTCAATCTTCATCATTATAATAAAATATTCGTTCTTTGGGAGAATCTGCGGCACAATTTCCTTAAATTAAATCTCACAAGTAACACAGAGATTAGTTTTCATTCCATGAAGACGAATCATCCTCATCACTGATCAGCACCCTTGCATTAATAAAATCGTTGAATGCTATCATCTTTTTGATTGTTTCGTTGTGTGAGATTAAGACATTAAGTCATCCATACTCGGTTTTATGTTCACATTTTGTCGAGACTTTACTTTGGATCGTTTCTCCTTTCAGGAAAACATGAACTTAAATAAGATTGTTAATCTTGGCTTGGTCATAAGGGACAGAAATCCTTGCTTCATAAAATAGATGGATAGACAGAGAGCCCTGGTTCAATTCAAAGTCAGAAAATAGGTTCAGTAATCAGTACCATATATGTCTCCAGTAATGAAGGAAAGAGTCTTTTCAAAGTCCCTAACTCACACTGACATATGCAAAAGATTGACTATTCCAACAAAGTGTCTAGCTTGCTTACCTCGTTTCAGTGCAGGCAATGCCTTCGAGTTGCGAGTTAGGGATGACAATGGCTGCAGCTGGACTTTTGTTCCTCCGGAAGACAGGCTTTGCCAAACCTGTTCTACAAAAGGGTTGGCGAGACTTTGTTCTTGCTAAAGGTCTCAATGTTGGTGATAAAATCACGTTTTATCAGCAACAATCTGACGATGGGATTAAGGTATTTGGTACTGTTTTCCCTAGTTCATACTTTAGGGCTATCAAGCCCTCCAGGACTGGAGCTGGTTTTGATCATGCTGGCGGTTGATGATGCTGAACCTTCCAATACTCTATGATACTTATATAAGTTGCAGAAGCTAGTGGCTAATAAAGTAGAGGTTTAGAATTGCGATGAAAGGACAACATAATCCAAGTCGATCGAGTCAGGGTGCATCTGCTGGATCTACAGTTCCAAGCATGACAGTGCTTTTTCTTTTTGTTTTTTCCAGCATAATACAGCAAAATAAATATATGTACTCTGAAACGACATTTTGTATATATAGCATTCATTTGGTTTTAAATCCCCCAGTAGTCCCCTTTATGTGATCCAAATGTTCAGTACAATTCCCCTTTAGTGTCGATGTATATTTAAGTCATGTTCTTTGACTTTTGGTAAAATTAATTAAGAAAAATCATTGAATATATACTTGAATTGAGCTGAGTTGCATGAAAAGTTCGTGCACTTGTGCACATATATAAACAATTCTATTCAAATATATTATTCCCCCCACCAATCCCCTAACAGAAATGTTTAAGATTTCCTGGAAATTGCAAACCCCTCGTGTTGAAATGGATATTGGTCCTGGAATTTT
The DNA here is from genome assembly GCF_002303985.1 of Durio zibethinus. The sequence goes on from NW_019168470.1 coordinate 24,617,567, forward strand.
CAAGCATCATACTCAGCTTTTGCTATATATCAATATATAATCACCACTTCCTGGTCTTTGCGTACCATAGCTGCTGAGAGAATTAAGGAGTTTCTCAAAGCTACTCTCTCGGGCTGTTACCTTTAAGAGGTTGGCCATCTCAATGAACAGTATGGATTCCTTTAATTCCTCGTTACCATATATGGAAGTCATGCTGTAGAATTTCGGTTGCTGTTAATGAGACTGGGTACAGGTGGCCATTTAATCTTTTGCTCCATTAGGAAAAAAAAAAAAAAAAAGGCCACCCGAGACCAGTAGTGTCCAAGGGTACTTGGGCCTGATCTGCAAAGAGACTGGAATGGGCCACACGGGTTGGACTGCGTCAGTAGCATCTCATTGTCTTCCTCTATCTTTTTCTTTTTCTTTAGCAAATTATTTATTTAAAAATTTGAAAGGCTTGATACAAAAGCTGAAAAAAATAATAAGAAGAAGTTTGTTTCTTTATGTCTTAACTTCTAATTAATATTACATTATGTACTAATTTTTATCAACTTGCTTAAGGTTTTATGATTTTTTTTTTTGGCATTGAATTATGTAAATATATAAATATTGTACTATATATTAACTTCTATACATCTCTTTAATATTTCATAATTACGTGTTTAGCATTGGATCATTTAGGGCTTAGGTCTCGAAGCAAAAAGCATGCAGTTATTTTAGTTGTCGTTTAAAAACCAAAATGGTAATTCAAATTCCTTAATAATTACGGCATGCTTTGAAAATTATTCTTCTACTTGAAAAAAACATAAGAGTGAAAGAAAATGCGAATGTATTGTTTGTTTATTATTTAATTGATATGCTTCTTTTTGTACTTTTTGGCTTAATAAAATTAAATGATATAATCAAGTTCTACAAGTGATTTATGAATACATGTCACGTAAAATATTAAAATTCATATATTTATATTGTTTTTTATACAAAAATTATGTCGATAAGAAAATATGAAATACAATTTTTTAATTTTGTTAAACTCATATATTATTATTATTATTATTATTACAATTTTAAATTGTATCACTTTCATATTTTATTTTCATATAATATTTATTTTATATCATTGTATTGTATTTTAAATTATCAAATTTAAAATTTCTCGTACTTTGATTGTTATAGCGAACATGCCCCCTTTTTTTTTTTTTAACTAGGTTTGGAATTTTTTATTTCCAAAATAGTCAATCATTTTTTTACCTTTTTGTTTGGTAGAGTTTTCATTCAAAACTGTAAGGCTTCACTTATTGGAGGCCTTGTTAGTTGTTATCGAAGTCCTGGTCAATTGATTGAATTTTTTTGGCCAATGACTTTTTGGTTGTTAAAACTGTTAATTAGTTGGTGCATTATTACTTTAAACAGTCAAATTTATGGAAAGAAATAAAACGTGTTAGTAAATACGACGTGGTAATGGTTGAAACAGACTCCATCAACTAAGGGATTTTGTGGTTGCTTAAGCAATCTCTTCAATTAAACCTATCTAGTTTTTTTTTTTTTCTTTGGTACATTCCGACTTGTAGTTTATATGTATATTTTTGTTTGAAGAGGTTTGTTTGTATTATTTGTTTGCAAAAAATTTACCTAAAATTTCATTTACAGCTCATCATACTCTTGACTAATTATCATTAGAATACGAGTCATATATAAACCATTAATTCTATTCAAATAAATTATTCTCCCCACCCACCCTATAACATAAATGTTTGAGACTGCCTGGCATTGGTCTTGGATTTTTTTTCCTTTGGGAAAAAAGGCCATCCGAAACCAGTAGTGTCCAAGGGCTAGCAAGCTTTTGTTCAGTCAAAGGCGTTGTACCTGCTTGACAAAAAAAATCATTAAAAATGACTTTAATTATTACAAACTTTTTGTTTCACCTAATGATTTTGATGGAAAGATTTAAAAGTGATAAAAGGATGAAATTTGGTTAAACTTACATCAAACAAAAAGCTAGATTTCTTTGACCTTTGGGTAAAAAAAAAATTAGATTCTTGTTTCTTATACCTTAAATTTTATTTTAATTGATGACTAAAAAAATTTATAGTTAAATATCAAAATATAAGCCAAATTTAAAAGCATAATTTTTGTTTTCGATTTGATTAGTTAATATAGATGAGATTTTAATTAATTTTATAGTCTATATTTTTTGTTTGTTTTAATATATATTTTTATAATTAAATTTATCTCTTTATTAATTTGTTATGCTTATTTAAATGATTTATTTGTAAAATTTTTATCCTCATATGATGTTAATTTAAAAATACTGTCTATAATTTAGCGTCCCCTTACAAAGATCGATTGACAAGGATGAATTAATAATTCTGTAACCAGTTTCAACCTGTTTGATAATGTCTTGGCTAATATTTTGCAGATACGGCCAATAATAGAAAGATATGTCGATGATGTGACCCAGCATACTTTTTTTGAAACACATGCAATGAATGAGCTGTTCATCAATGACCATTTTTATGGTGAAATTGAAGTTGAAATCATCACGAATGTACTTGAATAGAACCTCATCTATAGGTTCGTACCTCTGTGACCTAAGGACACACAGGAGACGGAAGTTCAAGTTTCGTTGATCAATTACGACCTTGGCAGAGCGTGAGCGGGTGCGTGATTAAAAGCCTGCTGGTCCTTGTCGACCAGCTGGAGCAGCAGAGGACAGCGTGGTGTTTACGCACAGCTAGGACGGTCCTATGGTTGTCAGAGACTAAGATATATTTAATTCATGTTCCTTGATTTTTCGTACAATTAAGAAAAATAATTGAATATATAATTGAATTGTTATATATTATTAATTAATTACCACTTTTACCATGGCTGCTGAGAGAATTAAGAAGGATATTGCTATATATCAATAATTAATCTATATATCAATAATTAATCGTTGCATCGCCTGTTGAAATGGATATTGGTCTTGGATTTTTCAAGCATCATCCTCAGCTATTGCTATATATCAATAATTAATTAGCACTTTTAGTATGGCTGCTGAGAGAATTAACAAGGATTTTTTGTTCTTTGTTTTTTCCTTTATGAAAAACGGCCATCCGAAACCAGTGGTGTCCTTATACCTGCAGGACACAGTCACCTTCTATCATCATATTCTTATTACACACAAAAACTCACTTGAAAATATTCGTTATTTTCTCCAAAAAAAAAAAAAATCAGAAGGAAAAAAATATATCACTCTAAAATCTCATAAGTAGAGTTTTAAAAAAAAATTGAAATGAAAAAAAAAGAAGATAGGCTGACCAACCTGATCTTTTATACTGAGCTTGGTTCTTGGGTGTTTTTCGTTTGAACAATTTCTTCTCCCCATTCATCTTTCTTATTTTGTTCCTTTCCAGTGGGCTAGTTGGAAAACCAAAACGGATTAAAGTTTTTACCTTCTTCCCTAATTTTAAATCCCCACTCTTTTACATTTAAAAAAAAAAAGAAAAAGCAAAATTGATAGCAAAAATGACGTGAAAGGATAATAGAGGGATGAAATGGGTAGTGGGTAAGAGAAAGAAAAGAAAAAAAAAGTACAAAAAATTGAAATCCTCTCTCACCCACTCCTCCGCCATTTTTTCAGATCAAAAAATTGTTGAAATTTGTTGCCTGAAAGGCAAAAAGAAAGGGGTTTGTCATTTGAAGGCAAGAGTGATGGGAGAGGGAAAAAAAAGAAACACCAAGGGTTTCACAGGGGACTTATCTTAGAACAAGTCATAACTCAATTATTTTTAACAAAATTTATGTTATGGATGGATGGATATACTAAATTCATAGTGGTTAGCCCCTATTTCTAGTCATCAATCCTCATCATACTAATCTATTAGGAATCAGGCGCTAATTAAGTAACCGTACATATACGCTATCCCGTTGGCATCTCTGAACAATGTATTTATTGTAGTTTTTTTTTTTTTAAAGATCACCTTAATTAAGTACTGCTTAATAGTTAAAACAAAATATTTTCTCTTATCATAATAAAATTTGGTGTAGCCGTAATTCTCTAGGAAAAAAAGTAAAAGGAATTAGAGAAACTATCTAATTAATGATAAGAAAAATAAAATTACTTATAAATTCGCTGATTAATGATAAGAGAAACAGTACCATTTATAGCAAGAAATAAATTGTTATTTCTTGGTTGAATACAGTAAAACCACTCTCCATTAGTTTATGCTAACATTATCCCCTTTAAATTATTGTTGAAAGCGACTCGTTGATTGTCATTTCTTGGTTGAATACAATTTGGCCTCAGCTTTAACCTCCGCATAATGCCTCTTTGTCACATGTAGAACGTGCGTACCTTGATATTACATGCGCAGCCGCCCATTCAATCCCTTAGCGCCATGTGTTGATCATATGACCTATCACGTGTGCACAGCAGCCTTTTTGAACGATTAGATAGAGATCTTGGTATAATAAATCCATTTATGATTTCAGGAAATTCCCATCAAGAGAATACATATTTGATCAAAATAAAAAAACAAATTAAATCTAAGTTAATTATCATTTTGATTAAAATCTCGTAAATTTTTAAAATATTATTTTTAAAATTCAATCAAATATAATAATTTTAATAAAAAAACTCAGATATATAACTAAAATCAATATTTTATTCACTTATTTTTTTATAATAAAAAAAATTCAAGATTTAACTTGTAAATTTCTAAAATCAACTTCGTCAAAAATAATAATAACAACAAATAACTTTTAATTATAATATCTTCACTTCCATTAACATCACAATACATGATGTCTCTTATCAAACTTATATTCTTTCTCGTTAACAACCATACAACCCTCCAATTCAGCATACTAACGTTGAAGTTTCTTTTTGAATGATTAGATACAGACCTATCCAGAATAAGTTGGTGCAATATTCCTTTAAAGAGTCAAATTTGTGAAAAGAAATCAAATATGTTAATAATAATAACAATATATCAAATATAAATTTAAAGCAGTCTCTTAAATTAAACTTATCTGATTTTATTTTTTTGGTACGTTCAAACTTGTAGTTTATATGTATATATATTTTTTAAGAGGCATGTTTGTATTATTTGATTGTAAAAAATTTGCCTAAAATTTAATTGATAGCTCAGTACACTTTTGACTAATTATCATTAGAATACAAGTCATATAAACACTTATTAAAGATGATTATAATATTATTTTTTAAAAAATTGCATTCAATACACTAATTTTATTAAAATTTAAGAACAAACAATGTATTTATTGTAATTTTTTTTTTTAAATATCACCTTAATTAAGTATTGCTTAACATTTAACATAAAATATTTTCTCTTATGGTAATAAAATTTGGTGTAGCTGTAATTCTTTAGGAAAAAAGTAAAAGAAATTAGAGAAACTATCTAATTAATGATAAAAAATAAAATTGCTTATAACTTCACTAATTAATGTCATAATGGTTTTGAAATCATTAGACATAAAATTTTAAAATCGAAAAAAAAGAAGAGTCACCACTAATTTTTTTTGTTAGATGTGATTAGTCACCTAAAGAATTTATCTTTTTAATAAAACAATAAAACGAATTTAATGTTTATCAAAAAGATAATTTTAATTTACGAAAATAAAAATTAAATTCGAGAGTTAATTATGCATGATGAATAATTAACACTCTTACAATACTTATGAAAATTAATACCAATTAATTATACTTTATCTTCGAGATTGGATAAAATAATTTCTGTAGACACCGAATTTTCTTTTAATTATTCGGATTTGACCTTGAATTTTAATTTCATTTAATTTTATTAAAAACTAATAATTAAATATTAAATATAATAATAATGTAAAAAAAAGGAGGAGAAGACAGTAGTGCCGTTTTAATACCCCATCAATTCGCTTATTATTATTATTATGTTTTTTTTTTTGTGATGTTTGTATAATATATCCCACATATAATTTGTATATATAGTCAATAATGGTCCATGCTTGTAGTCAATGCATATATAGTCAATATGTAAAAGTTGCAAAGGTATACAATGCATCTAGTCCATGCCCATATAGCCCACAGCCTCCGCCTTAACCTCCGTATGGTGCCCTCTTTATCACATCGTAAACTAAGTACCCTTGATGTTAATTTGTTTCCTGGTGCAAATTATATTCTGCTAAGATGTGTTAAGTGTAATGATTGTTTCTTTGAGTGCGGTTGAGATAAGCGCTATGGTTTGAGGAAAAATTTTTACTTTCATTTAAATATGTGGAAGGATTTGCTTCAATATGGGTTTCACTTAATTTCTTTGACATCTTTGAGATTCAAGGTTTTTATGGGGGTGATGGCTCAAATTTTAGACTGGTTTTCGTTCTAATTTATGTAAATAGCTGCCCGAAAAGGAATAATATTTGATTGACTTTATTTATTTTTTTCTGAAAATAATATTTATTGACAAATAATTTCCTATCTAGATATGATACAATGTTATTAGCAGCAACGATATTAGCTTATTGTTGGCTTAATTATATAATATTCATTTGCCAAAGAATGAATGTGCAATGTCTTAAATAATTATATGAAAAAGATTAATAGCTAGGGTTTGGATGCAATTTGCTTAATTTTAACAGGTTTTAATTTAGTTGGGTCTCAAAAAACAAATATTACGATTTGCTACTTAATGAGATTGTAAATGTTGATATTTAAAATTTAAACTTGTTAGATATTATTTTTTAAAAAATAATTGTATGAACTAATGGATTATTCAAAATAGCAAATTTTATAATCACTTTTATTGGTATATACATACATATAGATATATATAACTATACGAGTTTTTGACACGTGTGTGACTTATAGATATACATACATACATATATATATATATATATATATACAAATAATTTCTTATCCTAGATATGCAACAACGTTATTAGCAGCAACCATATTAGCTCATTGTTGCTTAATTATATTATATATCGTTTGCCAAAGAATGATGTGCATGTCTTAAATAATTATATGAAAAAGATTAATGGCTAGGAGTTTTTTCCCAAACTAAGATGGTTTGCAATCTTATTTCCCAAACTAGAGTTTTTTTAACTTTATTCCCAAAAACATATAGTTTTAAAACAACTAAATTCCACATAAGCATTTTATTTAAAAATAATTACACGTATGATAATAATTTTATTTTTTCACACCCCTATTACTTTCTCTGTCTTCCTTATAACTATGTTCATATTTTTTCCAAATTTCATTTTTTCTTATCTTATTCCTAATAAAAATTTAGAAAAAAATTATTTGGATAGAAAACAATTAGTTAAGCCATAAGTGAATTTTAGTTGCCCGTTTTTGCAAATCCATGAAAGTTTCTCAATATCTCCAAAAATTACCAAATATCCTTTGATAAACTCTTATTTTCTTGTTACTCTTTGTCCATTCATCTCTCACCAAAATTTGCTCCTCAAAATTTATTAATTTGGTCTGCTATGAGATCCCTTCCTCTCTTTCCCTATCTTCAAATCCTTTTCATAAATTTAGATTTTGGTTCTAATATAATATGTTATGATTTTGTCTCAATAAAAGTAAATAATTCTAAAATTTTAAATCTTTCAATCATTACAAACGTTTAACACTTTGGCAAAAAAATTTTGAGTAGGAAAAAAATCTTAACTCTTGGGAAAGGATTGGAGGAGTTCTTTCTTTTTGATTGTGAATTTTCGACAAAGTCCTTTTTTTTTTTGGGTAAACGTTGGCTTTAAACTTTAATGAAACATATTTATATTAATTTTAGAGGTTTTTTTTTTTTATCTATGAATTTATTTAAGTATCTTTCTAATTCACAAAGAATTTCACTTTTTATGATGAGGTTGTAAACAAAAAAAAAAAAGGTTGGTAGGCAATGGCTCGGACTTAACTTACGCATTCCAGTGTCCACCCTAGTTCAAATTTCTTAATTTGAAATCTCAAAAATCTCTCTGCCTTTTCTTAGACTTTGCTTTTCTTCTTTCTTTGTCTCATGTCTCCATAAACTTCTTTGTTGGTGGCAAAGATGTCTGAGTATTACCGCTTAACGAGATGTACAATTGTCACGAGTCGAGACTTAAGCTCCGAACCGATGCGGTTTCGGAACTCGGACATTCATTCATTCGACATCCCGATCAGCCTGATCATCATGGTTCATATTTTTGTGAGGTATTGTCCGCTCTGATCCCCTGACCTCACGATTTTATCCTACAAAAGACACCTCACAAGATATTGATGGTGTGAACCCTTTTATACCCCAGTGACTCTCATATTATGTTCGATGTGGGATTCAGGACTCTCTTTAGATCCGTGACACAATGACTAGGCTGGTAGACAAGGGTCCAAGTCAATGACACCCTTAATAAGTCTTTCGTTTTCTTATTGCTTTGATTCAATATTTTGGCCTTGTTTTTTTTCATAACCATTTTTACGTTCAATTGTCTTTTTTATTTGATTTGGTATATGGATTATGTTTCTGGTTTGGACAGTTTTCAAATATGAGAAAGGAACATACTACTCGGTTTTTTTGGTACCTAAAGATGATTACTTTAAGTGCAACAGAAAGAACAATGGCCTATAAAGGAAATGACAAGTGGAAGTTCTGAGTTTCAGTTTCTCATTCTGGTCCCCTTTTTCTCATTAATGGCCAAGAGGGTCATTGCCAAAAGAGGCAAAACCTGATCACTGTTGTTATAGTTGAGAGAAAGGCTACGCCATCAACTCATCCCCCTATGCAGTTCCTTCTCAGTCCCATGTTCTAGTAATCGAGTCGAGCCTCCAGCAAAATCCCCGTTTCCATCTCCAAGGCCAACACACTTTCCCAAGCATCATGGCCCCTTAAAGAGCTTCCCAAAGCATCATCACCAGGGACAATTTTGGCTCCTACATTTTCATTCCCTGTGTATGAACCCACCTAAAGTTTCCCTATTATGCTTGCCACTGGTCTTTGATTGTAAGAGAGTTAAAGGAAGAAGCGAACGTGTAATCTCTTGTATTTTGTTTGTAACAGGAGAAAGATAATAAAAAAAAAATGGCATGGCATGAGAACCTCATTTAGTTAAATAAGTTTAAAACTGTCCCTATGAAGTAGTAAAAATTTTAAAGTAACATTCCTTAGGAAAAATTTCTAATAGCTAGGGTTTGGATGCGATTTGGTAGTCACGTGAATTTTTTTAGTCTATTTAGAAGTACTTTTTATTGCAAAATCAACGGCTTATATGTCATTGACAGCTATATCGAGGCTTATTTCGGAATAGCTTATTGTCTCATTGACAGCTCTGTTTTGGACTCTCACAAAAGAAAAAGCATAGAGAACCTTAATTAGTTTGCCAGAACCTGAAAACTAGGTCCTATCAAATTCACCTGTAGGTATGAAGAGAAAGATCTTCTCAAAGCCTCTGAGTCCAACTGATATCAGCAAAAGATTGGCTCTCTCTACGGAGAGTCTTCCCTTCTTCCCAAGTAGCAGATCTCATCCCATGGAGTTTCCAGTTGAGGATGAGAGTAGTGGGCGCGTGTGGAGGTTTGCTTGCTCCATCCGGAAAACAGGCTTTTTGAAGCCTGTTTTACAAAAGGAATGGCTACATTTTGTTGATTTTCATGACCTAAGAGTTGGTGATGTGGTGACAATTTATGACGACGTCTCTGAAGATGAAATCAAGTTGTTTGGTAAGCTTTTGCGTCGTTTATATTCTCACTCTATTAAGGTTGAGAAAGCTGCAGTCAAGCCAGCTGGGAGGACCATAATAGCTGCAACTGCTGAAGCTGCTGGGGGCACTAATAATGATGCCGCTGCACCCAATGATGATGCTGGTGAAGCTCCTGTGATGTAAAATAGAGGTCGAGGGGAAGGGAGGCCAAAATCAATTCGGTTTCTAGTTGTATTACCAAAAGCTAGAAGCTGCATTTCAGGTATATGTATGATATGTAGTCCATGCATGCAACTTCCAAAATAAATATGCTACTAAATAACTATGTTGCACGTATAGAGTGTGTAATAGCAAGTATCTATGTCATTGTCATCGCCTCCGCCTTCACCTCTGTAGTCTGTAGTGCCTGTTTTAAACTGTAATACGTACCTTGTTTTCATCATTTACGTATTAATATATGTTTTCTAAAAAACTATTAAAACACAGTTCTCTTCAAGTTCAATAACAAACTGACACAACATACGGTGTAAAAGCCAATAAATTAAGGCGCTATTTGAAAAGATGATAAAATTAATTGTGATGAGATTGAAAATACTAATAAAATTTATTGTAATTGTGATTGAAAATAATTTAATAAAAAATTTATATTGATTTGATTTCACTACAACTGATATTTAAATTTAACTGAAAGTATATTTAATCGCAACTCACTGAGGTGGAATCCAAACGTAGAGTAAATAGCAACCCAATAACCCTTAAAAAAACCACCACAATGGAAGGATACTGCATGGGTTAAAAGCCAATTCAAAATCCATTCTCTATCCCCAGTTTTGGAGAAATATTCCAACCAAAACTTTCCACAAGGGCAACATAGTTTTTCTTTTTTGCTTCTTTTTGGAAGCATCATTGGGTCCTGATTTGCTAGATCTCATATCTATTATTGTCATGATATTAGTCTGGGGAGCTTCTACTGCCGGTTGAATCAATTAAGCATTATTCTTATTCACAGTTGACGTTATTTTGTTCAATTTTTTTTTTTTACAAAGGCAACGACGACTACGTCTTTAATTTGTGGAAATTGAGATTGGTTGAAAAAAATAATTTTGAGTAATTACATGTATCTGATAATGTATCAAATATAAATTCATAAGAGATTAAGTTATAATTAAAATTAAAACAATTTATGAAAATAAATAATATGTAAAAGTGATTAAGAAAAAAATTATTTATACAAAAAGTTTCCTGTTATTGCTTTACTTTATGAATAACAAAAATCGTCATAATTATATTTGACTTAGAATACGTATCTTATAATTTGTTGAAATTTATTGGATTTTCAAGATACATGATTTAGTGATATAATAATTCCTGATCAATCTTATTTTTGTGTTTTTTTTATAGTGTCAATTAGAGACTCATGTATATTTAATTCATGTTCTGTGACTTTTGATTCAATTAAAAAAATCATTGAATATACAATTGAATTGTGCTGAGTTGCATGAAAGGTCCGTGCACTTGTGCATTTGTTTTTATTTTCAAAAACAAAATTTGAATCTCCTTTTCCTCAAATTAAAAAAAAAAAAGAAATTAGTTTAGTCATCGGATTTTTAAAATTTATTGTCATATTTATATTGATTATGCATTGTCATTACTACAAATCATTTTATTCATAACAACGTAGAAATTAGAACGCTAAATTACTTGAGCTATGATACTACAAGAATTGAAGTAGGGTAACATAATTATTTCTTGCTATATTCTATCCAATATTATTTGCCCCAAGAAAATATTGTTATTTTTTTTCTTATGAAATTTAAAATTTTTTATTCACCCATTCACATTAACATTCACAGTAAATGCGAGTAGAAAGTTTTTTTTAAAAATATTCATGAATTTTTTTTTTCAAAAATAAAGGCTATGAAACTTCCAAAAAAAAAAACCACAATCATACTTCTGCTATAAGTCAAACATGGAATTGCCAATAATGAGTTCAATGTTCGGAAATTATCTGCTCTCGTATTTATCGTAACCTCAGTCGCCGTCAGAACATATTATCTGAGCGTGCAAAACACATTCCAATATTCTTTAAACACATATTTTTACGCATAATAAAATTAAATTTAAAATTTCGTGTATTTATATGTATAAAATATAAAAATTTATATATTCTTATTTTATTTTATATAAAAATTATATATTATAATTTATATTAACATAAAAAATATAAAATATATTTTTTAAATTTTATTAAATTTAAATATAATTATTATTAAATTTTATATTTATATTATATTCGTATTATATAATTATATCATGTGTGATAAAGTATCAAGTCAAACAAAACTTGCACAAAGCGTGGTCTTTACGTTACTTACAATTACGTGAAATTGAACCCAAAGTTCTAAAAAAGTGCGCAGTTATATTTTCAAAGAACAAAAGGAAAGTAGAAAGAATCATTAGCAAATCAATAAAATAGGGTATCTGAAAAAAATCTTTGATTTCAAGTCCAAAAAGCCGAAACAGAATTTTGGAAGAGAAAATCAGACAACGAGGTTCAGCCAAAGGCTTAATACCTGCAGGAGACAAGGTCACCTTCTGTCATCAGGTATCTGAAGGTGGGATCAGGGTGTTTGGTTCTATATTTTTCCCATGTTCATGCGACAGTATTGACATTGAGAGAGCAACCAAACTTGGAAGAATATGAAGCTTGGAAATTAAATTTATTTTGACAAAAAATAATTAAAAATGACTTTAATTATTACAAACTTTTTGTTTCACATTACTAATGATTTTGTGGGAAAGACTTAACAGTGACAAAAGGATGAAATTCGGTAAACCTTACATCAAACAAATCAATGGTAAAAAAAAGAATAGGGTAATTTAGGAAGGACCCAACCAAATGTCAAGTATGTTTCACTGGGGCAAGCTACTTAGTGCTTTGGTTTCCAATATAGCCTGAAACGACATGAAAATGACCTGTCCTTGGAAGAATTTAGAAAGAGATTAAAAGGTGGTCAATTCACATTTGCTTTTTGTAGATATTTTTAAAGGGTGCAAGAGCAATTTTTTTTTTCTTTTATAAAAACTGGATTGAGAAAGAGATTGTAGATATTTGAATCCAAAATTTATTAAACATTAATTTTATAGATGATTATATAAATCAATTTAATTAAAATTTTAATTCAAATAGCAAATTTTATAATTACTTTTATCAGTATATATATATATATATATATATATATATATATCTAAGAAGAAACTTTACATTCAGCTTAATGGAGTTAAAGTTTCTTTTTGAATGATTAGATACATACTGCTATTTGTTTTTATTTTCATCAAAACTTCATACCAACTCGGCAGCCTTTGGCTTTGGCTTCATTCGCTTTTCTTTCGAATACAAGAAGATTCCAGTAAGAGCCACTGCAGTGCCTGCAGTCCAAACCAGTCACAGTTAAATTTTAATAGAATGCAAGTGCTATTTTTTTTTCAATTTGATTAGTGCATGTAAAAGCTGATGGTCAAGGAAGAATTGTCAATTGCCATGTTTTAACAATTGGTTGATGAACAATTTTACCAAGGGTGAAACAGGCGTTTGAAAAGAAGATAACGGAAGAGACGATGACCACAACTCTCTTGACACAATTTCCTACAGAGTGTGTAACTGGGGATACCGTCTGCAGTATCATGTAAGAGACCTGCAAAACAGAAAACATGGCAATTCAACTTCGATTATACGACTAGAAATTAGGCATTCCCTACTGCTATAGTTACTATGGTACTGAGGAACTGCATAATTTTAGGATAAAGAAGCAAATTACAATAGATATAAACAGGCTCACCTGCTGATAACTGTGGAAACAGAATCCTGCCAGAAGATATCTCATGCATAGTTCCCTAATATTCAAACCTTGGTTTGAATTAATTCAAGAGAAAAAAAAAAAAAAAAAACAGCTTCATGTTTATGCATAGCAGGCTCTAATTGTTGCTTTAAGACAACATCAGTGGTGACTCAATGACATTTAAAATTAAGAGCGTAATTGTCATACTTCTGTCATAAAACAGTGGTGACTCAATGACATTTAAAATGTAAAACCATTGTAAATTTATGCTTGAATTGTATGTTTTTTTTTACCTCTTTTCTAACCATGAACTTTTTACTGCACACATTACGCGATTGGTTAGTCACATTGGAAGCCATTGCGCTACAGAAACCAATCCCGTTTCAGAACAACAAGACTTGGTCAAGTTTAAGAAACGAGTTTAACTGAACAAGGACCATGTTTCTATGAAGGGATAGTTTATCAGACTTTTAAATGAGTTGATCATACAATGTTTCTTAGCAATTAAAAAATGCCACAGTAAATGAGGCTAATTCCACTCCACCTACAACTGGTATGAGGGAGGACACTATCCAGCCACTGTGAAAACGAAATAATTGTGAAAAACTGAGTCAAAGAACTTAAACAAAACATAAAACAAAAATTCTTAAATTTTACATGATTTATAAATTTGTGTCTATAACTTTGCACATTTATAATTACATGCGTGACAACGTATTATCATGTCAATGAATATTAGGTTGGACCAAAATTTTATTAATTAAATCTTATTATCAAAATAAATTATAAAATTTAAAAGTTAATAAAAAATATTTATTAGTTTTGCTTTTAAAATGATATTAATGTCCACATATGTATTTTTAAGACCCTATAAGTAAATAAATAAATATATATTTATAGACATCTATTCTCCTTTTTGGTTTTTTATTTTTTTTTTGGTTTTAGCATATGATTGTTGAACTCTAAACCTCTTTTCCTTAAGAAAAGGAACATGGTGGATCACAAATGAAATTCCCATGCTTTAAAATAATGCATGTAATACATGCAAAATTTTTTGTTTAACAAGGTTTGGGTATTTTCGAGTTTCGTCTAAATTTAATATCTTTTTTTTAGCGATTTTTATTACATTGTTCCTGTATCAGCATGATGCATATTACTTTTTTTTCTCATTGAAGTCTATCCTGAACAAGTTATGCCTCATTTTTTTATATACAGACACAATAGAAATGTAAACAACTACGACGAGAATAAGGGAGCTGACACAACCAATATTCGGGGCTCGCAACTCGGAGCTTTAGGATGATGAAATCTCAGTATCCGAAGAAAGCATTAGATGTAGAAACGAAGCAATTAGGCGCGAAGCAGATAAAACTTGGGAGGCCTGCTCTCTTCTAAACTTGAAGTTTGACTCAGACAAAGCTGAAGTAGTAAAGCGCCTACAGCAATTAGAGTCTCCAATCATTGAAAGGGACGAGGGAGGCCTGCGCTCGGATTAAGCTTTCGAGACCAGCTTTCGGGGTATGGGTGTTCTCTTTTCTCTCAATGATTAAAGTTATCTCTTGGAATGTTAGGGGCTTAGGAAGTAGAACAAAGAAAAAGGCTTTGAAGAAATTAATTTCCAAACAGATCCTGTCAATGATATTTCTGCAAGAAACAAAAAACAGCCCACCCGATTCCAGGTTTTTGAAATATCTATGGAGCAGAGATGCTTTTAAAGGAGAATGGGTAGGTTCAAATGGTAGATCTGGAGGTTTGATTTCCCTGTGGTCAGAACAATTCTTCACCCTCGAAAGCTCCTTCATCAACCACAGATTCACACTCCTCCAAGATACTATCAATGCTTTAAATATCCCCTGTATCTTTGTCAACATTTATGCTCATAATGATCCAGCTGAGAGGAACAACTTATGGAATGAATTGATTGATGTTAAAAACTTGCTTAACCCTTCTAATTTGTGGTGTATTGGAGGTAACTTCAGCATTATCAAATGCCTTGAGGAAAATAGGGGTATCTCATACGACCTTGCTTCTATGTCTTCCTTTGTCAACTTCATCAACTCTATGGACCTTGTTGATCTCCAATTAAATGACGGCCTGTTCAGTTGGTCTGACAACAAAGAAATCCCAACTATGTGCAGACTAGATCCCTTTTTGCTCAGTAGTGATCTCCTCACCAAATTCCCCACACTCCATCAAAACGTGCTTCCCAAATCTCTGTCTGACCACAACCCAATCTGCTTATCGGTTGAGGACAAGAACTGGGGCCTTAAGCCGTTTAGGCTTTTCTCACATTGGATGGGCGATGCTCAGTTTCTTGAAATGTTCAATAATTCTTGGCAAGCAACCACAGACTCTTCCAAGGCTCCCGGAATTTTCAACCGCTTAAAAGCCCTCAAATTTATTGTTAAAAATTGGCAGCAGGATTATGCCAATAAAGACGCCCAAAGAATTAGTTAAGTGGAGGTAGATATAGATGAGTTGGGGAAAAAGGATGAAGCATGTAGACTATCCTATAAACAGCGTTCCACACTGGCCAACCTGAGGAATGAATTGTGGAGCCTCTATAAAAAGGAGGAGCGCTCGTGGTTCCAAAAATCTAGTTCACAATGGATCAAATTTGGTGATCGTAACACCAAGTACTTCCATCTGATCGCATCCAATAGAAGGCACACCAATAGAATCGACAAGCTCATGATCATTAGGAAGGAAATTTGTTAACCAAAGGATATTCATTCAGTAGTGATCAATTACTTCAGCAAACTGTACAGCTCCAATGATCCTATCAAACTCAAGAGCTTTGATTGTCCTTTTAAGAAAATTAGTGAAGACTAAGGCTCCCTTCTGGAAGCACCATTCTCCGATGATGAAATCTGGGCAGCAGTTCAAGATTGTGATGGCAATAAGGCCCCAGGTCCAGACGGCTTTAACTTGGGACTTCTCCAAGACATTCTGGCCTCTGCTAAAGGGAGAAGTTATGAAGTTTATGAACAACTTTTATTCCTCTGGCAGCTTCAACAAAACTATTAATTCCTCCTTCATCACCTTAGTACCAAAACGCAATGGCCCGCCAACTCTCTCTGACTTTAGACCAATCAGTCTAGTGGGGGGTGTTTACAAAATTCTTGCAAAAGTCCTTGCCAACAGGTTGAAAAAGGTAATGAGTTCCGTGATAGGAGTTAACCAGTTTGCTTTTATTAAGGGCAGACAAATCTTTCAATTGCTCACTAATTGCCAATGAAGTGGTCGACAAATGAGAAAAAACAGAGCCGGTGGCCTCATCTTCCAGGTTGACTTCGAAAAAGCCTTCGACAGTGTAGATTGGAGCTTTCTGGACATAATCATGACTTGTATGGGGTTTAGTTCTAAATGGCGAGGATGGATGTTCAAATGTATATCAACAGCCTCCATGTCGATGTTGTTGCCCATCTCCTTTCCTTTTTAATTAGGCTACTGAATCCTTTAGGAAAGCTACTTCGATGGGTCTCTTTCAAGGTGTTGATTTTGGAAGCAACCCCCTAAAGATAACACATCTTCAATTTGCAGACGATACAATTTTGTACTGTAAACCCGACCTAGAATAGCTTCTGAACATCAAAAGAATTCTGAAAGGCTTCCAAATTATATCTGGACTAAAGATTAACTTTTCTAAAAGCTGTTTAATTGGGGTTAATGTTGACAATCATATCTTAATAAGATGGGCCAATACTATCAAATGCAGGGCAGATCAACTCCTCACAACATATTTGGGACGTCCGTTGGGAGCTAGCCCCAACTCTCTTTTAACTTGGCAACCGGTCATTGATAAGGTAAGAAGCAAACTCTCTTCTTGGAAAACTCAGGTTTTTTCTATCGCAGGCAGAGTCAACATAATTAAATCAGTTCTTGCGAGCCTCCCAATTTATTTCATGTCCCTATTTCAAATCCCTATCAGTGTTAGGACAGAAATTGATGAAATCCAAAGAAACGTTCTTTGGTCTGGTGCCCAGGGCGACAACAAAACACATTGGTTAAATTGGGACATAGTTTGCAAAGGGAAAAACTTTCGAAGCCTTGGTATATGTGATCTCAAACTCAAAATAGGGGTCTGCTAAACAAATGGATCTGGCGTTACGCCAATGAACAAGATTGTCTCTGGAGAAGAGTTATCTCTGTGAAAACTGGGTCTGATCCTACAAACCTGCTACCCCCAGCTTCACCAAAGGCTTCACTAGTCTGGTCCCATATTACAAAACTGTTAAACCCCTTGAATCAATTCCATTCAGTGGTTTCTACAAATATTGGGTTCTCGCTTGGCCGAGGTACTAGCATCAAATTCTGGTCAGATGAATGGATTGAAGGCATAACTCTTTCAGCCCACTTCCCTCGAATATATGCCCTTCCTGTCAATAAAAATAGTTATATTGCGGAGTATGGAATCTGGGTTAACAATCATTGGCTGTGGAACATTGGCCTCCGTAGAAGATTATTCGATTGGGAACTATTGCAATAGAACAGCTTCTTCTCACTAATTGTCTGTTACGTACCACATGCTACTAATCCAGACAAAGTCATTTGGAAGGCCTCCACATCTGGAACTTACTCATCGAAAACCTTCTGCAACTATTTCTACAAAAGGACACTCCACTCAAACAACATATGGAAAGCGGTTTAGTCTGGAATTGCTTCCCCCAAGGTTGAAGTTTTTTGTTGGCAGATTGTCATCGGCAAGGTGGCAGTCAAAACTGAGCTTCCAAAGAGAAGCCTTGTAGAATCCAACTCAGCTTTTTGTCCATATTGCAAAACTAAAGCTGAATCTGTTAATCACCTAATGTTTACATGCCAATTCCTGTGGAAAGTTTGGATGGCATATGGTAAAGTATGGGGAGTGTCCTGGACCATCCTAGGAGATGCATCCTCTTTCTTTAATTCTTGGCAAAATCTTCTCCATCCTAAGCAAAACAACAGAATCTGGGGAATGCTTTTCTTTGTGATCCTTTGGTCTATTTAGCTACAACGAAACGAGATCATCTTCCAAAGGCAAAGAACCTGACTTTACACAGCTATTTGATATAATAAAAGTTCGCCTCGCAAATTGGAGCAAAGGAAAATGGCCCTCACTAGTTGCTTCTGTCAATAACTTTCTTTTTAACCCCCAACACATCCGCTTCCCTCCTATTACTTTCAGAGCTAACATTGTAGTCTCTTGGACATGTCCTAATCCTGGCATTTACGAAGATTAATACTGGTGAGTCCGCTTTTGCTAAACCTGGGCCAGCTGCAGTAGGCGGAGTCTTGAGAGACCACCATGGCTCTTTTAAAGGAGTTTTTTCGAAATTCATTGGTATTGAGGACTTCAACTTTGCTGAATTCAAGGCTATCAAAGAAGGTCTTTGTTTTTTCGCTTCTTCAGAATGGGCTAATTCTCACTAGTTAGTTGTGGGGAGTGACTCTTCTAATGTAGTTCTCTGGGCTAGTGGTAGTTCCGGGGTTCCTTGGCCAATGAAGCACATTGCGAAGAACATCGACATGCTTAAAAGTAATCTTAAAGGAGTCTTGTTCAATCACATTCCTCGGGAGGCTAAATCTATTGCTGATGGACTAGCCAAACCAAGGGTCTTTCGATCACAAGACTTGGTAGCTTGGCTGTAATTGTTGCCATTAAAATTTGTCATTTGCTCTGTGGAGTTTCCCTTTTAGTTACTCCTGTTTTGTACTTTCGGTCCCATTATCCAATAAATATATGGCCTTTCAAAAATAAATAAATAAATAAATGTAAACAACCAAAAAAAAAAACCTTATCCCGAATTCAAGAGTTTTTATTCAGTATTGATTCCTGGCACAAAAATATATGACTTGTTTTTGCAAAAGGATTCATGGAGTGAAGAAGAAGATAAGATATTGATTCAAGTACATAAAGAAATAGGAAACAAGTGGGCTGAGATAGACAAGAGACTCCCAGGACGCACTGAGAACACTATAAAGAATCATTGGAATGCAACTAAGCGAAGGCAATGCTCAATGAAAATGGTAAAAACTCCAACCCTAGAGGCTCTCTTTTGCAAAACTACATCAAGTCAGTTAGCTCAACGACCTCAACCCGAATAGAAAAAAAGGTAAAGGGTGTTGAAATTACCAATCCTGAGATGAAAACAAACCCACACCTAGTTCAACTCGAAACCTCGGATTTCAACCCAACATATTGGCAAGTTGTAGTTTGTAATGAACAAGCGGATGATCATCACCAGCCCATGAGTTTCTCTTTCGACGCAAATGTTTTTTCTAATCGTAATCAAAGCTGCACTGCTAGCTTGGGAGTTAATCCCTGTTGTTCTTTTGTTGAAGAGAGCAACGCCATGGATTTTGAGATTCCCCTAGAAATGGATTCCTTGAAAAAGGAACTGGATTTGCCAGAGATGATCTTTCAAGGAAATCTCTAATCATCAGCCGCTGAAAATTGCAAGAACTTTCTAATTATAGTTTGGATCAAAGTATTTTAGCGAGAAAATGACAATAAAGGAAAAGACAAGGTTAAGTCATTTTCTCGTACCATCCATAGGTTTAAGTGCTTTCTTGTTAAAGTCAATTTGTGTGTTTTAAGGTCTGTTGTTTAAATTATAATGTTTCAGACATGCATCATTAATTTTATTGAAAAACTTTCGATTATTTAATTTTTATAAAGTTTGTGTTTTATTAAACCTTCTATTTTTCTCCATTAATTTTAATTGGGTTATCTAAGCTTAGATTTGTACATGAATAGCTTGATCTGACTTAACTCCTAGACAAAATTTTTTAATTCAAATTCAAATTAAAATATTATTTGATCAAACTAAATTAGCCCGAATCTTAAACAAAAAATTTGATATATCAACTAGATCTGGGCCAACCTATGTATATCTATGCCTAAACTTGACTCATGGACAATATAGGTGATATATCAATCTTGGGCTTCTTGCCGATAACTCGTGGTCTAGTTTAGAGAATAGTGACAAGCCATATTGATAATGACTCATGGTCGAGGGTGGGCAATGCTGAAGATTCAAACGGTGGGGTACTTATATCCATCCCAATGTAGGTGATATATCAATCTTGGGCTTATTGCTGATAACTCGTGGTCTAGTTTAGAGAATAGTGATAAGCCATATTGATAATGACTCATGGTCGAGGGTGGGCAATGCTGAAGAGTCAAACAGTGGGGTACTTATAATCGGAGTTGTTACAACAAGGGTGGGGATATGTCAATGAGTCACGCGGTGGGTTATTGCCATATTCCATAATTTGATATATCATTCTTGGGCTTATTGCTTATGATTAATGATCAAGGGTGGGGTACTTAATTATAATTAGAGTTGTCTAGGTATAATTGAGACAGAAATGTATAACTATGAAATACCAAAATGTCAATCACAGACAAAGTGGCGATTCATAAAAAGCAAGATTTCTTTTCCCTTTATGTTAAAAAGTTAGATTCTTGTTTCTTATGCCTTAAAATTTGTTTTAAGTGATGATTAAACAAAATTATAGTAAGGACCAAAATGTAGGTCAAATCTATTGATTTATGATCCACATCAATACTATTTCTAGAAGGATAATTTCTGTTCCGATTGGGTTTGTTAATATATAGTATGAGATTTTAATTAATTTTATACTCTCTATTTTTTGTTTATTTTAATGTATATTTTTTATAATTAAATTTATCTCTTTTTATACTTATTTAAGTGATTTATTTGTAAAATTTTTATCCTCATATGATGTTAATTAAATTTTAATTAAAATCATTAGATTGGTAGATTGATTTTGTCAATTTTATTTGTAATTTTAAAAATTTTTAAAATTAAAATTATTCTTATTACATTTACATGTAATTGATAATTATTTCAATAATTCAAGTAGTACAAAAAATATGAAAAAATTAAACCATTGTGGCACGTGCTCTTAATATAGACTACCTTCTTGTTAAAATTCTCTCATATTTTCCAATTGAAGCTGTAAGTCAGTGTAGATATTTGTTATGTTCACATCTAAGTATTTTAATCATAGTAATTATTCATTGGTGATATAATAGTACTCATCTTTTTCTTTTTTTTTTTTGTAATCCTTATCTCGTTCCTTTTTTTCTATGTTCACATTGTAAAGATCGTAATTAATTTCTCCCTATTTTTTGACATATATATATATATAACAAAAGTTCAACTTTTATCCATTTTTTTCTTCTTGTCCCTTTTATGAAAACCTCTCATTTTCTCCAATAATTTCAAGCTTCTTAATTGTGGGCTCGCTATGACTGAATTAATCACACAAAGATATGGGAAACAGTGAGTTGACTAGCACATTAAAAATAGGAGTGGCGGCTCCAAAACCATGTGCTTGCTATTGCTGCATAGCATGATTAACCGGCTTTTCACCCTTACAGGCAAGTGGACTTCAAAATTATTGCATTAAACGTTTGCAGGACTTTGTTTTGAATAGAGAAAAGAGACAAAAAAAAATGAACAATGGGTGAACTTAGTTATAATGTTTTAACAAAGAGAACGTGTGGATGAGTTAAGTGAGAGGAAGATTCCGCCACAATCAGCTTCTAGAAAAGGGCAGGGGCCTCCAATTTTTCTTCTCTCTAGCCGACCCCACTCTCTGCTATAAATACACCCAAAAATCAAGGGAGAGATTAAGCAAAAAGATACTCCACACTCACACGCAAATAATTCGGATACTACCAACTGATCATGGATTCAAAAGCCATACGAAACCAAGCAAAGAAGAGAAGGGTCTTATTCTCAAAGCGGTTAACTGGCACTGATATCATGAAAAGGTTAGCTATCCCAACCGAGAGTCTTGCATTTCTCCCACGTTTTTGTGGAGGCCATGCCCTGGAATTGCTGGTTCGGGATGAGAATGGGAAGTGCTGGACTTTTGTTTGCTCCATCCGCAAGACTGGAGCTTATCAGAAACCGGTTTTTCAACAGGGTTGGCAAGACTTTGTTGTAGCTAAATGTCTTAACGTTGGTGATAAGGTAACATTTTATGAAGCAGAAGAGGCTGAAGATGGAATCAAGATATTTGGCTCCATTTTACCTCATTCTCGCCATCGTGTCGAGATTGTGAGAAAACGAGTCTCCCCTACGCCTAGAGCTTCTCATCATTTAGGATAAGCTACAATATCATTCAAAGATGGGTAAATTGAGATTAAGATTACTGGCTTATGGCTTTAAAAATGTTTCTACTGTAAAAGTCAGTGCTTACCTGTGGGTTTCCTTCGTGATATTTTCTATTTGTATGGAAATTAGTACTAGCTGGTAGCAATAATATAATATATACTAAATTCATAGTGGCTAGTTATCCCCGTAGACATCTCTTTATTTCCACAAAATATATAATACAATACCCATTTAATCATACAAATAATTGAGAGAATTCAGCATGTCCTGGCCTTTTAATTGATTTAAAAGTTTGAGTAATTGATTGTCAATATTTTAATTATTTTTATTTGAAGAATGGAGACCTCGAATCTTTGAAAAAAAAGGATATGCATCAACCAATTAAACCAAATGTTTTGAAGCATTAGCTTTCATTTTTATTAATTTTTTGCCTACCATCCTATCTAAACATTCGGTATGTATAACCTACTGTATATTTTTCCTCCATCAAATTATGCAATTTTAATGAAAGAAGGGCAACACAAAGACCAAGGCTAATGCTCATTGCAAAGCAAACAGCCTTGTCCTAATTAATTATGAATTAGCTAGGAAGCAGAAGACGCTGCTTATACATTCCAACTCCAAGGATTGCATTCTTAAGTTGTATCGCTCCATTTTGCATTCTTTTAAATTTTATATTTCAAAACTATATACATATATATTATAAGGTTTTTTTTTTTTTTTGCTTTTATATATGTAAAAGTTTGTTCGATTGTGGATCATACAATACTAATTCTTAATAGTATATGATCTTTCATCTCTCAACATTCAATCAACTATAAAAGAAAAAAAGTGAATTTCAAGATTATGGATACAACGTATGTACACTTCAAAATTATTGCGTTAAATGTTAGTTGAATAGAGAAAAAGAGAAAAATAAAATAAAACAAAGTGTGAACGTACTAATTCTTAGTTTATAAAAATGTGTTTTACAAAAACAGTGACAAAAGATTCGGCCACAATCAGCTGGGCCGGGGGCTCCAAATTTTCTTCTCCACCAATCCTCTGTTATAAATACGCACAAAAATCAAGGGAGAGATTAAGCAAAAGGATATTCTAAACTCACACGCAAATAATTCAGCTACTACGCCTAGAGGTGCTCATCATTTAGGATATGCTACAATATCGTTCAACAACGGATTATTTGTGATCAAGATTACTGGTTTATGCTGACATTATCCGCTTTGGTAAATTATTGTTGAAAGCGACTCGTTGATTGTTATTTTTTAGTTGAATAGTATTTGTGAAATTGTGTTGCGTGCATCAGGCCCATTCACCCCATGGCCTCACCGTCAACCTCCGCATACTGCCTCTTTGTCACATGTAAAACGTGCGTACTACCTTGATGTTACGTGTGCAGCTGCCCATTCAAGCCATAGGCGCCATGTGTCGATCATATGACCTATCACGTGTGTGCAGCAGCCTTTTTGAACGATTAGATGGAGATCTTGGTATAATAAATCCATTTATGATTACTATTGAAATTTGGATTCAGCATATTGAAATTGAAGTTTCTTTTTGAATGATTAGATACAGATTTATCCAGAATGTAGATCACTGTGAGAATGAAATAATTGTTAAAAAGTTGACTCAAAGTGATTGAAACAAAACATAAAACAAAAATGTTTAAATACGACATGACTTGTAAATTTGTATTCGTAACTTTGCACAATTATTCAATTTGGGGCTTGACTAAAGCACATTAATCATATAATTTTGTTTGACAAGTCAATCTCCTTATTTCTAAATTTTTTTCAATCTTTTGCTGCTTGAGCTTGTCACCGAGCCTCTCATGAAATGAAATAACAAAATTATTAAGGGTTGTTTTTTTTTTTAAATATATTAATATAATTTTTTTCAATTGGCAATACATGATGATACTGAAGATTATGTTTTTACTAGTCTTGATTAGTTTTATAATTTTTTGGTTATTTTAATAAATTTTGGTTTAAAAAAAATTAATGACGATAAATATTGAAGACTCTTGTTAATGTTCAGAGAAACAATGCATTTCTAAAAATTATTAATGATCAGTAAAATTATAAACATTGAAGACTCTCTCGTTAAATTTTTTTACGAGCTAAAATAAAAAGTTTTATAATGTCTGATCATTAATGATTTTTATAATGTTCAAGACTCTCTCGCTTAAGTCAAAATTTTTTAACAGACATAAGTTGGGGGCCCCCTCCCAGCTGATTGTGGCCGAATCTTTTATAAACTAAGAACTAGTACGTTCACACATAGTTTTATTTTTTTTTTTTTCATTCAACTAATATTAATGCAATAATTTTGAAGTCCACATACATTGTATCCGTAATTTAGAAGTTCACCTTTTTCTCTTATAGTTGGTTGAATGTTGAGAGATTTAGTATTGTATGATTCACAATCGAATAAACTTTTACACATATAAAAGAAACAAAAAACCCTTGTAATATATATATATATATATATATATATAGTTTTGAAATATAAAATTTAAAGGAACGCAAAATGAAACTCACGTTTCAATCGAAATTGAGATACGATACGATCGATTTTTTTAATTAAATAGATTTATGTTTGAGAAAGGTTAACAATAAATTCTTTCAAGATTGTCTATTTGTCCATAAGATTCAGTATCAAAAGGACAATCTAATGTAATCGAACCCCTCCCCACGCTGTTGCTAAATGAAGCTTAATAAGGTTAACACAGGGAACTAACTGCTGGAGAGATCAATGGCCATCATTATTCTCTAATTTGGTAGCGTGCGTGGGTATAAATGTTGTCTGTCGGGGTAAAAAGTCCGGGTAAAAAGTCGGTTAATCATACTATCTAGCAATAGAAAGCACTTGAGGGCCCCACTTCTATTTTTTATGTGCTACTCAACTCACTCTTTTCCATATCAATTAAGAAGATTGAAATTATTGGAGGAAAATGAGAGGCTTTTATAAGAAGAAAAATGGATATAAATTATTAACTTTATATATATATATATATATTAGTTAAAAAAGGGAGAGAAATTAAATACAAACTTTATAATATTAACATAGAAAAAGAGGAACCAAATAAAAGATGAATTAAATAAATACTATATACATCACCAATGAATAATTACTTAGGTTAAAGACACTTAGATGTGAAAATAACAAATATCGTCCCAAAACTTTTAGCTTAGTGATTAAAGACACTTGAAGAGACACAAAGTGTTTTGTTTCAAATCAAACTTTCCTCATTTTTCTTACTTGTACTAAGAATTTATCTTCCTGATGTAACAAAAAAAAAAATAAAATATCTACATTGACTTGTAGCTTCAATTTGAAAATATGAGAGAATTTTAACAATGAAGTAGTCTATATTAATAGTACATATCGCAACGGTTTAATTTTTTCACATTTTATGTACTACTTGAATTATTGAAATAACTATTAATTATAGTTAAATGTAAGAAGGATCATTTTAATTTTGAAAACTTTTAAAATTACAAATAAAATTGACAAAATCGATATATTAATCTAATAATTTTAAATTAAATTTTAATTAGTAACATCATTTGAGGATAAAATTTTACAAATAAATCACTTAAATAAGTATAATAAAGAGATAAATTTAATTATAAAAAATATACATTAAAATAAATAAAAATATAGAATATAAAATTAATTAAAATCTCATATTATATATTTACTAACCAAATCGGACACAAAAATTATCCTTCTAAAAATAGCATTGACGTGGGTTATAAATCACTAGATTTGGCCTACATTTTGGTACTTAAATATAATTTTCTTTAATCATCACTTAAAACAATTTTTAAGGTACAAGAAACAAGAATCTAACTTTTAAACACAACGGGAAAAGAAATTTAGCTTTTTGTTTGATGTAAGGTTTACCAAATTTCATTCTTTTATCACTTTTAAATCTTTCCATCAAAATCATATGTGAAACAAAAATCAGCAATGAAGATGAAAAGCACTCTTTTTATCTCATATCTTACACGTTAATATCTCTAGAGAAATAATGTATTTGAATGGAATGGTTTATATACGTGCATGCATGAACTTTGCATGCAACTTACACCTTTTAAAACATCTTTTAAAAGAATTAAAAAAAAATTACGGACCCCAACAATTAAAAAACATTAAAAAAATGGGGAAATACGTTGAGAAAAAATCGGATTTATACCTTAAAAAACAAAATGGACGTGGACTCCACACCATTTAAAAAATTTTAAAAAAAATAAATGAGACACAAAAAAAAAAAAAAAAATCAAGAGATCAAGGCTGCTGCACAACGTGATAGGTCATGTGATCGACACGTGGCGGCTATGGCTTCGATGGGCTACTGCGCACACATCAAGGTAGGCACGTTTTACATGAGATAAAGGGGCACTAAACGGAGGTTAATGCGGAGGCCATGGGTTAAATTGCTAGAGCGAAACGAGAGAACAAAGGAAGCAGTTTAAATAGCTAATACTCCCTTTGTTCCATTTTTTTTTTTTCATTTTTCTCTTGAAATATTTTAAAATTAAGCTTTTTTATTTTTAATTTTCAATTTTTTTATATTTTAAAATTATATTTTATGATTTTTTTTTTTACTTTTTGACATTAAAAATCACAAAATTTTAATTTTAATATTAAATACATTAAATTTAAAAATTTTTAACTCTGTAAAAATTAATAAATAATAAATATTTTGAGATAAAAAAATTACTCAATTACAATTACAAAGGTTTCTAAAGTTTTTTAGTCCAAAGCAGTGGTCTCCACAAAAGATGCATAGAAAATAAATCTCTTAAATTTTAAAATATCTTATTTAATCAATAAGATTAAGACACATCAACTTGAAAAATTAAATCTCCACAAAGATACGTCAACTTGCGCTTTGAAAAAAATGTACAAAACATATTCAAATAACAGTAACTATTTGCTCTAAGCAACGGTATATGCTATTTCTTTTGTGGCTTCAAAAGTACTTGACGAGAACGGCTTCCAATTGGGCAAGATATGGATCGGGGAGAGTGTTGTCTTGTTCTTTACGACAGGGCCGACGATGACATATAAGCCGGCGTTTTTGGAAGTTTTAATTACGGTCCATTCTAAAACATTCATTAAAAAGTATTCATTTTAAATATTTTCGCTGATCTGTTGAATGCTTGAAACAAACCTGCCAGTAAAAAGTGGAGATTTTCCCACAGTAGATTGACGACATGCAGTGTATGTTGGATTTCAACTGGGTAAGTCCATATTTGCCGCTTAATCCACACTTTTACTTTGTTTCTCCCTCTCACTATCATTCATCAAATATATATATATATATATATATATATATATATTTAAAGTTAATCACAAATGTTTTATTTTTCTGATCATTAATTAGATAGTTTCTCTAATTTTTTTTAAAACTTTTTTTCCTAGAGAATTACAGCTACACCAAATTTGATTATGATAACAGAAAATTTTTTAAGTTAAATATTAATCAGTACTTAATTAAGTAATCTTAAAAAAAAACTACAATTAATGCATTGTTTGTTCTTAAATTCTAATAAAATTAGTATATTAAAGGCAATTAAAAAAAATTGTAACCATTTTTATTAAGTGTTTATATAACTTGAATTCGAATGATAATTAGCTAATCAGGAGTGTAATAAGCTGTCAATGAAATTTTTGGTAAATTTTTGACAAATAAATAATAAAAATAAATCTCTTCAAAAAAAAAAAGGACATATACATATAAACTACCATTTTGAACATACCAAAGTAAAGAAACTAGATAAGTTTAATCGAAGAGATTGCTTAAGTGTTTTAATGGTTTTGAGATTGTCGGATGTAAAGAAATTAAAAAAAAAAAAAGTCGATCATTAATTTTTTTTTAGAATGTAATTGATCACCCAAAAATTTATCTTTTTAATAAAATTATAAAAATAAATTTAAAGTTTATCAAAAATATAAATTTTGATCTACGAAAAATTAGGTTGGACTCGAAAGTTTGTTATGTAGCAAGAAATATTAGCACCCCATAATACCTATAAATTGGTTCTAATTAATCATACGTTATTTTCAGTATTAAATGAAATGGTTTCGGTTTGAAATTTAATAATAATTTTTTTTTATTATTTAAAAAAATTAATTTTATCAAAATTCTTTATTTTGGAGTATCAAAAAAATCTTTAAGTTAAAAAATTATCTTAAAATTTTCAAACATCTA
This sequence comes from Durio zibethinus, assembly GCF_002303985.1. The sequence continues at coordinate 24,646,399 of NW_019168470.1, forward strand.
GGTAAATTTAAAATAATTCTTTTCACTTAAGATTTAACACAATATTCCTTAAAATTAAAATAACTCTCTTTGTAGAAGATAATTATTGGTGACTCTCAAACATCTAGGTAGAGATTTAACACAATATTCCTTAAAATTAAAATAACTCTCTTTGTAGAAGATAATTATTGGTGACTCTCAAACATCTAGGTAGAGTACCAAGAATTATTTCGTTTAGAATGTTATTTTTGTTTTATTTTATAATATCATAATTTTAAAATACGTATTTTTTCATATTTTTTGTAAAACATTTTATATGAAAAAGTAAATGATAATATTATCAGGTAGCAAATAAAAATTAAAGATCGAGGAATGCAAAATAAGTGCCAACAATAACATGATAACGTATGTATGCCAATAAATGTTATGCAAGGTGATAAAATGCAATTTAAAAATAGATTCTCAAATATAATGAGACTACATTGACTCTTCAACATCTAGACAAAGCTTAGGTATAATTATTTATATTTAAAATCTCATTTTATTATTATATTTTTTATTTATTAGTTATCATTTCATTGTTAAAACGAGGACTCACATAAAAACTTAATGAAATAAAATTTTATAAATACTCCATCATTTAGGAAGCAATCAAGAACAAATTACTCTACTTGAGATTTTAACTCGTATCCTAAGGATTTTGGGATGGTCTTGGTTCAAGCTTAGGTTGAGGTTTTATAAAATTTGAAAGGTTTTTTGGTGATGATTCGAGGTTGCATACCAAATTTGGGGTTTTAGGTTTTGAATTTTAGGGTTCAAAGGGTTTAAGGTTTTGATTTTAGAGTTTGGGGTTTAAGGTTTTGATTTTAGGGTTCAAAGGTTTTAGGATTTTAGTTTTAGGGTTTTGAGGATTTAGGGTTTCGATTTTAAGGTTTGAAGGGTTTAAGGTTTTATTTTAGGGTTTGAAGGGTTTAGGATTTTATTCTAGGGTTTTGATTTTAGGGTTTGGAGATTAGGATTTGGATTTTAGGGTTTAAAAGGTTTAGGGTTTTGATTTTAGAGTTTTAGTTTTTAAAGAAAATGTGAACATCTCTAAAAATCTTCAATATTTAGGTGAATTTTCAAAGCAAGTTTGGTTTTTATAATTTTCGAAACTTAATTTGAAATTTTTAGTGTGTTTTTATTTTACAAAAATTTATTATTAATAATATTATTAATTTATTAACTTTTAATTTTATTATTATTATTTAATAATTCTTTAACATCTAGATGAAATTATTTTTTAAAAAATAATTTTTTTATTCTCTCTATCATTTAAGCAAGGAAAAATTTTTTATCACTTTGTTTTTAATTTTTTAGGACTTTTTTATTATTATTCTCTTTTATTTATTAATTAATTAATTATTATTATTATTATTATTATTATAAAATAACAAATATTTGTTCTAATAAATTTTAGAAGTTTTAAACATGCATTAATAATAATAAAGCTAAAAATGATATAAATAATATATATAAAAATTAAAAAAATTACTTGAACTGGATTAATCAATGCTGATTTGATTGGATCGACAAAGGTTCAGCGAGTGGTTGGGTTGAACCAGCTGGAACTGGCTGAAGTGAGTTGCCAGGTCGAGTTGCATGAATTTTGAGTCAGGTCACGAGCACGCATGAATCCTCCATTCTTAAAACGACATCATTTTGCTTCTTTGTTTTTTTTTTTTTAAATTTAAAAGTCACATTTTTTTTCACTTCATTTCTCTTTTTTTCAAAAAAAAAAAAAACCCCTTTTAGCCCAAAAAATAATCTCTCTAGCCTTGCCAAAAATCGACATAATGTCATTGAGTCTGCTGCTGCCTGAGGTCACCATTGGTAGTAGTTGATGATCAAAAAATGCTAAAAAAAATCTCTTCTCTTTAACGTTTTTTTCTAGATCTGGCCTCCTTTTTATCGGGAACAACCTTGATAGGAGCAAATTGGGTCTTGAAGTTTTTGGTTTCTTTTTTTTTCTCTCTTTTTTTTATAAACTATAACTTATGTATTTTTTACTTTTTACAGGGAGCTCGGCACTGATGGTTCCTCCCAATGAAAAATATTGTGTTTTTTGTGTTTTTTTCTATATTTTTTAGCAGTTGATGATTTGGAAGGGGAGTAGGCTAGCAGGTGTGATTTATGGGAAAATGGTGGGGCTTGGTTTGGTTTAGGGTGTTGCAAAGGTAAAGTAGGTGTTGGCGGGTTGAGGATGATGTTATAGGAAGGTTTGGTTGTGGTTTTCAAAGCTGGGTGTTTGAAGGTTAGGGGTGTGCAAGCGTTGGTATATGCGTGGGTAATGGTATGCTTCTTAGAGACTTGGGGTTTCTGGGCATGGGAGAGCTTGGTCTAGGGATGAAGCTAGGTGCTTTAAGGTGCTGGGTGTTTAGGAGGTGGGTGGAGTAGGTGCCAGGCAAGGTAAGACCGATAGTTCTGGGTAGTTTGGGTAGGTGAGGTGTAGAGGCTATGGGTATAGGTTCCGATGGCTATAAGGCAAGGAAGTGGTGCAATGGTAGATGTATAGGCTTAGGGTTTGATAGGGCTGGGAATGGTGATGTCAGGGGCAGGTGAATAGGGTAGTGCCGTGTACGGCATTATGCTTATCCCTATCATAACTTTTTAAAAAAAAACTTTTTTTTTTAATTTTAATTTTTAATTTTTTAATATTATATTTAATTATTAATTTTAACAAATTTTAAAATGAGATTTCATTCGATAGACTCAAACAAAATTCGATATCATTTACCCTTCTTTGTAGATTTTTTAGAATTAATAATAGGACAAGGACAAAGACAACAATTTTGTCCAAAGCTAACTCGATAAAAGTTTTTTTTTTTGTGTTTTAGAGTTTAAGACTGAACTACGAATCAAGTGATAAAGACCGATTGAGATGATACTATAAAGCAAAAAATAAAAATAAAAATAATCAAGATTAAAATGTAAGTTAAAGAATAATGAGACTAAGATTGAACCATGAGTCAAAAAATAACAACAATTCATATTGAACCGTGAGTAAGAGAATATCAATGATAGGGATTAAATTACGAGTTAAAAAATAAAGACAATTGGGATTAAATCAAAAGTCAAAAAATAATAATGACTAAAATTGAATCACGAGTTAAAAAATAAAGGCAATCGGGATTAAATCGCAAGTCAAAATATAACAACGACTGAGATTAAACTACGAGTCAAAAAAATAAAAATGATCGAAATTAAACCATGAGTCAGAGAATAGCAACAACTAGGATTGAATCTCTAACCAGAAAAATAAAAATGATCGAGATTAGACCATAGGTTAGAAAATAACAAAGACTGGGATTGAACCGCAAGTTAGAAAATAAAAATGATCGGGATTAAACTATGAGTTAGAGAATAACAATGATTGGGATTAAACTGTGAGTCAAAAAAATAAAAACGATTGAGATTAAATAGCAAGTTTAAAAATAAAAATGATCTAGATTAAATTGTGAGTCAGAGAATAATAATGACTGAGATTAAACCGTGAGTCAGAAAAATAAAAACGATCGAGATTAAATCGTAAGTTAGAGAATAACCATAAGTCAAAAATAAAAATGATCGAGATTAAAACACAAGTCAGAGAATAACAACGACTAGGATTGAACCATGAGTCAGAAAAACAAAAACGATCAAGATTAAACCATAAGTCAGAGAATAACAAAGACTGAAATTGAACCGTAAGTTAGAAAAATAAAAACAACTCGTAAGTCAGAGAATAACCACGACTAAGATTGGATCGCAAGTCAGAAAATAAAAATAATTGAGATTAAACTAGGAGTAAAAAAAAAACAATGACTGAGATTGAATCACAAGTCAAAAAATAAAAATGATCGAAATTAAATCGTGAATTAAAAAATAAAAATAACTAAGATTAAATCACAAATAAGGGAATAAAAATGATTGGGATTGAACCGCTAGTCAAAAAAATGAAAATGACTATGATTGAACTGTGAGTCAAAAAATAACAACAACTGGGATTGAATTGCGAGTCAAAAAAATAAAAATGATCAGGATTAAATTGCAAGTCAGAGAATAACAACTATTGAGATTTAATCACGAGTCAAAAAATAAAAACGACCATGATTAAATTACGAGTTAGAGAATAACGAGATCAAGATTGAATCGTGAGTTAAAAAATAAAAAGACTGGGATTGAACTGTAAGTTAAAGAATAAAGAGATTAGGATCGAACTGCAAGTCAAAAATAAAGATGACCAAGATTAAATTATGAGTCAAAGAATAAATGACGACTGAGATAGTCTCGATTTTGAAAATCGTGCTAGAGGTAACATTTCATCTTCAGGACTATCATCATTGTTTTAAAAATAAAAAAAAAATACTAATTCCTTTTGATGTCTCATAGAGAACCTTTAATGTAACTTATCATAAGAGGTATGTAATGCATGCAATGATTGTGATGAATAAAAAAAGATAAAGATTCAATTAGTGAATTATATTATGCATTTTCATTCATGTTAATTTAACTTTTGAAATTGGTTTTATTCTTTTAGACTTTAAAAATCTCTTTCAGTATTCTCATCTTTTTGAATCTTTCTATTTTTATCTAGTTGTTTCTATTTCCTCTTATTTCAAAATCTTTGACTTCTGATGGACCCATTTGACTTTTGGTTACCTTAAAATCTTTTTCGAATTCTTTTTTCATCTTTTCATCTTTTTTTTCTTCTTGTTTTTGGTGATTACTTAATTTTATTTCATTTTTTTATCTTGTATTGTTATTTTCATCATCCTTACATTCTTTTTTTGAGCGACGCATTTCTATTATAAACATTATTAGTCATTATCTTAATTTTAAATGATAAATATGATGATTTCATGTTCAAGATTGAATATGAAACTCAGTTAACAATGGGGTATTTTGGTTTAGAAAGATAAAGATAAGTTTTTTGAACATAAAGACTGGGTAATTCAAAGCATTTTAAGAACGAAATATCAATTCTCTAAATAATGAACATTTAAATGGCCTTGACTTACTCGGGCCAAATCTTTTCTTAAAAACTTATTACATTTGAGATCTTGTTATGTTTGATCTCATATAACCAATCATTGCCCCGTATCTGCAACTAATGAAAACTTGCCCCTAAAAGTTATTTTCTTTAATTCTGGCATCGATTCATCTAATTGTGTGCTATCCCTTCATTTTTTGAAGGATTTTTCTCTTAACTCTACCTTCATTTAAGTTTTTTTTTCAAGTTTTTAGCTTAAATGAACCCCATTTTGGTTCAAACCGCCATTTTTAGGTTTTTAGTTTGAATTGTCTCATTTTTCTCTTCTTTTATTTTTTATTTACCTTTTTTTTCTTTTTTTTAAGCAAAATATTTTTTAACAGTGTCCGAATTTACAAGGTTTGGTAATTCATCACTATCAATTTCTGTAAGAATTAGAGCTCTACCTAAAAATGCCTTTTTTACCACCTATAGACCATCATAATTGGGCATCCACTTTCTTCTGTTGTCATGTTGATGTGACAAAACCCTTTTTAAAACTAATTGACCTTCACGAAAGCACCGGGGTTATATTTTCTTGTCATGTGCTCATATGATTTTTTTTGGTATGTTTGTTTATGATTGAGTGTTGAGAGCCTTTTCTTTTCAATAAGATTAAGTTGCTCGAAATGGTCTCGAACCCCTTCTACTTCATCCAATTTTGCCTCCATCAAAACTCTCAGGGAAGAAATTTTCACTTCAATTGGTAGTACAACCTCTATCCCGTTCACTAGCGAAAATGAAATGGCCCTCATAGAGGTTTGAATTGATGTTCTATATGTAAGTAGGGCAAAATGTAACTTTTCATGCCAGTTTCTATATGTATCGATCATTTTCTCTAATATTCTTTTAATATTCTTGTTCATAGTTTCTATCGTACCATTCATTTTTAGGTGATATGGTGCTAAATGATGATGCTTTATCTTGAATTATGCACATAATCCTTTCATTATTTAAGTTGCTAACATTATCTGAGATTATCTTTTTGAGAGCTCGTACCGACATATTATTATTTTTTTTTATGAATTTACACACCACTGATCATGTAATACTAGCATACAAAGCTACTTCCATCCACTTGGTGAAGTAATCAATTATTACAAAGATAAAACAATACCCATTTAAAGTTTTCGAGGTTATAGGTCCACTCACATCCATTTTTCACATAAAGAAAGGCTATGACAGTGTCAAAACATGTAGTGAGATTGGAGGGGTATAAATTTTATCCATATAAATTTAAAGTTTTCGGGGTTATAGGTTCACTTACATCCATTTTTCACATAAAGAAAGGCCATGGTAGTGTCAAGACATGTAGTGAGATTGGAAAAGAATGAATTTTATCCGTATAAATTTAACATTTATGGCACTTTCTGTCATAATTGATGTAGTCATTTTTCATTGTAGATTAATAGTAACCCACTCTCATAATTTGCTTGGCCATCTTATGTTTATTGGCATGTTTTTCATAAATTTTTTCATGTACTTCTTCAAGTATATTTCTTGCTTTAATAGCGTCTACACATCTTAGCAAGATTTAGTCTCGGCTCTTCTTATACAAGATTTCTCCATCAAGCACAAACCCTGCTACTAATCTTTGAATAATTTTTTTTTATCATTTTTGAGGCCTGCTCAAGGTAGTTTTGGCACTTGATATGCTACACAATGTCCTAATACCATGATTGCTGATCTACCTCATCTTCTACATTTGAATAGTGGGTCGATGAATCTTTTTTTGTGTATTTTGATGGGCTAGATTCTCGTACTATCATTTAACTTGAACATTGTTGCTAAAGTAGTTAAGGCATCTACAATCTAATTTTTTTTCAAGGAACATGCTGAAATTGGAACTCTTTGAACTATTTTATCAAACTAGTTATGTGTCTTTGGTATAATACTAATTTTGGGTCCTTGCTCTCTCATTCGCTTTTTAGTTGATAAATTACCAAGGTTGAATCCTTATATACTTCTAATGTCTTAATCTTCCTTTCAATGGCCATCTATAAAACCATGGCACATGCTTTATATTTAGCAACATTGTTTGTACATTGAAGTCTAACCTTACAGTACATAGATAATAATTTCTTTTTGGAGATATTAGCACTACCCCAATGCCATGTCCCATTATATTGGATGCTCCATCAAAAAACATCTTTCATACTTTTCTTACAGGCTCTTTGTCTTCATCCTATAAGATCGTCATTAAGTCTTTAACTAGAAACTTGAACTTATAGGTTCGTAATCTTTTGTAGTTCAGTCAGCAAGAAAAGTAGCTATCGTACTTTCTTTTATGGATTTTTGCATCATATACACAATATCATATTCTAAGAGTGTGACCTGTTATCTCGTTATCTTGCCTAATATAGATGATTTTTTAAAAATATACTTGAGGGGATCCAATTTTGATATCAGTCAAGTTATATGATAGAGCATATACTGCCTAAGTTTACAAGTAGTCCAAGCTAGGGCACATTATATTTTTACTATTTAGGCATACTTGGCCTTATACTCCATAAATTTTTTACTTAAACAATATATAATATACTCTTTCTTATCAGTTTTATCTTTTTGTCCTAATACACATCCCATCGATTCTTCCTGCACCGTTAGATATAAAATTAATGACCTTTCCACAACTGATGGTGCCAATACTAGTGGGCTTGTCAAGTACTCTTTAATCCTTTTAAAGCTATTTTGGGATTCTTTGTCCCATTCACCGAGATTATTTTTATGAAACAACCTAAAGTCGGATTGTATTTTGAGGTGAGTTGGATATAAAGCGAGAAGTATAATTCAATCACCCTAAAAAGCCTCTCATTTTTTTTTGCGTAAGTGGCATTAACAACTCTTGAATGGCTCAAATCTTATCAGGCTCTACTTCTATAACTCTTTCAGTAACTATAAACCTTATAGACACCCAATTTGGTCCAGGCCTGGATCAATTGGGCCTGGTCCAAATGGGTAAGTCTATATTTTTTTTCTTTCTTTTTCTTCATTTTATTTTTATTTTTTTTTGTATTTGCATTTGTATTTTATTTGTATTATTATTTTATATATGTATATTTTTTTTCTTTTATTATTATTGTTATTTTATCTTAGGTATTTATGTATTTATTAATATGCATATATCTTTATTATTATTTTTTTCCCTGTTAATATTTATGTATTATCTGATTTTAATTTATCTATTAATTTCTCTAATTTATCTGATTTATTTTCGTTTGGTTTTTTCTTTTATTTTTTTGATTTACCTGGCTGGAGATTGGATTGGGATTCAATCAGAAGAGTCCAGATTGAATTCAAAGATTGAATTCCCGTCCAAAGAGGAATTGGGATTGATCAGAAACTCTTGATCAATCCCTATAAAAAAGATCCTCTGGAACAGAACAGGACACATAGAAAAATAGTAAGCAAAAATTACTGATTTGAGAGAAAAAAGGTGTATAGAAGAGTTTTTGAAGGCTAGAAGAAGGTTGAGAAGTGTTAGAATAGCTGTGGGAATCGAAAATAATTTTTTAGAGATTTTTGGCGAAAATTTTTTTGAAAATTTCTGAAAAATTTTCAGATTCCGGTGATTTTTTCCGACGAAGGTTGAATTTTTCGTTGATGATTATGGCCAACTTTGAAGTTTTCGACGAGCTGCCCAATTTTCGACAAAAGATCCCAGAAATCGACCAACTTTTCGATGAACTTTCGACGAAAAACCCAGATTTCGACAAAAAAATCCAGAATCTGGTGAACATTCAACCGGAGTTCTTCGACCTTTTAGAGAGAAGCGAGAGGAAAAAAGAAGAAGAGAGAGAGATGGGAGAAGATTTCTACCAAAAAACAGAGGGAAGAGCCTTATATACCCTCCCAAAACGACGTTGTTTTTGCCTTAAGTGACTTAGAGGATCCGCGCGTTTTGTCGAGATTCGACCCAACCCGAGCGTCGACCCGCTTCCTGACCCGCGCATGTCTCCCCCCTCCTAGCCGATAGCTGAGCCAAGCCGAGGTCCCAAGCTCTTCTTCGAGCCGTTTTCTCTTCCTTGAGTCGAGCCGAACCGAGCCGTACTCCGAGCCGCTTCGGGTTTTTTTTTTATTTGTTTATTTTTATTTATTTATTTATTAGATTAGGTTTATTTAATATTCTTTTTATCTTTATTTTATTTTTATTTTTGTTTTACTTTTTTTTTTATTTATTTTCACTTTTATTTTGTTTTATTATTCTATTTTCTTTAAATAAAAATAAAAAATATATATTTTTGGGGAAAAGTTGAAAGTATCAATTTTCCTTGAAAATTAAAGTTTCCAAAGAATATTTTTGGGAAAAAGTTGAAAGTATCAATTTTTCTTAAAAATAAATTTTCAAAAAAAATCAACTTTTGAGGAAAAGTTGAAAGTATCAATTTTCCTTGAAAATAAAAGTTTTCAAAAAATATTTTTGGGGAAAAGTTGAAAGTATCAATTTTTCTTAATAAATTTTCAAAAAAATAAATTTTTGAGGAAAAGTTGAAAGTATCAATTTTCTCTACACAAAAAAAATAATCATTCTTTTATTCCTTTTTATTTTTTTTATGTTAAATAATCTGACGACGGAACCTCTGTAAGTGAAACAGTAGTTTTTCTTGCACACTCTTGAGGTGAGAGAATTTTTTCAATTTTCTGCTAAAAGTATTAGAGTCAATTGAGAATAATTTCCAATAATTAATTACTCGGTAAAATTTTAAGGCTCATTGGATAACACAAATTTAAGCTGGTACCATCTTTTAATGGGCGTTGTGAGGGTGCTATAATCTTTCTCACACGTAATCGAACTCCCAAACCCTGTTTTGGTTAGAAGACCTGAACCTATTCTTTTAGGGACCCTTGAACTTATGTGTTCCCTGAAAAGACAGATTCCTTAGGTGGCCAATCACACCTAGATAAAAAAAGATTGGTGGCGACTCCCTAAAGTCAATGTCTAGCGATAGATCTCCGGATCTAGACGTTATAACAAACCCTAGCAATTTTCTAGATTTAACACCAAATGTGCATTTGGCTGGATTCAACTTGAGCTAATATCTTCACAAATTTTCAAATAGCTTTATGAGATTAGCAACATGATATTCACTTCTTGAGACTTAGCTATAATATCATCAACATACATCTCTACATCCTTATGTATCATATCATGAAAAAAATGACCATCGCCCTTTGATATGTGGTGCTGGCATTCTTTAACCTAAAAGGCATGATTTTATAGCAAAATATCCCTCACATAGTTACGAAAGTAGTTTTCTCCATATCTTCTCAAGCCATTTTGATTTGGTTATAGCCTAAAAATCCATCAATGAATGAAAAGGTGGAGTGCTTAGCAGTGTTATCCATAAGGGTATCAATATGTGGCAACGAAAAATTTTCCTTTGGGCTAGTCCTATTTAAATCTCAGTAGTCTACACACATTTTAACTTTTTCATCTTTCATAGGAACTGAGACTATATTGGTTACTCATTCAGGATCTTGGCTATTTCTAAAAAACCTACACCAAATTAATTTTTTACTTCTTTTATCTTTAATAACATTTTTGGTTTTATGTGTTTTAACTTTTGCTATACCGATTGACACTTTGGTTTTAAAGGCAATCTATGCTCAACCATATTTGTACTAAGTCCGAGTGTATCCTGATAGGATCATACAAATACATCGACATATTCTTGCAACAAATTCACTAGTTTTTATTTTTCAATCAATGATAGTGAAGTATCGATCCTGACTTCTTTCTTGTTCTCAATATCTCCTAAGTTTAACAAGTTGACGGATTCCTAATAGGGTTTTATAATTTTCTCCTCTTACGTCATCCATTTTAATAGATCATGAGATAAATCATAGTCTTCTGAATTAATATCGTTGTCTAGCTTGCTAATGTGAATCGAATTTTCAAAGTTAAACCTAGTGTTATTGCCTTGATCATCCATAATGTTCATTATTAAAAGATCTAAAAATAGGTATAATCACAAAGAAATATATATACTGATCTTTGCAAAGGCAAGGAGAATAGTAATGAGAAAGAAAAAATTGAGAACATGGTATATGTGGAATGCATCGCATTCATCTTTTTATTAGGATAATGAAAGTAAGCCCATACATTTAACCTTCGCATACTCTTGGGCAGAAACAATTGGAAGTCTTAAGTTTTAACGGTTCAAGGATAATGAAAACAGTGCATCATTCTTGGATTTCCTAACCTAAGAAAGGAAAAAAAAATCTCTTCATCATGCACATCTTTCTCATCTGCCCTAATATAAACTTGAGATAAAGCTTCTTCTAATCTCATTGTTGACTCACCCTTTTCAATCTCTGACGATCTAGGATGTACATATTTGCTAGAGTAGAATGTCTCGTACAGATAGGGGAACACCATTCTTCCATCAACCGATTCATGCCCTTTAAGGCATGCCATTCTCTTTTCTTTTTTCTCTTACATCATGCTTCTTCTATCAGCGGTTGTAGGTTTATAACCCAAACCCGATCTCTCTTTATTCTCAATTATGCTTGGGGCCTTTTGCCTTACACGCCCTGAAGTAGACTTCAATTGTTACTATATAAAATTTTCAGATCAAACATTGAAGGCAGTAATGCTAGGTAAATACATCAGCTTACAAGCAACTTCGGCAATTTGACAAATACAAAGCTGACATTCTTTAACTTAAACACCGGTATGATTAAGGGAACCATTTTGACAACAGGTAATGCTTGGCATTGACTATAAAAGCAAACAAGTCGTAGCATGATAGATGCCTGAATGCCAAAAAAAGGTACCTGCAAATGCATACAAAATAGAAATGGATGAGAAAAGCAAAGTGTGAGAAAAAGCTGAAAAAGGAAAAATAAAAAAAAGGGCCCATGGAAGTATATTAGACAGCATTTGAGCTTTCAGTAGGAAAAGATGTACCATAATGGAACATTAGGTGATGACAAATCAAAAAATGGGTATTGCCACCTGCAACAGAGAATTATCACTACTTCTTGAGTAATTATGTCTTGTGTATTATATCCAGATTTTGGAATGAAAAAGGTAAAAATCGATATTACCAAACTGAGACACTAGCATGAATGAGCCACTAGAAATGACATATGTGCCGGTCCATAAGATGAAGTAAGAAATTCGAAACCAAGGGAGCCGCTGAAAGGTGGTTGATAGATATATGCAGTTCAAGGTGATTATGATGAAAAGAGAAGCTGTATCCATAAAACAAGATGAAAAAAAACATATATTTACCAAGCAATTCAGGGCTGTATCACCGAGAGGTAGGATGACATTGAGCGTATGCATGTTAACAGTCATCTAAAATATGGAGACCAGAAGCAATAAGATAACACATAAAGGAAAAGAAATGGAAATAAATCCAAAACAAGTTCAAGTAGAAACATCAACCAACAGTTTTGACAGAAAGTATCATTAGAAAAACAGAAGGAATGGATCTTCAAATGGAGATGGGAAGATATAGAGAAACGGCAAATCGTCCTCTAAACTGCTTCAGACATGCGGCAAGTTTGGCTATGATTCTATAAACTTGAACTACATGATGTCATGATTGTTTCTAACATTTGGATGTGAATGAATTCCTAGTACACTGAACATGTTCACACACCAGCAGGAATTCAAAAGCAATAACCAGATATGCAAAGGGATAGAGAACTCGCAAAATTAAATTTAAAATATTTGATGGAAAGAAATGGATAAATAACGGACCAATAAATGAAGTCAGTAAGCATAACTGCTCCAGCATTCATCTGCATATGACAAATCAAAATGAGGTTTAACATATAAGTTTTGAGGAATAAGGTAGAAGCTACATGAAAAGCTCAAAGGATTCCCACAACAGTCTTAAAATCTTTTAGCATCCAACGCAGTGCTACAAAAATGATTTTAGGGTAAAAATACTAGTACAGTCACTAGAAGGTTTAGAACCATTATTTTGTTAACTTGAGTGGCAAAAGAGAATTTACCTGGACTATAACTTGGAAGAGATAACTAGAAATGCCTGCAGTTTGTGAAACATTGCATCTTTCCTGGGGATTTAAGGCTTATCTACGAACATTTGTACCATTTCTGTTAGTTAAAGGCAAGTAGTATCCTTGCTCTGAATCGATCCTAACATTCTCCACATCAAAATCACAGCTGCTCATTTTTTGATGCTGGTAACACCCGTAAATAGAGAGCAATGCTTGCAAAATGAGGTTGAAATCATACTGCATACAGTTATCTGGATACTGACAGTTTTTTGCAGAAGCAGAAACATTGCAACAAAGAATGGGAAGAATATAATTAGAAGAGATACCCCAAAATAAATGGTAACCAAAGTAAAAGTCCGCCTGTCCAGCACCAAAAGACATCATAACTTAAAGTTAGAATGTTTTGGAAAATACCTGTCAGAAATAATTAGGAAGCTTGACATACAAGGCAAAATACGCTATGATTTCAGTTTCGGAAGATCAGATAGATGAACAATATACATTGGTTTTAAGTTCAAAGTCAATTTTGTACCGTTTGGGGATTAGGTGACTCTATACTCTCATACAGCCTTTGGTAGTTTGGTTGATATTTAGCAGCTTTTGCAGCTCTTTGGAAAAATAATAAACTTTCCTTGTACAAAAAAAGAAGCTCACGATCAATTTAAAAAACGACAGTCATTGCATTTACTTAAAATGCCATGATTCAAATATAAAGATGGAAGCAGTTTAAATAAGAATTAGTAGCTTAGTCCAAGGCAAGTTCGGATAGGGAAGATTGCTTACTGAGTATAATAGTAATAAATGCAACCATCATTAACAACAACTTTGATTTTAACTGTTGCCAAAGCTAAACAAAACGCAACAACTCGATAACCCAACAGCCAAGGAGGATGGATTTTTTGAAGACAAGGCCTCCAGACATCATCATCTTATAACTCATCACAACCTAAATCTTCCTGCCTTTCTCTTCCATCACATTTCACTTGTTTCAATCCTTCATATTTCCATATTAAAAACAATGCCATAACAATTGGAGTCAAAACAATAATTGAACAAAACAACACTCTCCAATTGAACCAGTAACTCAAGGTCGTTGCACCTGCAGTCACCGGCAGCTGCATCCTGCTAAAAGCAAATTACCCATTATAATTCTTGACACCCTTTTTCTTTGTTTTTAAAAAAACTATCTTTTTTTTATTAACTATTAATCAACTGCTTGGTTCATATTTGCTATCTTCAAATTCAGATTTCCATACACAAATTTCATTTTTTTTATCTGATTGCAGTACTAAATATTCATTAATTACATCAAAAACCGAAAAGGGGATTTGAAATTAATAAGCAATCCATGAAAAATAAAGTAATCCTGAAGATTCAAAATTTTGAATGATATTAATACCAACAACATGATACAAATATAAATCCATAGAAGAAAAAGCTTTATGACAGATTCCAACTAGCGAAAAGATAGATTACTTACAGAATATATAATGATATCCAGGGGAAGAAATGAGAAACAGAGGCCTTTTGGTTACCTTGGATATGAGGAAATGGATAATTTAATTATTTGATCTTTTTTTTTTGTATTTTATTGATTTTAAGCATTTTAATTCCTTATTGTGGAACCGCGAGATATAAATTTGGATCCATATGATGTGATGACGTGGCGGCATTTGCTTACAATTTTATGTGCTTTGAACACGTGAGCTAATGAGGAAGATTTTGCTGGCCCCAAAGTTGATGTTTGGTTACAGCCTTACAGGGCAGGGCAGCCCATATAACTATTTGACTTGGTTCATGATGGTAGACTTTTTTGCTACGTCGCCAAATAAACACTTTAACTTTGTGTATTGACTGATAGTTTTCTCTTGATCATTTTGATGTGTGGCTTTTGTTTTCTTGCCCTTTTATTATATTGCAATGATACAGGTGGACACGGGACATGTATATTTCTAGGGCTTTAGTGTTCTTCCCATGCTAATGCTTTTGCTGTAGCCTGAAATCCTTATCCCGTTGCCAAGAATGGTCCATGCTTTTTCATCCACTTCCTGCTTTTTACATTCCTTGCTGAGGTTGCCAATACATCTCAAAGCGGTGGTATAATCCTGACTGCTGAGGCCAATGCAGTTTACTTGGATTCCAGGCTTTGCTGAATTTATGTGATGATAATGTTTTCATGCCAGAATTTCCAACTTTTATGCTACCATTGCGTTTGGTTGCCTAGGAAAAACCAGAGATGAAAGCATATTGAAGTTTATCGAGCAATAATTTCAGTACTTGGTTTGCAGTAGTAGCCTACCATTCAAGAGCAGGTTTTCAATAGAAGTAAAAGAATCTGCTCTTGGTCTTTCTTTGGTGCTAAAGCTGGTAGATATTGCTTAATTGCAGTAAAACATGATACGAAACTGATTCGTATTACAACAATACAGTAGTTTCATGCCACTTTTTTTTTAAGAATTATGCTTGAAGTTATGGCTTTTAGTGTAACCAATTCACTCATGTATGGAACTCTTTACACAATACTCGATCGCCGCAATAAGCTAGCCTTGAACTACAACATAAAAGTCTTCTGCTACATCTTCCCGATCTGCCTGATCATAAAGGCGATGGGATGAATCTAAGTCGAAATTCATTGAGGAGGAAATTAAGTGTTTTGAAATAGCAAGGGCTTACAATCTTTATCAGGGTCTAAAGCAGAAAGAAACCAGTAAATTATACTCATATTTTGCATTCTGAAGGCTGCAGCAGATGTCTCTAAAGTTTCTGATCACTTTATTAAATTTATAACTAGGAAGAAGTTCATTCATGGGGCTTTTGATGATCTTGTTGCTCTTTGAATCAATGCCAATGCTTTCTTCTTCTGAAAGTAGCCATCCTTTGAGTGGAAATATCTGAATAGGATATAAAAATACATCAATAAGAGAAACAGCCTCACTTAAGTTTAAGCCAAATTAAAAAAGGAAAACTTAATTGGGAATTCATTTCCTTTATAAGAAGGGTATAATATCTTGAAGAATCCCCTAGTTTTTGAACTTTTCAAAGTCACTTTGGTTTTCCCAAACTGATCATCAGCATGCAAAGTTTTGTTGCCCTTACAGTTACAGCTGAACTGCCTTGGGGATATAGCCTGGAAATAGGCTTGAAAGAAGGCCTTCTTCTCTTTAGGCAACTCTTTCCAAACTGCAAAAGCACCAGCTTAAGCATGTCAAAACACTAATAACACGTATACATGCAGGCGCTGAAAAGAGTAAAGAGAACTTTTTACCTGTTAGGGTGATGGTTGGTTCAATCTTGGCATGCTAAGCAAGTGCTTTGACACAGTCATCTCTGCTCATGTGAAACACAAGGCATCTCTCTATCATATGTTGAACCTACAAAACAAATCGCCCCAAAGCATTAAAAACATTAAGTTTTTGATGTTTTTCACAATGATTTCAAAAACCCTCTTAAATGGTCACAAACAATGCTAATACAAAGCAAAAGATTTCAAGTATCCCAAGATACTAATCTGGTGTTTTACCATTCCATTGTAGTCATGAGGCTGGCAATGCAAACAAGGGAATTGATGTTTTTGGCACATTTTGAGAAAAGGAGAGAGAGGTGAGTGCAAAAAGTGCAGGGCTGTTTGACATATGTGTTAGATATTTAGATTTTTTTTTTATAAGAAAAAGCATAATAAGAACAAAATGAAAGGGGAAGAGAGAAACTGAGAAAAGGGCCGTTATCCACAAATATCCAAGTGATGGGCCGAAAGAGCATGAGAAATCCTAAGGCTTAGGCTCACCTCATCCTCAAGCGATGAGACTTCACCATCTTTCAATTGCGGAAACAATATTTTTTCTGAGATGGGAAATGTTTTGATGTGGACCTCTCTGCAAACTTCCATAACTCTTTCGATATCTATCCTATCACCTACAGCTTAAATTTAATCTAGTTGGCCTTGATGGGTGATGAAGCTTCTGATCCTAGAAACTTACAGCAGGGTCCATATCTAGTTGGGCCACAACGATTGAGCATTAAATGATTGAGCCTCTCGATCATAGTTCGGCCAACAAATAGCAGCCCATGTAAACCACACAAAGTCCAATAACCATCTGGAAAACCCTGCTTGGCTAACGCGCGGAGTTGAAAAAGCCCCGGGTTTTTGCTGCTTTCATGCTCTTTTCCTTCCTTCTTCAGCTTTATTGGCAAAGCTGAAAACTTCCTTCTACTGCTTTTCTCTCCAAAAAATTTTGCTATCTAATCAAAATTAAATCTTGTGTAAGTCTTTTTTCTCAACATTTTACCTTAACTATTCGTGAAATAATTGATAAGATTTTCTTTTCCTATACATGCTTTGAATGTATATGTATTTTCATGAATTTGGGTCTTTCTGGTGTTTTATATTATAGTTTATTCTTAATGGAACTTTGGGTATGCGGTTATAGTTGAATTTACTTTTTCTTTTGGGGAGTAAATTTTGGTACTTTGATTCTTAACAGACCAATATTTTCTCAGTAATTCATGGAAGAAGAAAAAGAGAGAAATTTCTGAAACATATATTGAAGCTTTTTGCAATTTTCTGATAACATAATAAATTGTAGCTTACATTGAACATATTTTCTGACTTGTGACAGACAGGTAATTTCTTTTTTTGGTTCTGCATAAAATTTAGTATTTTGAGGATGTTGCTTTTGGATCCCTCAAAGAAGATGTCATTTACCGGTGCATTAGAGATGGAGACTTGGTTATTGTCCATGAGAGGCGTGATACTATGAAGGCTGTTAACGTGTGTGAGAATTCGGTTCTTCAAAATCGTTTTGGTGTGTTTAAACATTCGGATTGGATTGGGAAGCAATTTGGTTCCAAAGTGTTTAGCAACAAGGGTGGATTTGTTTACCTATTGGCTCCAACGCCGGAGTTATGGACTTTGGTTCTAAGTCACAGGACTCAGATTCTCTATATTGCAGATATTAGCTTTGTGATTATGTACTTAGAAATAGTTCCTGGTTGTTTGGTTCTTGAATCAGGGACCGGAAGTGGATCTTTAACAACCTCACTTGCAAGGGCTGTGGCTCCTACTGGACATGTTTATACATTTGATTTCCATGAACAGAGGGCTGCGTCAGCTAGGTAAGAAGATGTTTTTCTTTTGTGACAGTGCATTGTAATATTATTTATCATTCTGATGAAATTTCAGTTTCAAAGCTTGAGTTATGAAATATGATTTGATAATTGTTAAGGTTGAGTTAGAGTTCTAGTTTGATTTCTGAATCTATTTGGGCTGATGTATTTTCAGATTCTGCATCTGTAGCTGCAATGTTTCAGAGTCTCAAAATCATCTCATTTTATGGATCTTTTCTTTTCTTCTTTTGAGCATGTTTAGTCCCATTTTATGGTTTCTGCTTGTCTAACTCAAAATGTACTGTTACACTTCATATCTACCATGGAATCTTTCGATTGGATTCCTTAAATGGCTGAAAAATATCCTGGAAATGGATTTTAGGGGATTGTCTAGTTGGCAAAATATGAGGTCCATGGTTTAGATTTCCCTTTTGAAAAGAAGCCCTGATTGTCACTTCTGTTTTGGCATCTTTAGTACACATACTAGTGAATTCATGCTATCCATGCATTTCCAGGTCTAGCTAATCACCACCACATGAAGTTTGCAGAACTTTGGACTAAGTGATCTGTTCGGTTTTTGTCCATAGTTTGACATTACCCATAACAAGAAATCAACACGTTGGAAACTGAACTGTTGACTTCATATATTAGTATGGATAATCAAGCATTAAACATGCACCTTTACTTGAATTTGCGGTAAAGATTATAGAATGTATGATTTTCAAGTTTCAGCTTGAAAATAAAACTGTTCATCACTATTACCTCAGTCTTTTGACCTTTGTGTCCAATGTTTTATTCATCTTAAACACCACTTTTGTTACTGACTTAACAGTTCAGACTTAAAGAATGTGAACCACAAGACTGATGAAGCTAACTGCCAAGTGCAAAAGTAAATGCCATGTCCTTTCATTCCCCACATTTTTGTATTCATGCAAGTTTAAAACCCCAACCTCTATGACCTTGCCTTCCTTTTGCAACATTCAAAATGCATAGCATTGCACTCGTTTTTTCTCCTTAACTCCATTGTTCAAACCTCCAACTAAAAGCCACAACCCCAGATATAGTTGGGTATCAAACCTATCTTCTTTAAAGCCGTTAGATCTCAGTTCCAGACATGGACATTCATATCAAGAACCTTCTTATCTGTCTTCTTGTTCAGGCTCCAATGCTCTAATCTTTCAGTCATTCCTCATTTCAGATAAAACATGTGATAGTTTTAAGGTCAGAGCAACATCAGTTCCTGAAAACATAGATGACACAAAGGACTCCAGTGGTTTGGCTAGGACCTTGCAGCTTGGAGCCATGTTTGCATTTTGGTGTTTTCTGAACATCTACTTCAACATTTTCGACAAGCAGGATTTATATCTCTTTTGCAATCACAATTTCTTATTTTCACCATAGTTCAAGGGTCATCCCTTAAATATATTCCCTTACAATTAAGTCAGCAGTGTCTTAGAGAAATGCAATTCAAAGCACTGAGTAAATCTTGAGTTCGGTGATAAATTTTCTCAGATTGCTATTGTTAGTTTTCAATATGCCATTCACATTAAGGCTGATATATTTTAAGTATAATTCAATTACATTATTTTTCTGCTGAAGGTTCTTAAGGTCCATACATTTCCAGCAACAGTTACAGCCTTCCAATTTGGCTGTGGGACTTTGATAATACTTGCAATATGGGCGTCTAATCTCTACCATCGACCAAAGCTTACTCGTTCACAGGTACTTCTGTAATTTTCATCACATATCTATATTTCTGTTCTACAATCAGTATTTTACAAAGCAGTTTTCAGGTTGCAACAATCATTCCATTGGCTGCTGCTTACACTCTTGGCAACCTTTTGACTAATGTTAGTCTTGGGAAAGTTAACGTCTCATTCACGCACACAATTAAATCAATGAAGCCCTTCTTCAGTCTTATTCTCAGTTCTATTTCTTGGAGAGGTAAAAGTACTGGTATAAATACTGCTTGAAATTAGAATATTTATTCTGAATGCTTGAGCATTCAATTCTGTTCTCCCTCCATCATAAGCTTTCACACAAATGAGGAGATTGACTTGTGAAACAAAATTCTTTGATTAATGTGCTTTAATCAAGACCCCAGTTGAGCAACTTTGCAAAGTTATAGAAATGAGGTTGACAAAGGGTTTTGTTTCAGTTCTTTCACTCAGTTTTTCACAATTATTTCATTTTCACGGCGGCCTCCTTTCTGGATAGTGTCCTCCCTCGTACCAGTTGTAGGTGGAGTGGCATTAGCCTCATTCACTGAGGCATCTTTTAATTGGTAAGAACCCTTGTCTCATCAACTCATTTAAAAGTCTGATACACTATCCCTTTACAGAAACATGGTCCATGTTCGGATAAACTCGTTTCTTAAACTTGACTAAGTCTTGTTGTTCTGAAATAGGATTGGTTTCTGTAGCGCAATGGCTTCCAATGTGACTAACCAATGGCGTAATGTGCTCAGTAAAAAGTTCATGGTTAGAAAAGAGGTAAAAACATATAATTCAAGCATAAATATACAATGGTTTTACATTTTAAATGTCATTGAGTCACTATTGTTTTATGACAGAAGTATGACAATTATGCTCTTGATTTTACAAAGTGATTTCTAATTTATCTGATTGATTATGTCTTCTGGGCTCTAATCCTCACTTTTCTAAACAGGACACTTCGGACAATATCAATCTCTTCTCTGCAATAACCATAATTTCATTTATCCTATTGGTTCCTCCTGCCATTTTAATGGAAGGTGTCAAGTTCACTCCTTCATATCTACAATCTGCTGTAAGTAGCTATAGCACATATAGAAAGCAAACGCTGATGTTGTATTAAAGCAACAATTAGAGCTTGTTATGTCATAAAAATGAAGCTTTTTATTTTATTTTTCTCTTAAATCAATTCAAACCAAGGTTTGAATATTAGGGACTAGGCATAAGATCTTCTATGTCAGGATTCTGTTTCCACAGTTATCAGCAGGTGAGCCTGTTTGTATCTGTTGTAATTTGCTTCTTTATCCTAAAATTATGCAGTTCCTGAGTAATCATAGTAACTATAGCAGTAGGGAATGCCTAATTTCTAGGCCTCTAATCGAAGTTGAAATGCTATGTTTTCTGTTTTGCAGGTCTCTTACATGATACTGCAGATGGTATCCCCAGTTACACACTCTATATGAAATTGTGTTCAAGAGATTTATGGTCATCGTCTCTTCAGTTATCTTCTTTCAAACGCGTGTTTCACCCATTAATTTCCTTGGAAAAATTGTGCATCAACCAATTGTTAAAACATGGCAAATTGACAAATCTTTCTTTGATCATCAGCTTTTACATGTACTAATCAATTTGTCATAAAATTGCGCTTGTATTCTATTTATATTTAACTGTGACTGTTTTGGACTGCAGGCACTGCAGTGGCTCTTGCAGGAGTCTTCTTGTATTCGAAAGCAAAGCGAATAAAGCCACAGCCAAAGGCTGCATGAGTTTGTATTAAATTTAGATGAAAAAAGGTCTCTATCTAATCATTCAAAAAGAAACATTAATTCCAATAAGCTGAACGTATAGTTTCTTCCTCCATATGTACTGACAAAAATAATTATCATAAAATTTGCTATTTGAATTAAGGTTTTAATTAAGTTGGTTGATACTGTTATCCTTAAAAATGATATTTAATAGTCATGTTTGATGCATAGAATTATGGATATAATAGAATAATAATTATTTTATATTATGTTTAGTTTATATCTAATTAAAAAAGATATAATTACAAAAAAAATTATCATTTTTTTTGTATAAAATGATTTAATCTTTTCAAAGTGAAAAGAATTATTTTTAATACATGAGATTGAATTTATATGATTTAAAATACCCTTAAAAATTACTTCAATAATTTAAATTATATAAATTTTAATAAATAAATAAATTATCTCATTATAATATTTTCATACAACAAATATAAAATAAGATCACATTATTTAATATAATTATATTTATAATATTATTTTATTTTATTCTATCATAATCTTATATCTCAATCATAATTAATAAAATTTAAATTTAAATCTTATACTTATAATCTCTTACTCTATCTAAGCCAGGCTTTGTAAAATATATATATATATATATATATATATATTTAAGCTCTTTCTAATCTTAAAATTCTTCTAAGGACAGGTCATTTTCACGTGGTTTCAGGCACAGGCTACATTGGAAACCAAACCACTAAGCTGCTTGACCCTGTGAAACATGTTTGACATTTGGCCAAGTCTTCCCAAAATTATCCTATTCTTTTTGCTTTTTTCACCATTGATTTGTTTGATGTGAGGTTTACCAAATTTCATCCTTTTTATCATATGAGTCTCTAATTTGCATTAAAAATTATCACAAACTTAAAATTGATCAGGAATTATCACATTACTAAATCATAGATATTAAAAATCTAAAGAATTTAAATAAAATTTAAGGTTGGTATTCTAAGTCAAATATAATTATTATGACTATTTTTGTTATTCATCAAAGTCTAAAATCAACCAAAACAAGAAGACCAATAAATTAACAGCCTGAAAAACAAAGCTACCATTAAAAATCTTTGTCTCCAATATCCTAAGGTATCTCACCTACTTTCCTATACTTAATGCTATAAAATTTTAATTCAAAAGCGTTTTCTCCATTCTTTGTTGGCATGACTAGCTAGATATAAATTTTTTTTTAATTCAGTTCGTTATACTGTTGTGCGCTGTATTTATTATATCTTTTGTTATAAGTATTTGATAGAATTTTTTTTTTAATTTTAAAAGATTGAGTATTTACTTTAATAGAAATGCATGAATATATTTCATTCATTGATTAGTTTGGATTTCGTCTTTTTAATGAATTTGTATGTATTTTTTTATAAAGATATATTAATTAGGTATATGATGAAAACAGGGCTTCGCTTTCGAATTATTATTAATTATAACAAAATCTATTATACTGTTCGTCTTAATATGGCCAAATTGGCTAGGACATGTCATTGCATGATGTCATTTCTTATACAGTCATGAGTGATGGCATGAAATGACGAAGTGTTTCAAAACGTCTTAATATGGCCAAATTGGATACGCTGCATGGGCACCGAAAATAGCAATAGCTTTAATGGAGCCGCTAAACGTGTGCAAGGACAGTGTGGACACAATAAAAGCAGAAAAGTACGGTGATATGGGAAAATGGGCTACAAGGTGAGGTGGGACAAGAGGATAGGGGTAGGCCCAGAAATGTAGTGTACCAAAATGGAGAGTCCGAAGGAAACGGCGGACCAGAGAATGTATCCATAGACAGTACATTACCCTCAGTTATAAATCGACACAAAAATTCCAGGTACAGATTAAGAAAAGGGTCTTGCCACGTGAAAGGCCAAAGTGATGGGACAGGGAACAAAGACAGACGCCAACGGTTTGAAACGTCATTTATTTTAGAAGGAATCAAAATTCAGTTAACTTTACCAAGATGGATAAACTAAATTCATCGTGGCTAGCTACTATTTCTAGTCATCAATCCTCCTCGTACTACTTTATAAGAACTTATTAAAGATAGTTATAATATTATTTTTTAAAATTGCATTTAATACACTAATTTTATTAAAATTTAAGAACAAACAATATATTTATTGTAATTTTTTTAAAATATCACCTTAATTAAGTACTGCTTAACATTTAAAATAAAATATTTTCTCTTATCATAATAAAATTTGATGTAGTTGTAATTCTCTAAGACAAAAGTAAAAAAAACAAAAATTAGAGAAACAATCTAATTAATGATCAGAAAAATAAATTTATTTATAAATTCGTTGATTAATGATCAGAGAAACAATGCATTTATAACAAAAATAAATTGTTATTTCTTGGATGCATAGTATTTGTGAAATTGCGTTGTGTGCAGCAGCCCATTTACCCCATGGCGCTATTGACTTAAAATGAAACACACATATTTCAAAATAATATGCTTCGTATCCAAGGGACCTTCTTCTACATGGTTGTTGACCACAAATTTATGTAGGATATCTTGCCCATGAGACTCATTAGTTGTGTTCGCTGCTTAAGGCATTCCCTTTACTTGCTTCTCAGAACGATGGTTGCATTCTAGAAGCGGTAGTCCCCCGAAGTTACATAATAAAAAAGAAAATGTCTATCTTTTTCTGAGATGTTTATTTTTCAATGATACCGAATCCGTAAAGTTCACTCTTTCATGTAGTGTTCATCTTATCTCAACTTAGTTAACTTCATTAAAAATTTTCTCTGGATTCGTTAATGCCTATGTTAGGAACATCCTTAATTCTGAAAATATCTTATACGCTGAGGAGTGGGAAAATCTTTTTGAAATTAGCCAAAATTTCATAGCGAACATGTTATCATTGGCCGCTAATATTTGACCAGAAAGCATCGTCATCTCCCTTAGAACTTTTGAAAATTTCTTATTTATGTATATATATATATATGCATAAATTTTACATTATTTATATTAAATAAATTAAATTGGTTTTAGGGTTTAAAAACACTAAAATTACATTAATATTTATCATTCGCTAAAGAATGACACATGCGCATGTCTTAAATAATTATATAAAAAATATTAATAGCTAGGGTTTGGATGCGATTTGGTAGTCACGTGAATTTTTTAGTCTACTTATAAGTATTTTTTTAATGGACAAAAAAAATCGGAATATTGGCTTAGATGTCTCGCATCCGTCTAACAGCCTATTAGTCCGCGTTTTAAACACTCTCACAAAAGAAAATGCATAGACAGAGGGAACCCTAGACCCAGAAAACTAGATCTTATCAAATTCACAGAAGATATGAGGAGAAACATTTTCTCCAAGCCTCTGGCTGCAACTGATATCAGCAAAAGATTGGCTCTCCTCACGGAGAGTCTTCCCTTCTTCCCAAGTAGCAGATCTCGTCCCATGGAGTTTCCAGTTGAGGATGAGAGTAGTGGGCGAGTGTGGACGTTTGCTTGCTCCATCCGCAAAACAGGCTTCAAAAAGCTTTGCAAAAGGAATGGCTACGTTTAGTTAATTTTCATGATCTAAGCGTTGGTGATGTGGTGACTATTTATGACCACGTATCTGAAGATGGAATCATGTTGTTTGGTAAGTTTATTCCTCATTCACGTTCTTACGCTATTGAGGTTGAGAAAGCTGCAGTCGAGCCATCCGGGAGTGATATGGCCTTAGCTACAACTGTTGAAGCTAATGGGGCTGCTGCGACTGATGAAGCAGCTGGGGCTGCTGCACCCAATGATGATGCTGGTGAAGCTGACGCTATGTAAAGTAGAGGTCGAAAGGAAGAGAGGCCGAATCTGTCGTCCATGCACGCAATTTCCAGAATAAATATGCAACTAGATAACTATGTTGTACTTAAAGAGTGTGTAATAGCAAGTATCTAACTATCTATGTCACTGTCATGGCCTCCGCCTTCACCTCTGTATTGCATGTTTTAATCTGTAATACGAACCTTGATCTTCACTTCTGTAATGCCTGTTTATTAGCTGAAATATGCTACAACTAAATAAATAAATAAGTTATGCTTTGAGGAAAAATTTACTAATTTCTTTAATATAGGGAAGGAGTTTAATTACTTCAGATTGGGTTTCACTTTCTTTCGATCTTTGAGATTGAAGTGTTTTATGCTTGAATGGCTCACATCCATTCCATAAAAATTGCCTCAAAACTGACAAAGGGTTTGGGAGAAAGATAAAGTTTAAAGTTCTCGATTAATAATTGCAGTAGCTTTGTATTATCTGTTAATGCCCTATGCTCTAGTATTATCTGCTTTGAAGAACTTGGAGTTCTTGAGTCTGACTAAAAAAGAGCTTGTTGGATATTTGACGGGGCATGCTTTTTGTCTTTCAAAAGACCTGAGATGCTGTATTTAAATTGGAAAGTTTTGGTTTTTGAATTGGCTTGTAAAAGATGCACGTTTTCTTCCCATTGAGTTGGTCAAGCAAATGATTCTTGGTTTACAGATTATTACAAGTTTATCTTGCCGAGAGTTATATTGTAGTTCTATGTTAATCAAAGGTCTTTCGGTGTATGGTGGTGCAGGCTTATGATCATGTGATTTTTAGGGTGGGGTGTTGAAACTTCTTAGGTGTTTTGTTCTTTATCCTTTAGCTGCTGGTTTGCCAGTCTGGTTTGTGGTTGCATAGAACTTTGTTCTTTGCTATATTAGCTTTTCCTAATCTTCTAATCTTTTGGTTAATTAATATCCAAACTGAAACAAGTTTTTCATTTGATGTCATTACTTAGTTTGACTGCCCTATCCAACTTGGCCATTAAGACGAGCAGTAGAATAGATTTTGGCCGTATGATTAATAGTAATTTGAAAGCGAATCCTTGTGACACTGAGACCTCAAGTGAAAATAATGCATGCCTACACGGACTTATCAAACATACATGCCTTAAGGAATTAAACAACCGATCATAAGAGCCTGTGGAATCTAGGTTACAAGGGAAAAAGCAACTAATTAACGATTGGGTGAGAGGTAGGTGAGAAACTTTTGGAGACAAAGACTTCATTATATTAATAGGGCATTAAATATAAATTCATAAGAGATTAAATTAAAATTAAAATTTAAAACATTTTATGGAAATAAATAATAATATAATATGAAAAAATATTAAGATAAAATTATCTACACACAACTTTTTCTTGTATAGCTTTACTTTATGAATAACAAGAATTGACATAATTATATTTGACTTAGAACACGTATCTTAAAATTTGTTAAAATTTCTTAGATTTTCAATATACATGATTTGGTGATGCAATAATTTCTAATTAACCTTAAGTTTGTGATATTTTTAGCGTCCATTAGAGACTCATATATATTTAATTCATGTTCTGTGACTTTTGATACAATTAAGAAAAATTATTGAATAAAAAAGGAAAAAAATCATTGAATATATAATTGAATTGTGCTGAGTTGCATGAAAAGTTCGTGTGTCACGGATCGAAACTTAAGCTTCAAACCCGCGCGGCTCCGGGATCCGGGCATTCACCCTTCCGGCGTCCCAGATCAACCTTCCGCCATGGTTCACACCCTTGTGAGATATTGTCTGCTCTGGCTTCCCTGACCTCATGATTTTGTCCTACAAAAAGCGTCTCACAAGGCGGAGATGGTGTGAACCCTTTTATACCCTAGGGACCCTCATATTATGTTCGATGTGGGATTCAAGACTCCCCCTAACGTCTGTGACATTCTCCCGCACCCAACCTCGTGACGCCCTCGTCACGGAGGCCGGCCACCCTGCCTACCTCTTTCGAGATGCTTGGCGTGGATCGAACGGTTTAGAGCTGGCTCTGATACCACTTGTCACTGGTCGAGACTTAAGCTCCGAACCCGCGCGACTCCGGGACCCGAGCATTCACCCTTCCGACGTCTCAGATCAGCCTTTCGTCACGGTTCACACCCTTGTGAGGTATTGTCCGCTCTGACCCCCCTGACCTCACGATTTTGTCCTACAAAAGGTGCCTCACAAGACGGAGATGATGTGAACCTTTTTATACCTCAGGGACCCTCCTATTATGTTCGATGTGAGATTCAAGACTCCCCCTTAAGTCCGTGACACGTGTACTTGTAACCATTCTATTCAAATAAATTATTCGCCCCACCAACCCTGTAACAGAAATGTTTAAGACTTCCTGGAAATCGCGAAAAACCTCGCCTGTTGAAATGGATATTGGTTTTGGATTTTTTTCTCCTTTGGTAAAAAATGCCGTCCGAAACCAGTAGTTTCCAAGGGCTGGCGAGATTTGGTTCAGCCAAAGGCCTTATACCTGCAGGACACAAGGTCAACTTCTATCATCAGATATCTTGTTAGGTTTGGAGTTATAAATAATATATTAGTATTTATATATTATTTGAATTTAATTAGATTATTATCGAATCGGATTTGAATTCGAGTAATTTAATTTATCAATCAAGTCAAGTTCGAGTATTTTTATATCTGATTTATATAGTTCGTAAGTTTAATTGAGTTTTTATATTTTAATATATTTTAATTATTTTAATTAATAAAATATATCAAACTCGAGTTGAAGCACAAATAATTTAATTTTGGTCGAATATAAAAATTAATTTATTTTTATATATTAATCGAGTAAATTCAAGTAATTCAATTTTTATTTCAAGTCAAGTTCGAATTAAAAAAAAAATTCGATCAAGTTCAAATCAAATTTCAAACCTCAAATTTGGAG
Source organism: Durio zibethinus (assembly GCF_002303985.1). The sequence continues at coordinate 24,674,733 of NW_019168470.1, forward strand.
TTGAACTTGAGTTTGAGCACGAACTTAATATTATATCGGTTTGAATTCGATCGATTCCATCCTTAAATGTACTTAAAGTGTTTGGTTCTATATTTTTCCCATGTTCATGCTACATTATTGACATTGAGAGAGCATCCAAACTTGGAAAAATATGAAGCTTGGAAACTAAATTTATTTTGACAAAAAAATCATTAAAAATGACTTTAATTATTACAATCTTTTTGTTTCACATTACTGATGATTTTGTTGGAAGGACTTAACAGTGATAAAAGGATGAAATTTGGTAAACCTTACATCAAACAAAATAATGGTAAAAAAAAAAAAAAATAGGATAATTTTTGAAGGACCTAACCAAATGTCAAACATGTTTCACAGGGGCAAGCTACTTAGTGGTTTGGTTTCCAATATAGCCTGGAACCACATTAAAATGACCTGCCCTTGAAAGAATTTCAAGATTAGATAGAGATTAAAAGGTGGCCAATTCACATTTGGTTTTTGCATAGAGGCTCTCTTTTCATTTCGATTTTTTTAAAGGGTGCAATAGCAATTTGGTTTTTTTCTTCTTTTTTTTTTTTTTTACAAAAACTGTGACCAAGATATACTAAAAGATTACGAATACCGAGATTTAAATCTAAAACTTATTAAATATCATTTTTAAAAATAATTGTACGACCAACTTAATTAAAATCTTAATTCAAATAACAAATTTTATGATTACTTTACATTCAACTTCTTGTAGTTATAGTTTCTTTTTGAATGATTAGATACAGACTATTATTTGTGTTTATTTTCATCAAAACTTAATACAAACTCAGGCAACCTTTGGCTTTGGCTTCATTCGCTTTGCTTTCAAATATGAAAAGACTCCAATAAGAGCCACTACAGTGCCTGCAGTCCAAACCAGTCACGGGTAGATATAAATAGAATACAAGTGGAATTTTATGACAATTTGATTAGTGCATGTAAAAGCTGATGATCAAGGAAGATTTGTCAATTTGCCATGTTTTAACAATTGGTTGATGAACAATTTTACCAAGGGAATTAATGGGTGAAACAGGCGTTTGAAAGAAGATAACCGAAGAGACGATGACCACAACTCTCTCAACACAATTTCCTACACAGTGTGTAACTGGGGATACCATCTGCAGTATCATGTAAGAGACCAGAAAAACAGAAAACATGGCATTTCAACTTCGATTAGAGGACTATAAATCAGGCATTCCCTACTGCTATAGTTACTATGAGTCTATGATTACTCAGGAACTGCATAATTTTAGGATAAAGAAGCAAATTACAATAGATACAAACATGCTCACCTGCTGATAACTGTGGAAACAGAATCCTGCCAGAAGAGACCTTATGCATAGTTCCCTAATATTCAAACCTTGGTTTGAATTGATTCGAGAGAGAGAGAGAGAGAGAAAGAGAGAGAAAAAAAAAAAACACAGTTTCATGTTTATGACATAACATGCTCTAATTGTTGCTTTAAGATAACATCAGCATTTGCTTTCTGGATATGCTATAGCTACTTACAGCAAATTGTAGATATGAAGGAGTGAACTTGACAACTTCCATTAAAATGGCAGCAGGAACCATAGGACAAACGAAATTATGGTTATTACAGAGAAGAGATTGATGTTGTCCAAAGTATCCTGTTTAAAAAAGTGAGGATTAGAGCCCAGATGGCATAATGATCAATCAGATAAATTAGAAATCACTTTGTAAAATCAAGAGCATAATTGTCATATTTCTGTAATAAAACAGTGGTGACTCAATGACATTTAAAATGCAAAACCATTGTATATTTATGTTTGAATTATATGTTTTTTTACCTTTTTTCTAACCATGAACTTTGGACAACATGTGGTTTCGGGTACAGGCTTTATTGGAGACAAAGACTTTTCATGGTAGCTTCGCTTTTCAGGCTTTTAATTTATGGGTCTTCTTGTTTTGGTTGATTTTAGACTCTGATGAATAACAAAAATAGTCATAATTATATTTGACCTAAAATTCCAATATTAGAATTTGTTAAAATTCTTTGAATATTTAATATACATTATTTAATGACGTGATAATTCTTGATCAATCTAAAGTTTGTGATCTTTTTTAATGCAAATTAGAGACATGAAATTTGATAAACCTCACATCAATCAAATCAATAGTGAAAAAAACAAAAAGAATAGGATAATTTTGGGAGGACTTGGCCAAATGTCAAACGTGTTTCACATGGTCAAGCTGGTTTGTGGTTTGGTTTCCAATATAGCCGGTGCCCGAAACCTCATGAAAATTACCTGCCCTTGGAAAAATTTTAAGATTAGAAAGAGATTAAAAGGTGGCCAATTCACATTTACATTTTGTACAGAGGCTCTCTTTTTATTTTGACTTTTCTAAAGGGTGCAATAGCAATTTTTTTTTTAACAAAAGCATCGCTTAGTCAGGGAATGTAAGTATGAAATTTGAATCTAAGTCTTATTGGTTATACTTGGTATATAAGATTATAATAAAATAAGATAAAATAATATTATAAATAAAATTATATTAAATAATATGATTTTATTTTATGTTTGATGAGTGAAAAAATTATAATAAAATAATTTATTTATTAATTAAAATTAATTTTTTTAATTTATATAATTTAAATTATTAAAATAATTTTTAAAGGTATCGTAAGACATATAAGTTCAATTTTATGTATTAAAAATAATTCTTTTCACTTTGAGAAAATTAAATCATCCTATACAAAAAAAATGATAATTCTTCTTATAATCATATCTTTTTCAATTAGATACAAATCAAACATAAGATAGGATGATTATCATTCTATTATATCCATCATTCTATGCACAAAAAATGACCATTAAATATCATTTTTAAGGGTAATAGTATCAACCAACTTAATTAAAACCTTAATTCAAATGGCAAATTTTATGATTACTTTTGTGAGTACAAATGGAAGAAGAAACTTTACGTTCAGCTTATTGGAGTTAATATTTCTTTTTGAATGATTAGATAGAGACCTTTTTTTAGTCTAAATTTAATACAAACTCATGCAGCCTTTGGCTTTGGCTTCATTCGCTTTGCTTTCGCATACAAGAATACTCCAGTAAGAGCCACTGCAGTGCCTGCAGTCCAAACCAGTCACAGTTAGATATAAGTAGAATACAAGTGCAATTTTATGACAATGTGATTAGTGCATGTAAAAGCTGATGATCAAGGAAGATTTGTCAATTTGCCATGTTTTAAAAATTGGTTGATGAACAATTTTACCAAGGGAATTAATGGGTGAAACAGGCGTTTGAAAGAAGATAACCGAAGAGACAATGACCACAACACAATTTCCTAGAGTGTGTAACTGGGGATACCATCTGTAGTATCATGTAAGAGACCTGCAAAACAGATAACATGACATTTCAACTTCGATTAGAGGACTAGAAATTAGGCATTCCCTGCTGCTATAGTTACTATGAGTACTCAGGAGCAGCATACTTTTGGGATAAAGAAGCAAATTACAATAGATACAAACAGGCTCACCTGCTGGTAACTGTGGAAACAGAATCCTGCCAGAAGATATCTTATGCATAGCTCCCTAATATTCAAACCTTGGTTTGAATTAATTCAAGAGAAAATAAAAAATAAAAAAAAAACAGCTTCATGTTTATGACATAGCAGGCTCTAATTGTTGCTTTAAGACAACATCAGCATTTGCTTTCTAATGTGCTATAGCTAATTAGCAGACTGTAGATATGAAGGAGTGAACTTGACAACTTCCATTAAAATGGCAGCAGGAACCAAGAGGATAAAAGAAATTATGGTTATTACAGAGAAGAGATTGATATTGTCCAAAGTGTCCTGTTTAAAAAGTGAGGATTAGAGCCCAGATGTCATAATCTATCAGATAAATTAGATATCACTTTGTAAAATTAAGAGCGTAATTGTCATACTTCTGTCATTAAACAGTGGTGACTCAATGACATTTAAAATGTAAAACCATTGTAAATATATGCTTGAATTATATGTTTTTTTTACCTCTTTTATAACCAGGAACTTTTTACTGCACACATTACACGATTGGTTAGTCACATTGGAAGCCATTGCGCTACAGAAACCAATCCTGTTTCAGAACAACAAGACTTGGTCAAGTTTAAGAAACGAGATTAACTGAACAAGGACCATGATTCTATGAAGGGATAGTTTATCAGACTTTTAAATGAGTTGGTCATACAATGTTTCTTAGCAATTAAAAAATGCCTCAGTAAATGAGGCTAATTCCACTCCACCTACAACTGGCATGAGGGAGGACACTATCCAGCCACTGTGAAAATGAAATAATTGTGAAAAACTGAGTCAAAGAACTTAAACAAAACATAAAACAAAAATTCTTAAATTTTACATGATTTATAAATTTGTGTCTATAACTTTACACATTTATAATTACATGCGTGACAACGCATTATCATGTCAATGAATATTATGTTAAACCAAAATTTTATTAATTAAATCTTATTATCAAAATAAATTGTAAAATTTAAAAGTTAATAAAAAAATATTTATTAGTTTTGCCTTTAAAATGATATTAATGTCCACATATGTATTTTTAAGACTCCATAAGTAAACAAATAAATATATATTTATAGACATCTATTCTCCTTTTTTTTTTTTTTTTTTTTGGTTTTAGCATATGATTGTTGAACCCTAAACCTCTTTTCCTTAAGAAAAAGAACATGGTGGATCAAAAATGAAATTCCCATGCTTTAAAATAATGCATGTAATACATGCAAAATTTTTTGTTTAATAAGGTTTAGGTATTTTCGAGTTTCATCTAAATTTAATATCTTTTCTTTTAGCAATTTTTAGTACATAGTTCCTGTATCAGCATGATGCATATTACATTTTTTCTCATTGAAGTCTATCTTGAACAAATTATGCCTCATTTTTATATATACAGACACAATAGAAATGTAAACAACTACGACGAGAATAAGGGAGCTGACACAACTAATATTCGGCGCTCGCAACTCGGAGCTTCAGGATAATGAAATCTCAGTATCCGACGAAAGCATTAGATGTAGAAACGAAGCAATTAGGCGCGAAGCAGAGAAAACTTGGGAGGTCTGCTCTTTTCTAAGCTTGAAGTTTGACTCAGACAAAGCTGAAGTAGTAAAGCGCCTACGACAATTAGAGTCTCCATTCATTGAAAGGGACGAGGGAGGCCTAGGCTCGGGTTAAGCTCTCGTGACCAGCTTTCGGGGTATAGGTGTTCTCTTTTCTCTCAATGGTTAAAATTATCTCTTGGAATGTTAGGGGCCTAGGAAGCAGAATAAAGAAAATGGCTGTGAAGAAATTAATTTCCAAACAGAACCTGTCAGTGATATTTCTGCAAGAAACAATAATCAGCACACCCGATTCCAGGATTTTGAAATATCTATGGAGCAGAGATGCTTTTAAAGGAGAATGGGTAGGTTCAAATGGTAGATCTGGAGGTTTGATTTCCCTGTGGTCAGAACAATTCTTCACCCTCGAAAGCTCCTCCATCAACCACAGATTCATACTCCTCCAAGGTACTATCAATGCTTTAAATATCACCTGTATCTTTGTTAACATTTATGCTCCTAACGACCCAGCTGAGAGGAACAACCTAAGGAATGAATTGATTGATGTTAAAAACTTGCTTAACCCTTCTAATTTGTGGTGTATTGGAGGTGACTTCAACATTATCAAATGTCTAGAGGAAAAAAGGGGTATTTCATACGACCTTGCTTCTATGTCTTCCTTTGTCAACTTCATCAACTCTATGGACCTTGTTGATCTCCCATTAAATGGCGGCCTGTTCACTTGGTCTGACAACAAAGAAGTCCCAACTATGTGCAGACTAGATCGTTTTTTGCTCAGTAGTGAACTCCTCACCAAATTCCCCAGACTCCATCAAAACGTGCTTCCCAAATCTCTGTCTGATCACAACCCATTCTGCTTATCGGTTGAGGACAAGAACTGGGGCCTTAAGTCGGTTAGGTTTTTCTCGCATTGGATGGACGATGCTCAGTTTCTTGAAATGATCAATAGTTCTTGGCAAGCAACCACAGGCTCTTCCAAGGCTCCTGGAATTTTCAACCGCTTAAAAACCCTCAAACTTACTGTTAAAAATTGGCAGCAGGATCATGCCAATAAAGACGCCCAAAGAATTAGTCAAGTGGAGGTAGATATAGATGAGTTGGAGAAAAAGGATGAAGCATGTAGGCTATCCTATAAACAGCGTTCCACACTGGCCAACCTGAGGAATGAATTGTGGTGCCTCTATAAAATGGAGGAGCGCTCGTGGTTCAAAAAATCCAGATCACAATGGATCAAATTGGTGATCGTAACACCAAGTACTTCCATCTGATCGCATCCAATAGAAGGCACACTAACAGAATTGACAAGCTCATGATCAATAGGAAGGAAATTTGTGAACCAAAGGATATTCATTCAGTAGTGATCAATTACTTCAGCAAGCTGTAAAGCTTCAATGATGCAATCAAACTCAAGAGCTTTGATTGTCCCTTTAAGACAATTAGTGAAGACCAAGGCTCCCTTCTGGAAGCACCATTCTCCGAGGATGAAATCTGGGCAGCAGTTCAAGATTGTGATGGCAATAAGGCCCCAGGTCCAGACGGCTTTAACTTGGACTTCTTTAAGACATTCTGGCCTCTGCTAAAGGGAGAAGTTATGAAGTTTATGAACAACTTTTATTCCTCTGGCACCTTCAACAAAAATATTAATTCCTCGTTCATCACCTAGTACCGAAACGCAAAGGGCCGTCAACTCTCTCTGACTTTACACCAATCAGTCTAGTGGGGAGTGTTTACAAAATTCTTGCAAAAGTCCTTGCCAACAGGTTGAAAAAGGTAATGAGTTCAGTGATAGGAGTTAACCAGTTTGCTTTTATTAAGGGCAGACAAATCTTGAATTGCTCACTAATTGCCAATGAAGTGGTCGACACTCGACACAATGAGAAAAAACAGAACCGGTGGCCTCATCTTCAAGGTTGACTTCGAAAAAGCCTTCGACAGTGTAGATTGGAGCTTTCTGGACATAATCATGACTTGTATGGGGTTTAGTTCTAAATGGCGAGGATGGATGTTCAAATGTCTATCAACAGCCTCCATCTCCGTGTTGTTGTCCATCTCCTTTCCTTTTTAATTAGGATGCTGAATCCTTTAGTACCCTTTCTAGGAAAGATACTTCGATGGGTCTCTTTCAAGGTGTTGATTTTGGAAGCAACCCCCTCAAGATAACACATCTTCAATTTGCAGACGATAAAATTTTGTTCTGTAAACCCAACCTCGAACAGCTTTGAACATCAAAAGAATTCTGAAAGGCTTCCAAATTATATCGTGACTAAAGATTAACTTTTCTAAAAGCTGTTTAACAGGGGTTAATGTTGACAATCATATCTTAATGAGACGGGCCAATTCTATCAAATGCAGGGCAGATCAACTCCCCACAACATATTTGGGACTTCCGTTGGGAGCTAGCCCCAACTCTCTTTCAACTTCGCAACCGGTCATTGATAAGGTGAGAAACAAACTCTCTTCTTGGAAAACTCAGTTTTTTTCTATTGCAGGCAGAGTCACCCTAATTAAATCAGTTCTTGCTAGCCTCCCACTTTATTTCATGTCCCTATGTCAAATCCTTACCAGTGTTAAGACAGAAATTGATAAAATCCAACGAAACTTTCTTTGGTCTGGTGCCCAGTGCAACAACAAAACACATTGGGTAAATTGGGACATAGTTTGCAAAGGGAAAAACTTTGGGGCCTAGGTATATGTGATCTCAAACTCAAAAATAGGGGTCTGCTAAACAAATGGATCTAGCGTTACGCCAATGAACACCGGATCTGCTACCCCCAGCTTCACCTAAGGCTTCACTAGTCTGGTCCCATATTAAAAAACTGTTAAACCCCTTGAATCAATTCCATTCATTGATTTCTACAAATATTGGGTTCTCGCTTGGCCGAGGTACTAGCATCAAATTCTGGTCAGATGAATGGATTGAAGGCATAACTCTTTCAGCCCACTTCCCTCGAATCTATGCCCTTGCTGTCAACAAAAATAGTTGTATTGCGGAGTATGGAATCTGGGTTAACAATCATTGGCTGTGGAACATTGGCCTCCGTAGAAGATTATTCGATTGGGAACTATTGCAATGGGACAGCTTCTTCTCACTAATTATCTGTTACATACCACATGCTACTAATCCAGACAAAGTTATTTGGAAGGCCTCCACATCTGGAACTTACTCATCGAAAACCTTCTGCAACTATTTCTACAATAGGACACTCCACTCAAACAACATATGGAAAGCGGTTTGGTCTGGAATTGCTCCCTCCAAGGTTGAAGTTTTTTGTTGGCAGATTATCAACGGCAAGGTGGCAGTCAAAACTGAGCTTCTAAAGAGAGGGCTTATAGAATTCAACTCAGTTTTTTGTCCATTCTACAAAATTGAAGCTGAATCTGTTAATCATCTGATGTTTACATGCCAATTCCTGTGGAAAGTTTGGATGGCATATAGTGACGTATGGGGAGTCTCTTGGGCCATCCCAGGAGATGCATCCTCTTTCTTTAATTCTTGGCAAAATCTTCTCCATCCTAAACAAAACAACAGAATCTGGGGAATGCTTTTCTTCGTGATCCTTTGGTCTATTTAGCTACAACGAAACGAGATCATCTGCCAAGGTCAAGAACCTGACTTTACACAGCTATTTGATATAATAAAAGTGCGCCTCGCAAATTGGAACAAAGGAAAATGGTCCTCAGTAGTTGCTTCTGTCAATGACTTTCTTCTTAGCCCCCAATACATCCGCTTCCCTCCCATTACTGCCAGAGCTAACATTGCAGTCTCTTGGACATGTCCAAATCCTGGCTTTACGAAGATTAACACTGGTGAGTCCGCTTTTGGTAGACCTGGGCCAGCTGCAGTAGGCGGACTCTTGAGAGACCACCATGGCTCTTTTAAAGGAGTTTTTTCGAAATTCATTGGTATTGAGGACTTCAACTTCGCTGAATTCATGGCTATCAAAGAAGGTCTTTGTTTTTTCGCTTCTTCAGAATGGGCTAATTCTCACTATTTAGTTGTGGGGAGTGACTCTACTAATGTAGTTCTCAGGGCTAGTGGTAGCTCCGGGGTTCCTTGGCCAATGAAGCACACTGCGAGTCACATCGACATGCTTAAAAGTCATCTTAAAGGAGTCTCGTTCAATCACATTCCTCGGGAGGCTAAATCTATTGCTGATGGACTAGCCAAAGCAAGGGTCTTTCGATCACAAGACTTGGTAGCTTGGCTGTAATAATTGTTGCTATTAAAATTGTTGTCATTTGCTCTGTGGAGTTTCCCTTTTAGTTACTCCTGTTTTGTACTTTCGGTCCCATTATCCAATAAATATATTGCCTTTCAAAAGAAAAAAAAAAGAAATGTAAACAAAAAAAAAAAAACTTATTCCGAATTCAAGAGTTTTTCTTCAGTATTGATTCTTGGCACAAAAATATATGGCTTGTTGTTTTTGCAGAAGGATTCATGGAGTGAAGAAGAAGATAAGATATTGATTCAAGCACATAAAGAAACAAGTGGGCTGAGATAGCCAAGAGACTCCCAGGACGCACTGAGAGCACTATAAAGCAAAGAATCATTGGAATGCAACTAAGCGAAGGCAATGCTCAAGGCGCAAAGGTAACACTCCAACCCTAAAGGCTCTTGTTTGCAAAACTACATCAAGTCTGTTAGCTCAACGACCTCAACCCGAAAAGACAAAAGGAAAAGGGTGTCGGAAATTGCCAATCCTGAGATGAAAACAAACCCACACCTAGTTCAACTCTTAACCTCGGATTTCAACCCAACATATTGGCAAGTTGTAGTTTGTAATGATCAAGCAGCTGATCATCATCAACCCATGAGTTTCTCTTTCGACGCATATGTTTTTTCTAATTGTAATCAAAGCAGCACTGCTAGCTTGGAAGTTTAATCCCTGTAGTTCTGTTGTTGAAGAGAGCAATGCCATGGATTTTGAGATTCCCCTAGAAATGGATTCCTTGAAAAAGGAGCTGGATTTGCTAGAGATGATCTCTCAAGGAAATCTTTAATCATCAGCTGCTGAAATTTGCAAGAACTTTTTAATTATGGTTTGGATCAAAGTATTTTAGCGAGAATGATAATAAAGGAAAAGACAAGATTAAGTCATTTTCTCGTGACCATCCATAGGGTTAAGTACTTTGCCTGTTAAGGTTAATTTGTGTGTTTTAAAGTCTGTTATTTAAATTTGTAATGTTTCGAATATGCATCCTTAAATATTTTGACGAACTTTCGACTATTTAATTTCTACAAAGTTTGTGTTTTATTAAATCTTCTAGTTCTCTCCGTTATTTTTAATTAGGTTATCTAAGCTTAAATTTATAAATAAATAAGTTAATCTGGCTCAAATCTTAAATAAAATTTTTAATTCAAACTCGATTTGAAATATTATTTAATTAAACTAAGTTAAGCTGAACCTTAAACAAAGAATTTTGATATATATATATATATATATCAATTAGATTTGAGATAATTCATATATACTTATGTTCAAGCTTGACTTATGGACAATAATTTTAATATATAGGTGATATATCAATCTTGGGCTCATTGCTGATCACTCATGGTCTAATTTAGAGAATAGTGATTAACCAAATTGATGATGACTCATAGTCGTGGGTATCGCTGATGAGTCACAGGGTGGGGTACTTATAATTAGAGTTGTTACAGCAAGGGTGGGATACATCAATGAGTCACACGGTGGGGTATTGCCATATTCTATAATTTGGTATATCAATCTTGGGCTGAGTGCTGATGATTCATGGTCAAGGACAGGCTAGTTATATTCAAGTTGTCTAGGTTCATTGAAACATAAATGTATAATTATGAAATACCAAAATGTCAGTCACAGATAAAGTGGTGACTTCATAAAAAGCTAGATATATTCCCTTTCCCTATATGTTAAAAAGTTAGATTCTTGTATCATAAAATTTATTTTAAGTGATGACTCTCTTTATACTCTATATTTTTTGTTTATTTTATTTATAATTTTTTATAATTAAATTTATCTCTTTATTATACTTATTTAAGTGATTTATTTGTAAAACTTTTATCCTTAGATGATGTTAATTAAATTTTAATTTAAAATCATTAAATTAGTAGATCAATTTTGTCAATTTTATTTGTAATTTTAAAATTTTTCAAAATTAAAATTGTCCTTATTGCATTTATATGTAATTGATATTTATTTTAATAATTCAAGTAGGACAAAAAAATGTGAAAAAGGTTAACCGTTGCGGTACGTCCTCTTAATATATACTACTTCATTGTTAAAATTCTCTCATATTTTAACAAAGAGAACGTGTGGATAGGTAAAGTGAGAGGAAGATTCGGCCACGATCAGCTTCTAGAAAAAGGCAGGGGGCTCCAATTTTCCTCTCTCTAGCCGACCCCTCTTTCTGCTATAAATACACACAAAAATCAAGGGAGAGATTAAGCAAAAGGATATTCAAAACTCACGTAAATAATTCAGCTACTACCAACTGATCCTGGATTCAAAAGCCATACAAAACCAAGCAAAGAAGAGAAGGATCTTATTCTCAAAGTGGTTTAACTGGCACTGATATCATGAAAAGGTTGGCTATCCCAACCAAGAGTCCTGCATTTCTCCCTCGTTTTTGTGGAGGCCATGCCCTGGAATTGCTGGTTCGGGATGGGAATGGGAAGTGCTGGACTTTTGTTTGCTCCATCCGCAAAAACCGGTTTTTCAACAGGGTTGGCGAGACTTTGTTGTAGCTAAATGTCTTAACGTTGGTGATAAGGTAACATTTTATGAAGCACAAGAAGCTGAAGATGGAATCAAGATATTTGGCTCCATTTTACCTCATTCTCGCCATCGTATCGAGATTGTGAGAAAACAATGAGTCCCCCCTACGCCTAGAACTGCTCATCATTTAGGATATGCTAAAATATCATTCAAAGGAGGGTAATTTGTGATTAAGAATACGGGTTTTTATGGCTTTAAATATTTTTCCACTGTAAAAGTCAGTGCTTATCATTGGATTTTCTTTCTGATATTTTCTATTTGTATGAAAATTAGTAGTAGCTGGTAACAATAATATAATATATACTAAATTCATAGTGGCTAGCTATACCCGTCGACATCTCTCTATTTCCATAAAATATATAATAAAATACCCATTTAATCATACAAATATTTGTTGGGAGAATTCAGTGATTGATTTGTCATTATTTTAATTATTGTTATTTGAAGAATTGAGACCTTGAAACTTTGAGAAAAAGGTTATGCATCAACCAATTAAACCAAATGTTTTGGAGCATTATCTTTTATTTTTACTAATTTTGTACCTTCCATCCTATCTAAACATTGGGTCTGTATAACCTACTGTATATTTTTCCTCCATCAAATTATGCAATTTTAACGACAAAAGGGCAACACAAAGACCTAGGCTAATGCTCAATGCAATGCAATCCACCTTGTCGTGATTAATTATGAGTTAGCCAGGAAGCAGAAGTCGGTGCTTAGACACTCCAACTCCAAGGATTGCATTCTTAAGTTGTATCGCTCCATTACTAATGTAATTATATACACGCACAAACACACTTAAACTTTATCCTCAATCTTCATCATTAAAATAAAATATCGGTTCCTTGGGAGAATCTGCGGCACAATTTCGTTAAATTAAATCTCACAAGTAACACAGAGATTAGTTTTCTTTCCATTACTACCAATCATCCTCAGCACTGATCGGAACCCTTGCATTAATAAAATCGTTGAATGCTATCATCTTTTTTATTGTTTCCTTGTGTGAGATTAAGACATTAAGTCATCCATACTCGGTTTTATGTTCACATTTTGTCGAGACTTTGCTTTGGATCGTTTCTCCTTTCAGGAAAACATGAACATAAATAAGATCGTTAATCTTGGCTTGGTCATAAGAGACAGAAACCCTTGCTTCAATAAATAGATGGATTGACAGAGAGCCCTGGTTCAATTCAAAGTCAGAAAATAGGTTCAGTAATCAGTACCATATATGTCTTCCGTAATGAAGGAAAGAGTCTTTTCAAAGCCCCTAACTCACACTGACATATGCAAAAGATTGGCTATTCCAACGAAGAGTCTAGCCTTCTTACCTCGTTCTGTGGAGGCAATTCATTGGAGTTACTAGTTAGGGATGACAATGACTGCAGCCGGACTTTTGTTTGCTCCCTCTGGAAGACGGGCTATGCAAAACCAGTTCTACAAAACGGTTGACGAGACTTTGTTCTTGCTAAAGGTCTCAATGTTTGTGATAAAATCACGTTTCATCAGCAACAATCTGACGATGGGATTAAGGTATTTGGGACTGTTTTCCCTCGTTCATGCTATAGTGTTGACTGTTGAGGTTTAGAGGGCTATCAAGCCCTCCAGGACTAGAGCTGGTGTTGATCATGCTGGCTGATAACCTTCCAATACTCTATGATACTTAAATATAAGTTGCAGAAGCTAGTGGCTAATAAAGTAGAGGATTAGAATTGAGATGAAAGGACAATACCATCCAAGTCGATCGAGTCAGGGTGCATCTGATGGATCTACAGTTCCAAGCATGACAGTGCTTTTTTTTTTTATTGCATAATACCGCAAAAGAAATATACATACTCTGAAACAACATTTTGTATATATAGTAGTCATTTGGTTTTAAATCTGTCAGTAGTCCCCTCTATGTGATGGAAATGTTCAGTACAGTCCCTTCTAGTGTCAATGTATATTTAGGTCATGTTCTTTGACTTTTGGCACAATTAATTAAGAAAAATCATTGAAAATATACTTGAATTGAGCTGAGTTGACTGAAAAGTTCGTGCACTTCTGAACATATATAAACAATTCTATTCAAATATATTATTCTCCCCACCTATCATATAACAGAAATGTTTACGATTTCCTGAAACTTGCAAACCTCGCCTGTTGAAATGGATATTGGTCTTGGATTTTTCAAGCATCATCCTCAGCTTTAATTTGCTATATATCAATATATAATTACCACTTCCTGGTGTTTACGTACCATAGCTGCCGAGAGAATTAAGAAGGATTTTCTCAAAGGCACTCTCTCGAACTGATACCTTCAAGACGTTGGCTATCTCAAAGAAGAGTATGGGTTCCTTTAATTCCTCGTTTCTATATAAGGAAGTCATGCTGTAGAATTTCGGTTGTTGACAATGAGACCGGGTACAGGTGGCCATTTAATTGTTTGCTCCATTCGGAAAAAAAAAAAAAAAGAAAAAAAAGGCCATCCGAGAGCAGCAGTGTCCAAGGGATACTTGGGCCTGATCTGCTACAAGATTGGAATTGGCCATACGGGTTGGACCGGGTCAGTAGCAACACCTTTTCTTCCTCTTTCTTTTTCCTGTTCTTTATTTATTTAAAAAAAAATTCTTTTATAGCAAATCATTTATTTAAAACGTTGAAAGGCTTGATATAAAAGGGAAAAAAATAATAATAACAAATTTATTTCTTTATGTCTTACTTTCTAATTAGTATTGCATTATGTACTAATTTCTATCAGCTTGATTTTTTTTTGGCATTGAATTATATAAATCTATAAATATTGTAATATCTATCAACTTCTATAAATCTGTTTAATATTTCATAATTATGTGTTAGCATTAGATTATTTAGGTCTCGATGCAAAAGGCGGGCATTTATTTTAGTTATCCTTTAAAAACTAAAGTGGTGATTTAGATTTCTTAATAATTAGGGCACGTTTGGAAAATTATCCTTCTACTTGAATAAAAAAAAAAAGAAAATATGAATGTTTTGTTTATTTATTATGTAACTAGTTTTTTTTGCCCCTTTTTTATTATATTTTTTATAATTTAAAATTTTAATTTATACTAATTTCTATATTATATATAGATAAATAAAAATATTCATAATCACCTATAATTTGTAGTTTAAAATTACAAAATCTGTCTATATATAAATTAATATGAAAGAATCTAAATAAACATTATGAGAGCTTTAAATTATGAAAATAAAATTATATACAAATATCAATGAGAAAGTTAATCTCTTGTTTACAATTACATATACTTTTAAAAGTATATATTATTTTAATATAAAAACTAAAATTTACACATTTGATATATCATGAAAAAAAATTTATATTTAATTTTGAAATTTTACCATATCAAACTTTTATGATGAAAAGAAGAAAAAATTGATTGTGAGAAGAAATAAAATATATATTTGATAATTATTTCAAAACAAAAAGTGGACAAACTATTACCTAGTCGTTTTAATATGCACGGCAATATGCGCACTTTTTATTTTGGATTTCAATGAAGTAACACTGGCAAATACATTAAAAATTCCATCAATAGTTAAAGTTGTGAGGGTATACAATTAGGCTCAGGGCAACTTTTAGTAGAGGAGTCCTGTGATGAAGAGAAATAAAAAATATACCTGCGGCGTAAACAACGAGTTTAAGATTATGCATGCTACAGCCTCTCGGGTAATTTTTTTGTAAAAAGACGGGACTAGATTACTAGTTTTTCTTTATTATATTATTATACACTATTTTACTATTTTTCTAAGAAAATAGTCGTTTTTCTTTTTATAATAGTCGTTTTCATACCACATGAATTCCCTTGATGTTTGTATATCCCACAAATAAATTGCTTAAAGTCAATATTTTGATGAGATTCGCTTTTTTGATTGTGATGTTTTTTATTTCCACAAGTAAACAGCATATGTAGCGAATATCTATATGAAAGTATATCTCATCAATAGTTTGCTGAAGATATGAAGAGAAAGATCTTCTCGAAGCCTCTAAGTCAAACAGATATCGGCAAAAGACTGGCTATCCCCACGGAGAGTCTTGCCTTTTTCCCATGCAGCAGATCTCGTCCCATGGAGTTTCCGGTTAGGGATGAGAGTAGCAGGCGCGAGTGGACGTTTGCTTGTTCCATCCGCAAAACAGGCTTCAAAAAGCCTGTTTTTAAAAAGGAATGGCGAGATTTTGTTGATTTTAATGATCCAAGTGTTGGTGATGTGGTGACCCTTTATGAGCAGGTATCTGAAGATGGAATCATGTTGTTTGGTAAGTTTATTCCTCGTTTACGTTCTTACGCTATTGAGGTTGAGAAAGCTGCAGTCAAGCCATCTGGGACTGATATAGCTTTAGCTGCAACAGCTGAAGCTGCTGGGGGGACTAATATTGATGCCGCCGCCGCTGTTTCTGCACCGAACGATGATGCTGGTGAAGCTGATATAATATAAAGTAGAGGTTGAGATCAGGAAGAGGCGCCAAAATCTATTTGGTTTCTAGTTGTATTGCCATAAGCTAGCAGCCGCCCTTGTAATACGTATATGATATGTAGTCCACTCATGCAATTTCCAGACTGGGATCCCTATGTTATTAATATATATGCTACTAGTAAATAAATAACTATGTTGTACGCATGGAGTGTGTAATAGCAAGTATCTATGTCACTGTCATGGCCTTCGCCTTCATCTATGTGGTGCCTATTTTAATCTGTAATACGTACCTTGAACTTCACTTCTGTAGTGCCTGTTTATCGGAAATATGCTACAACTAAACAAATGATTTTATGGAAGGAGTTTACATTCTTTGATTCGGTGAGAATAAGTTATGCTTTAAGGAATTTTTACTAATTTCTTTATTATGTGGAAAGAGTTTAATTACTTCGGATTGGGTTTCACTTTCTTTGGATCTTTGAGAATAAAGTGTTTTATGGCTTGACTTTGTACAATTATACGGTCACAACATGGAATAATTCATAGCGACCTAATGATTTTGTACTCAATTCTTGAGATTAATGCTAATGTAATCTTCATATAATTGCAATCACCAGCTGCATCAAGAAAATGCACCCTGCAGAATGTCTTTCATCAAATTGGCAATCAAGGGAAGAGAATAAAAGAGAAGGTAACAGAAATAAGAATGACAAATCTATACTCACAATTAAGCATTTGCATTTTTGCTAACCCAAATTTTATTAACTGGTCTGGATACATGAAGAGTACAAAGAAAGACCAGTTATAGCCACACAGGTAAGAAGAAACAGAAAAAGCAGTCAAAACCGACCTACATGGTAGAGGGTCAGGGCCTGATTACCACCAAGCCAAATACATATCAACTCTAACACACCTGCTTAATTTATCTAAACTACAAAGTTCTTTCTAGGAAAGTGCATCAGTTAATAAAGTCAATGAAACAAGTTTGCCATTCTTGACATTACTTAGTTTGACTGTCCTAACCAGCTTGGCCATATTAAGACGAACAATAGAATAGATTTTGCTATGATTAATAATGAAAAATTGATACTAAAATTTTTTAATTTTATAAATGAAATTAAAATAATGATATTTATGATTTATACATTTAAAATAATTAATAAAAAAAACATGTTTTATTATCTTTATTTTGTTTATGAAGTTAAAAAATTATACCATCAATATATCAAATAATTTTTTGTTAAAAATAATTTGAAAGCGAAGCCTTGTTGTTATCATATATGTAATTAATATATTTTATAAAAAATACAAATTTATTGAAAAAAAGAAATCCAAATTAATCAATAAACGAAATATATTTATACATTTCTACTTAAGTAAAAACGCAATGCGTCGAAATTAAAAATATATATATTGTCAAACGCTTACAACAAAAGATATATAAATACAGCCACACAACTGGAGAAAGCTGAATAAAAAAAGGATTTATATCTAGTCATGTCCACAAAGAATGGACAAAAAGCTTTGATTGCCGGTCAGAATAGCAGTTGGAGCTTTGCTTTTCCGAAAATAACTGACAAGGACACGGTGGAACGCGAAAATGATGCCTAGGTGAAATTATCAAATACAGCATTAAGGCATTAAACAGCGGGGATGTGCAGTCGGTCAATTTGATTAATTTGATCTGAAAAAATTAATAATTAAATTAATTAATTTTTATTTTATTAATAATCGAATCGATCAATAAAATTTTAATTAATCGATTTAATCGAATTGATCAAAAATTAATTCGATTCGATTAGTTCGATTAAATAACAAAATTTTTTCTTATTTTTTCTCTTATTTTGAATAAT
The DNA here is from genome assembly GCF_002303985.1 of Durio zibethinus. The sequence goes on from NW_019168470.1 coordinate 24,692,883, forward strand.
TATTTAGCTACAAATTCAATATAATAAAACTCAAATTGACATAACATTCAAACTAAATCACTAAAGAATTTAATAATTTCTACAATATTTTACAAGAAAAAAGACAAATAAATACTCATTTAAACTTATTTAATCAAAATAAATTAAACAATAAGTTTTAAAAAATATTACTCTAACATATATCAAATAACCAACAAAGCCATCAATACATAATAATTGTCATTTCAACACATAAATAAGTTTTCAAGGATCAACAAGTCAACTTAAAAAAACAAATCAAGCAAATATGCATCTCATAACTTTGGTGCAAAACATAAAAGACATTTTAAGTTGACAAATTGAGCTAACAACTCATACAAAACATAAAACAAGCTAAGAACACTCCGAGTTGACAAATGGATATAAAAGTTCATAAAAAAACATAAAACAAGCTAATTAAAGGACATTTCAAGTTCTAACAGCATTCTTCATACATGAACCCCATAACTTTGGTGCACATCCTTCATTTTTTCCTAAAATGTTAAAGAGATTAAAACCTTAATTAGTTGTCAATGAATAAAATAAATATTTTTTAAATGTAAATATTCATAGAAATTAATAATGAAATTACCTCAAAAGGTCCATGCACCTTTGTTTTAATCAATTACTGGATCTAAGGTAATTTTTGACAAATCTAAAAATATATAAACAAAAAATAACAAAAGTAAGCTTTAAACAAGTAAAAAAATAAAAAATAATAATCCTTAAAAAATAAATGATAGTATAAATAAAATATTACCTAAATCCATTTTGTCAAGCTGTATCAAATCATCTTCAGGTTGAAATGAATCAAGATTAGAAGATCTATGTAACCAATCTTAAGCACAAATAAGGGCTTGCACAATTTTAGGAGTTAAAAAGCTCCTATATGCATCAAGCATACGACCACCAGTGCTAAAAGTAGATTCGAAAGCAATTTTGGATATAGGAATTGCTAACACATCACGGGCTAGATGGGAAAGGATAGGAAACCGATGGCTATTAAGTTTCCACCAAATTAAAACATCAAAATCATCACTATCATCATCATCAAGCTCCTCACTCAAATATTTAGCCAATTCTGATTTATGTTTATCTTTGCCATGTTCAATCCTATACCTCTTTTACTTGGACTTATAGCTTTTTTTTTTTTTCGTTCCATTTCCACTTTCATTATCGGTGGGCTGTGACATTTGGCTCACTTGACTACTTTCACCAACTTGATCAGACTGAGGTTCTAACATTCTTTTATATTCATTAAATAAGTCCTCTATTGCTTGTTATACTTTTTTAATCATCAATGAAGCTTCATCAGAAGAATACATTTTCATGAAACAATATTCAACAAAAGGAAACTTTTTTGAAGGATCAAGAAGAGCAGTAATATAAACCAACATATTCATCTTCTCTATATTTCCCCAATACTTATCATATTTATCTTTCATTCTCTTTGCCATTACATTCAACTCAACATCAAGATTTAATTGCCATTCTCTCAAAGTGGAATAAACATCACATATATCATTAAGAAAAGTATTAGATGTGACGTAAGAAGTACCTGAAACTTTCACGGTGAGATCATAAAATTGTTGCAAGAAAAGACAAAACTTCCTAACAATTGCCCAATCATTTTGATCGGGTGCCCCATCTCCCATCAAAAGCTCACTTCTATAATAAGGATCAACATCATTAAATGCATCAAATGCCCTTTCAAACTTTTGAGCTGCATCCAACATCAAATAAGTAGAATTCCATCTAGTGCTAACATCCAAACACAATAAACTTTTACTTTGAATATGTTCATTCACAATACACTCTTTAAACTTAGCTAACCTAAAAGGTGATTGTCTCACATATCTTATTGCCCCTCTAACACGAGCAATTGTTTCATTCATTTCTTTCAATCCATCACAAACAATAAGATTAACAATATGTGCAATGCATCTCAAATGAAGATATTTGCCTCCCAAAATACTAGTTCTAGCATTGTTAAATTTTTTTCCTCAAATATGCAATTGCAACATCATTAGAACTAGCATTATCAACTATTACAGTAAAAATCTTATCAATCCCCCAATCACGCAAACATTTTTCAACCGCCTTACCAATAGCTTCACTTTTGTGACTAAAAATGAGACAAAAATTTAATATCTTTTTATTTAGTTTCCAATCTTTGTCTATGAAGTGAGCCGTAAGACACATATAATTGACCCTTTGTAATGAGGACCATGTATCAGTGGTAAGAGATACTCTTGTAAAAGATGATTTCATGAATTGCTTCAAATGAGTCTTTTCATCAATATAAAGCTGATAGCAATCCCTAGCAACTGTCCATCGTGATGGTACACAAAATCTAAGACATGCAATGCCTAAATCCTTTCGACTCTATAAATCTAAATGGCAACTCATTTAGAATGATCATTTTAGCTACAACTTTTCTAACAGCATCTTGATTAAATTTTCAAGTGCCTAAAGATTCTACTCCTCCTAATGACAACACCAATTCTGTTTGAGTACCATCATCCCCACTAACACGAGAAAGCTTTTTACAAGAATTCATGTGATTCTTTAAAGCGGTGGTTCCATTCTTTTTAGGATTAGCAAAAAATTCTCTGTCACAATAATTACACCTAGCTTTACGATTACCTTCCTCATTAACAAATTTAGTAAAATGGTCCCATACTTCTGACCATGGCTTAGATGCTCGTCTCATCACTTTGGAATTTACAGTTTCATTTTTTGTTACCTCATCATATGCAGGAAGTTGAGAGGCCAATTGTGTTTGATTAGTTGTAGAATCCAAAATCATATCATTCACTTCATTTGACATCTTCAAAAAAAAAAAAGCAAGTGATCAAATTATATCCAAACAATAAAAAATAAATAATTGAATTATATTAAAATAATAAATAAAAAATTATATTCAAATAATGAAAAAATAATAAAGTAATATTCATACAATTATTGAACACATTGGATATTCAAATAATGAAATAGTTTGTTAATCAAACTATATATTAGTTGCTTATTTTATCAACAAACAATGTAAGTGTCTAGCATAGTTTAGGCTAATTTATTTTAACTTTTAATTTAAGTATCTAGCATAATTTAGATTAATTAGTTGCTAGATCTAGTAAGAAAGTTAAAACTTAAAAGTGCTAGATCTCTGACAATAGATTTCTTTAAAATCTTTATTCCCGAATAGTTGTGTTTTAAACTTATTTCTCTATGTATACATCTAGTATTTACACACTCTACTTCAAGGTGTAAATCACTTAAACTATTTCTGTCTTTCGACTTGTGAGTTGTGGGACCATCCTCGAATCGTCTTAGTCCACATCATTACCATGTTGCCATACCATCAGTCATCCCTAAATTACCAAAAGAAAGTAACAAAATCTGTATTTATTAAAGTTGCAACTCATTTCATAACCAAATGATCTCATCAATCCTTTGATTTCATTTCTTCTCATTCATTCCAAGTGTGTTCTTCACACTTTCCACAGCACCCTGAGCCATGCCCTTCATTTGCTCTCCAGTCTGCAACAGTACGAATTCCTATTTCATTAGTTTCCTAACCAAAGCTTAAAATAACATAAACTTTATCAATTGTCTGTTTAATGTACCCTAAAATGAGGTATTATTATTATTGAAAAGCAAAAGAATTGATGAAAGGGAATGACAGGTAAAGAAAAAACCTCCTGAAGGAAACTAGCAGTCTGTTGCTATCTTTGCTGAACAGACTTTTAAGCTGAGTGAGTAGCATTTGTTGCCTGGTCTCTAGCTGCATCTGCAGTATCTTTATAGCTGCAGAGCTTGAATTCTGCTTGGGGAATAGACTTAATTGAATCAGTAGATAAAATTCATCAATCTGAGAAAGGTACACTTCACCACACATTAATTGGTTTCCCCAGCCAGCCTCCATGCTAGAAAATAGCATTTCCTTTTACTTTTTCTTGAGTCTACATCGTCTTAGTCCGAATAGTTGTTGCTTTCTTTTGGTAATTTAGTGAAGCAAGTCAAAACTGCAGAAACTGTTATTGAAAATCTCGCTCCTTTCATTTTTATAAGTTAAAGTGCTTTCCTCGACTAAAAGGACTATTTTCACAGCTTGCTACAGATACTGTAAATCCAGCGTGGGGCGTGGAAGGTTTGACTTTTGATCCTTTTATTCCAGAACCTAGTCAATCAATTGGAGGAGTAAACAAGCCACTGAAAGTCCTAGACCTATTCCTTCCAGGCTAAAGATAGGGTCCATTTATGGAATCACTCTAAACAACAAAAGGTACTGAAAAATACCAGCAAAAAAAACATTACCGTGGGCACACCCTGGGGCTGAGGTTTGGCCGTTTGGGTTATGCTTTAGCTTAAAACATATAGGAAGAATACAGCTCTAAACATCACGCTAAAAGAAAAAATAAAGGTTATTAAGATTTAAGAACTTACGATGGCGTCTTGGGCAGATTGATCTCTACAATTGTCTGATCTTGTGTAGCAAATTAGAGGGATCAATTTTCCTTAAAAATAAATTTCCAAAAAAAGTATTTTTTGGGAAAAGTTAAAAGTATCAATTTTTCCTACACAAGAACAATCATTCTTTTCTTCCTTTCTATTTTGATTTTGATTTTGATTTTTCTTTAACTAATCCGACGACGGAGCCTCTGCAAGTGAAACAGTAGTTTTTCTTGCATACTCTTGAGGTGAGAAAATTTTCTCAATTTTTTGCTAAAAGTATTAGAGTCAATTGAGAATAATTTTTAATAATTAATCACTTAGTAAAATTTTAAGGCTAATTGGATAACATAAATTTAAGTTGGTACCATCTTTTGATGGGCGTTGTGAGGGTGCTATAACCTTCCTCACACGTAACCGAACTCCCGAACTCTGTTCTAGTTAGTAGACCTGAACCTATTCTTTTAGAGACCCTTAAACTTAGGTGTTCCCTAAAAGGATAGATTCCTTAGGTGGTCAATCGCACCTAGATAAAAAAGATTGATGGCGACTCCCAAAAGTCAATGTCTAGCGATAGATCCCCGAATCTAGACGTTATGACAGCTTGGCGACTCCGCTGGGGACCTTGAGAGTCAGGTCAGCAAATAATTTGTGTTACCCAAAAGCCTAATAAAATTGAACCTTTTTGTATATATGTGTTATTATTCATTCATGTTTATTTACCTTGTTAATTATGTCATTCATGTGCATGAGCATAACATGGGCTCTATACCCGAGCTCCGTCCCTTTAGGAGGGAGTAAAGTACTTATTGCTTTCGTGAGGTCTAATGTCTCCGCAGTGGCTAACGAAATACTCCCACTCAAATTGAACCTTTTTCGCTTGTAGCCTGTAATGGGTGAGGATTAGGGTGCCTTACTAGTCTGTGATGGGCAAGGATGTAAGGAACAATTTGAGGACCTTTAGACTTTGACCCTAAAAACTGCATATAGTGAACCTTAAGAGTGTCTAAACCTAGGATAGAGCCCTTTCTACCCAATGATAGATATACCTTAAAATTAAGACACAAAAAGGGTGTTTATCTAATCATTTTGATTGTTTAACTTTGTGTATCATTTTCATTATCATATGTAACATTATGCATCAACATCACTTTCATTTCATCCATGGAACTAACTATGTTGTTTGTTTGATAGTATGCATCTGCATTATTTTCATGACCATGTTTTAACACAATCATTTGCATTCATTTCATACTAGATTTTATTTAGGAAAATGTACATTTCATTCGTGCATCAAAGCATCATACATAAAGCATAGCATAACATTTCTAATCATAAGTAGGGTACTCAAGGTTTCAGGATAGCTCCGTCTAGTGAGAACCTTGCCCATCGATACAACACGAGATCCAGAGCAAGGCAAATGGAGCAGAAAAATTCTCATAGATTTGAAAAGATAGAAAAAGCACAGGAGAATATTGAAAGTGAGCTGAGCAAGATTCTGGAGGCTCTTAATAACATGAATAAAGGAAAAAGAGTTGAAGAAAATGCAAGCCAACAAGTTCCCTGGCTGCAAGAAGTGGCTGACCCTTTGTACCCTCCAGGTTTTGGCCCACCTCAAGCCCAGTCTGCTCAAAAGGTCCTGCCACAACACTTCGCATATCGACATATCTTAGAATGCCATCAGCTTTCAACCTAAGGCAGTATAATAGCTATGTAAATCTTGTCTTCACTGAAAAAGTAGCAGAACTAATTCTCGATCTAGATGATTTAAAAGAGAAGGAAAAAGAAAAGATAAAAATGGAAGTTCAGGAAAGCTCAAAAATTAGCATGCTAGAGCAGAGGCTACGGGCTATGGAAGGATTTAGCCTTTATGGGGAAAAGTTGAAAGTATCAATTTTCCTTAAAAATAAATTTCAAAAAAGGTTTTTGAGGAAAAGTTGAAAGTATCAATTTTCCTTAGAAATAAATTTCCAAAAAATATTTTTGGGAAAAAGTAGAAAGTATCAATTTTTCTTAAAAATAAATTTTCAAAAAATATTTTTGGGGAAAAGTTGAAAGTATCAATTTTCCTTAAAAATAAATTTTCAAAAAAATATTTTTGGGGAAAAGTTGAAAGTATCAATTTTCCTAAAAAATAAATTTTCAAAAAAAAAAGATTTTTGAGGAAAAGTTGAAAGTATCAATTTCCCTTGAAAATCAAAGTTTCAAAAAAAAATATTTTTGAAGAAAAGTTGGAAGTATCAATTTTTCTTAAAAATAAATTTCCAAAAAAAGTATTTTTGGGAAAAGTTGAAAGTATCAATTTTTCCTACACAAGAACAATCATTCTTTTCTTCCTTTTTATTTTGATTTTGATTTTGATTTTTCTTTAACTAATCCGATGACAGAGCCTCTGCAAGTGAAACAGTAGTTTTTCTTGCATACTCTTGAGGTGGGGGAATTTTTTCAATTTTTTGCTAAAAGTATTCGAGTCAATTGAGAATAATTTTCAATAATTAATCACTTGGTAAGATTTTAAGGCTAATTAGATAACATAAATTTAAGCTGGTACCATCTTTTGATGGGTGTTGTGAGGGTGCTATAACCTTCCTCACACGTAACCAAACTCCCGAACCCTGTTCTGGTTAGTAGACCTGAACCTATTCTTTTAGGGACCGTTAAACTTAGGTGTTCCCTAAAAGGACAGATTCCTTAGGTGGCCAATCGCACCTAGATAAAAAAGATTGGTGGCGACTCCCAAAAGTCAATATCTAGCGATAGATCCCCGAATCTAGACGTTATGACAGCTTGGCGACTCCGCTGGGGACCTTGAGAGTCAAGCCAGCAAATAATTTGTGTTACCCAAAAGCCTAATAAAATTGAACCTTTTTGTATATATATGTTATTATTCATTCATGTTTATTTACCTTGTTAATTATGTCATTCATGTGCATGAGCATAACATGAGCTCTATACCCGAGCTTCGTCCCTGTAGGAGGGAGTAAAGTACCTATTGCTTTCGTGAGGTCTAATGCCTCCGCAGTGGCTAGCGAAATACTCTCACTCAAATTGAACTTTTTTTGCTTGTAGCCTGTAATGGGTGAGGATTAGGGTGCCTTACTAGTCTGTAATGGGCAAGGATGTAAGGAACAATTTGAGGACCTTTAGACTTTAACCCTAAAACTGCATATAGTGAACCTTAAGAGTGTCTAAACCTAGGATAGAACCCTTTCTACCCAATGATAGATATACCCTGAAATTAAGACATAAAAAGGGTGTTTATCTAATCATTTTGATTGTTTAACTTTGTGTATCATTTTCATTATCATATGTAACATTATGCATCAACATCACTTTCATTTCATCCATGGAACTAACTATGTTGTTTGTTTGATAGTATGCATTTGCATTATTTTCATGACCATGTTTTAACACAATCATTTGCATTCATTTCATACTAGATTTTATTCAAGAAAATGTACATTTCATTCGTGCATCAAAGCATCATACATAAAGCATAGCATAACATTTCTAATCATAAGTAGGGTACTCAAGGTTTCAGGATAGCTCTGTCTAGTGAGAACCTTGCCTATCGATACAACACGAGATCCAGAGCAAGGCAAATAGAGCAGAAAAATTCTCATAGATTTAAAAGATAGAAAAAGCATAGGAGAAGATTGAAAGTGAGCTGAGCAAGATTCTGGAGGCTCTTAATAACATGAATAAAAGAAAAGGAGTTGAAAAAAATGCAAGCCAACAAGTTCCCTCGCTACAAGAAGTGGCTGACCCTTTGTACCCTCCAGGTTTTGGCCCACCTCAAGCCCAGTCTGCTCAAGAGGTCCTGCCACAACACTTCGCATATCCGACATATCCTGGAATGCCATCAGCTTTCAACCTAGGGTAGTATAATAGCTATATAAATCTTGTCTTCACTGAAAAAGTAGCAGAACTAATTCCCAATCTAGATGATTTAAAAGAGAAGGAGAAAGAAAAGATAAAAATAAAAGTTCAGGAAAACTAAAAAATTAGCATGCTAGAGCAGAGGCTATGGGCTGTGGAAGGATTTAACCTTTATGGGTCAGTTGATGCTGCTGGGCTCTGCTTAGTTCCTGATGTAGTTATCCCTCACAAGTTTAAAGTATCGAAATTTGAAAAATATGACGGTACAAAGTGCCCCAAAACTCACATCACAATGTATTGGCGAAAAATGGCAGCTCATGCTCATGATGAAAAACTCTTGATGTCAATAGAGATTCTCCACCTGATCGCATAGGGGGATAATTTTTAAGAACGAAAATAAGGTTGGTTGAAGATTTTTTTTCATTTTAAGATTTCTTTTCGAGTAATGTTAAATTTCTTTTTTGCAATATGACTTCACTTGTTATCATCTTAATAAAGGCAAGTTAATATATTTCATTACATTTTCTCTTTCACTTGACCATTACTCCATGCCTTGTTACCTTCCATAACTTATACTCCCATTCTCAAATTTCAGATGATGAATATTTAGACAATGATAACAATAATTCTGAGATTTAATTTTGAGAACTCATCCACATTAATATGAGAAGATGATTTGAGCAAAAAAAAAAGAAGTAAGCCATTACCAGAGGTGAAAGAGATATGTCTTGAAGATATGTAATCTTTTATACAGGATCATGAGCTTTGTTCAATAGATGATGTTCAAGAAAAGTATTCACAATTGAGATGAAAAATGGCCATCTTTCTTTTACCATTTGAAAAACCATTTATTGCCACCCCTTTGAGCCTATCATGATTTTTTTTTTGAAGAACCCTAACCAAGGATCACCCTCTACACTGGGAGGCAATTTTTGAAAAAATTTCACAAAAGGTCTCAAAAATGGAAAAAGAAAGAAAAGAAAAAAAAATAAATGCCACACATGACTTGGGGTAAAGTAATGAGAATCCTTTGTGTGAAAAAAAAATAGTGAAAAGATGTGGGGGCAAAATGCCAAGCTGCATCAAATGATCCTTTAGTCTTGAAAATTTTTAATATATGTTTTGAGCCTATTATATCCATTTCTTTTATGACCCCTCACCTTGACCTACATTACAACCTTGAAAAATCTATTTGGATCAAGTGTGAATGCTTAACTTGAATGATCATATGTTGAGCGAAGGCTATGCTCATGATGAAATAATGGAATCATGCTACATTGCTCTAAAGTTGGATGTATGAAAGATATCAACACTGGATGAAAAATGAAAAAAAAGAAAAAAGATGATGAAAAATAAAAAAAAAAGAAAGAAAGAAGGAAAAAATGAGAAAAATGAAAAAAGAGATTCAAATTGAAAACCTGAAAGGGTGATTTTGATAAAAAAAAAAAAAGATCCAGCTCAAATGACTCACATGAATGGAAGATCAAAGACATTTGAAGATCCTTCAAAGACTGGGGTAAAGTTTGCCAAGCTCAAGATGACTTCAACTGTAAATGGAATGAGTTTTTGAAAAAGAATCCTAGATTAATGTTGAGAATTGTCTGAATATTCATCATTTGGACATACCATTCATCCCAATGACATGTATCCAATTTATTTCCTTTCCCATTTGTTTTGTACCAAAATAGATCTTCATTGATTATCTTTACCATAATTCACCTTGTGTTCTCTTATTGTTTCACCCCTAGAATGAATTGAGAAAATGTTTGATTGCATTGTATTTGTCGAGAATTGAAATGATAATGAATGAATGAATATGTGCTTAAAAGAATCTTGCATTCATTGGAAAAGAAATCTAAGATGATGGTGGTAAAAACCTAAAAGAGATGATTTGAAAGGATATATGATGGAGAATATGATGGGGCAAATCTTGAAAAATGGTATAACCAAGTGATGAGTACAAGGATGAATTGATCAATATGACTTGCAAGTTGTGATTTAATGATGAAAACAATCAGTGGACAAAGTTTGTTTTGAAATGGTTAGTGCTGAGACACCTATGAGTAATGACCCAATGATGATGGATGAAACCTGTTTTGAAATTTGTTAGTGCTTAAAAATTCATTGAATGATGGTCAAGTGATGATCGATTGATAAAGCTTATTCAAAGTATTGAGAAACTGAACAAGGAAGAATGTGAGTGGAAAAGACAATTGAGAGCTACACTGGTTCGATCTTAGAAGAGCAGTGTAATTGGATCTCTGAAGAATCAAAAGGCTTGATGCCTAAGAAAAGAGCTTGAGAAACTTGAGTACCATACATTGAACAGAAATTAATTGGCCAACATTTGCATAGCATGCATTAAAATTCATATGCATTTGCATAGCATACACTACTTTCAGGAAAGTACAATGTATAAATTCAAAAAGTAGGGGTGTTCCAACATCCCACATAGAGAAGACAGATATGAAGATATTTTGTAAAATTGAAAAAGAAAAAGCTTGTCAGGTAAGTTCCTAATCTTTGAAATAGGATGTCTTTTGGTATCAGGGTTGATTTATAAGACCTTTGGGCATGATCTCCTGAAATTCCTTCAAACACAACTTTCAACTCCTTTGGACATGATTGTCAAGGAGTAATTTACTTTTCAAAGTCGTGGTGCCTCTGTTTAGAGGAGCAATTTACTTTCAAAAGTCGTGGTGCCTCTGTTTAAAAGAACAATTTACTTTTCAAAAGTCGTGGTGCCTCTGTTTAGAGGAACAATTTACTTTTTCAAAATCGTGATACCTCTGTTTAGAGGAACAATTTACTTTTTTCAATTAGAATGCTAAATTACTTGAGCTATGATACTACAAGAATAAAGAATACTATAAAATTGAAGTAGGGTAACATAATTATTTCTTGCTATATTCTATCCAATATTATTTGACCCAAGAAAATATTATCTCTTTTTTTTCTCTTATGAAATTTAAAATTTTTTATTCACCCATCACTGTCAATGCGAGTAGAAAGTTCCAGAAAAAGGTTCTACAATCGGACTTCCGTATAAAGACAAACATGGAATTGCCAACAATGAGTAGTTTAATGTTCGGAAAGCATCCGCCCTCGGTGATCTCGTATTTATCATAACCACAGTTGCCGTCAGAACATTCTCTCTGCGCGTGCAAAACACTTTCCAATATTCTCTAAAACGTATTTTTATAATGTCAAAATTATATTAAGTATTTGTATTTATATTATATAAAATATTAAAATTTATATATTTATATTATACTTTATAAAAAAATTACACCATGTTAGCATCAAATATAAAATATATTTTTTTATTTTATTAAATTAAATATAATAATTATTAAAATTTTAAATAATATTATTTTTATATTATATATTTATATCATATTTATATCATGATCTTATGATTTAAATTGTCAATAGCTAAAACACAAAGCGCGGTCTTCACGTTCCTTACAATACGTGAAATTGAACATAAAGCTCTAAAACAGTGCACCGTAATATTAAAAAAAAAAAAAAGAAGAAGAAAGATAGAAAGAATCGTAAGCAAGTCGATCAAATAGGGTATCTGATCAAATCCAAAAAGCCCAAACAGAATTTTGTAACAGAAAATCAGAGGAAAATGTGTTGAAAATGCAAGAGGGTTCTGCCAAAAGCTCTATACCTGCGGGACAGAAGGTGACGCTCTATCATCAGATATCTGAAGGTCGGGTCAGGGTGTTAGGTACTATATTTTTCCCATGTTCATGCTACATGTTGACATTGAGAGAGCATCCAAACTTGGAAGAATATGAAGCATGGAAATTAAATTTATTTTGACCAAAAAAATGATTAAAAATTACTTTAATTATTACAAACTTTTTGTTCACTTAATGATTTTGTTGGAAAGACTTAACAGTGATAGAAGGATGAAATTTGGTAAACCTTACATCAAACAAATTAATGGTTAAAAAAAAAAAAGATAATAAGATAATTTTGGAAGGACTTGACCAAATGTCAAACATATTTCACAGAGGCAAGCTACTTAGTGGCTTGGTTTCCAATATAGCTGGGAGCCACATTAAAATGACCTGCCTTTGGAAGAATTTTAAGATTAGATAGAGATTAAAAGGTGGCCAATTCACATTTGGTTTTTGTAGAGAGGTTTTCTTTTCATTTCGATTTTTTTGAAGGGTGCAATAGGAATTTGTTTTTTTTTTTTCTTTGTTTTACAAAAGCTATGATCTCGATAGAGTAAAAAATTGCAAGTACAAGATTTAAATCTAAAACTTACTAAATATCATTTTTAAAGATAACTGTATGATTAACATAATTAAAACTTTAATTCAAATAGCCAATTTTATGATTACTTTTGTCGGTGAAAAAACTTTACATTTAACTTATTGGAGTTAAAGTTTCTTTTTGAATGATTAGATACAGACTACAATTTGTTTTTCTTTTCATCAAAACTTAATACAAACTCAGGCAGCCTTCGGCTTTGGCTTCATTCGCTTTGCTTTGGAATACAAGAAGACTCCAGTAAGAGGCACTGCAGTCCAAACCAGTCACAGTTAAATATAAATAGAATACAAGTGCAATTTTATGACAATTTAATTAGTGCATGTAAAAGCTGATGATCAAGGAAGAATTGTCAATTTGCCATGTTTTAACAATTGGTTGATGATCAATTTTACCAAGGGAATTAATGGGTGAAACAGGCGTCTGTAAGAAGATAACTGAAGAAACGATGACCACAACTCTCTTAACACAATTTCCTACAGTGTGTAACTGGGGATACCATCTGCAAGTATCATCTGTGAGACCTGCAAAACAGAAAACATAGCATTTCAACTTCGATTAGAGGACTAGAAATTAGGCATTCCCTACTGCTATATTTACTATGATTACTCAGGAACTGCATAATTTTAGGATAAAGAAGCAAATTACAATAGATACAAACAGGCTTACCTGCTGATAACTGTGGAAACAGAATCCTGCCAGAAGAGATCTTATGCATAGCTCTCCAACATTCAAACCTTGGTTTGAATTGATTCAAGGGAAAATGAAAAACAGCTTCATGTTTATGACATAACAAGCTCTAATTGTTGCTTAGAGACGACATCAGCATTTGCTTTCTAAATGTGCTATAGCTACTTACAGCAGATTGTAGAAATGAAGGAGTGAACTTGACACCTTCCATTAAAATGGCAGCAGGAACCAATAGGATAAATGAAATTATGGTTAGTACAGAGAAGAGATTGATATTGTCCAAAGTGTCCTGCTTAGAAAAGTGAGGATTAGAGCCCAGATGACATAATCAATCAGATAAATTAGAAATCACTTTGTAAAATCAAGAGCATAATTGTCATACTTCTGTCATAAAACAATGGAGACTCAATGACATTTAAAATGTAAAACCATTGTCTATTTATGCTTGAATTATATGTTTTTTTACCTATTTTCTAACCATGAACTTTTTACCGAGCAAATTACACAATTGGTTAGTCACATTGGAAGCCATTGCGCTACAGAAACCAATCCTGTTCAGAACAACAAGACTTAGTCAAGTTTAAGAAACGAGTTTAACTGAACATAGACCACGCTTCTGTAAAGGGATAGCGTATCAAACTTTTAAATGAGTTGATCAGACAAGGGTTCTTACCAATTAAAAGATGCCTGAGTGAATGAGGCTAATGCCACTCCACACACAACTGGTATGAGGGAGGACACTATCCAGAAAGTAGGCCACTGTGAAAATGAAATAATTGTGAAAAACTGAGTGAAAGGACTGAAACAAAACATAAAACAAAAATTCTTAAATATGACATGATTTGTAAATTTGTGTCTATAACTTTGCACAGTTACTCAACTGGGGTCTTGAGCACATTAATCAAAGAATTTTGTTTGACAAGTCAATCTCCTCATTTCTGTGAAAGCTTCTGATGGAAGGAGAACAGAATTGAACGCTTAAGCATTAAGAATAAATATTCTAATTTCAAGCAGTATTTATATCAATACTCTTACCTCTACAAGAAATAGAACTGAAAAATAAGACAGTGAAGAAGGGCTCCATTGATTTAATTGTGTAAGTGAGTGATACATTAACTTTACCAAGACTAACATTAGTCAAAAGGTTGCCAAGAGTGTGAGCAACAGCCAATGGAATGATTGCTGCAACCTGAAAACTGGTTTGTAAAATACTGTTTGCAGAACAGAAATATAGATATGTGATGAAAATTACAAAAGTACCTGTGAACGAGTACACTTTGGTCGATGGTAGAGATTAGATGCCCACATTGTAAGTATTATCAAAGTCCCACAGCCAAATTGGAAGGCTGTAACTGTTGCTGGAAATGTATAGACCTTAGGAACCTTCAGCAGAAAAAAGAATGTACTGGAATTATACTTAAAATATATCAGCCTTAATGTGAATGGTATATCGAAACTAACAATAGCAATGTGAGAAAATTTATCACAGAACTCAAGATTTTCTCGGTGCTTTGAATTGCATTTCTCTAAGACACTGCTGACTTAATTGTGAGCGAATATATTTAAGGGATGACCCTCACGAATTCAGAAATGACCCTAGAGCTATAGTGAAAATAAGAAATTGTGAATAAAAAAAAGATATAAAACCAGCTTGTTGAAAATGTTGAAGTAGATGTTCAGAAAATACCAAATTGCAAACATGGCTTCAAGCTGCAAGGTCCTAGCCAAACCACTGGAGTCCTTTGTGTCATCTATGTTTTCAGGAACTGATGTTGCTCTGACCTTAAAACTATCACATCTATTATCTGAAATGAGGAATGACTGAAAGATTAGAGCATTGAAGCCTGAACAAGAAGACAGATAAGAAGGTTCTTGATATGAATGTCCATGTCTGGAACTGAGATCTAATGGCTTTAAAGAAGATGGGTTTGATACCGAACTGTATCTGGGGTTGTGGTTTTTAGTTGGAGGTTTAAACAATGGAGTTGAAGGAGAAAGAACGAGCGCAGTGCTATGCATTTTGTATGTTACAAGAAGAAGGCAAGGTCATAGACGTTGGGGTTTTAAACCTACATGAATACAAAAACGTGGGGCATGAAAGGACAAGGCATTTAGTTTTGCGCTCGGCATTTAGCTTCATCAGTCTTGCGGTTCACATTCTTGAAGTCCGAACTGTGAAGTCACTAACAAAAATGGTGTTTAAGATGATAAAAACATTGGACACAAAGGTCAAAAGGGCTGAGGGGATAGTGATGAACAGTTTTATTTTCAAGTTGAAACTTGCAAATCATACATTCTATAATCTTTACCACAAATTCAAGTAGAAGTGCACTTTTAACGCTTGATTATCCATACTAATATATGAAGTCAGCAGTTCAGTTTCCAACAAATTGATTTCTTGTTATGGGTAATGTCAAACTATGGACAAAAACCAAACAGATCAATTAGTCCAAAGTTCTGCAAACTTCATTTGGTGGTGATTAGCTAGAGCTGGAAATGAATGGATTGCATGAGTTCACTAGTATGTGTACTCAAGATGCTAAGACAAAGATGTGACAATCAGGGCTTCTTTTCAAAAGGGAAATCCAAACCACGGACCTCATAGTTTGCCAACTAGATAATCCCCTACAATCCATTTCCAGGATATTTTTCAGCCATTCTAGGAATCCAATCGAAAGATTCCATGGTAGATATGAAGTGTAACAGTACATTTTGCCATGAGACCATAAAAACTGCAAATAGAAGACTTTTGGATGTGAAATTTTAATTTCTAATGAGACAATAGGATCAGAAATGCATTTGTAAAGAAACAATAGAATGGGCAACTGGCAATGTTGTTCTAGTGAAGCTTTGATTGTCAAGAGTTGATGATTATTCTTTCCATAACTCCACATAAAAAATTGTATCCTGCAACCCCAAGTGTAGAAGAAATATCATCGTCCCATCTGTATGATAAAGTTTTAGACTTTTGGTACACCTCAGTTGAAAGCAAAATGGAAAAAAACAAGAGCCTAAACCATTATCAGAACCTTCTTTGTTGACTAGAGATGATAAGGAATGAACAATTTTGTAATGGAGTGATGTAAGAACCAATCAGAATACAAGGATGCAAACTCTCAATATAGTGTTGAATTTATCGTAAGAGTCGATGTTTTTGACGAGACACACTCAAGTCTTGTGAATGTCAAATGTCCGGTATGCAATGTTTTTCACAAGATGCATTTAAGTCTTGCAAATGTCAAGTATCCAGTATGCCCTCTAGCTTCAGCAGATGGCCGAGCCATGACTGCTGGAGAACTTGAGTTGTCCCTCATGCTTCCTTCGCCTGAAGGCTGCCTCCTCTTGCATGGAGGACATGCAACAGAACCACCATCATCAACCTTTGAGCAGTCCATTTTCCATTCACGGATTTCATATGTGCGAAGTAGTATTTCAAAGGTCCTTATATCTGTATGTTACAAGCACTTTACACTTTAGATAGAGAGAGAGACGAAGAAAGAACACTTCTAAGAAAAGTTCATGACACTATAAAAGAAATACCGCTTGAGCAAGATAGCAGAACTAGTTTCAAAAAAGCTACCTGTAAAGTTTGATCTAAGAGTTTCACATGAGCGTTGCACTTGTTCAATGCAAGGTGAGAAGGAGCACAAAATTCCATCTTGTTTCAACATTTTTCCAGCTGAAGGAATGGCCAGCCAAGGTTGTGGTAGGTCCAGAAACACAGAATCAGCCAACCCAAAAAATTCATCTGGAAATCCCTCACCCTGAATGTCTCTGACTCCCACAGTAACTAAGGTGTTTATTCCTGTCCTCTCAAAATCCTCTCTGTCAAACGAGGGATAAATCATAAACAGACAAGCCAATGAATCAGGCCTTTGCTCTCTAATCAACCCATAAAAGAATAGAAGGAATAAAGGATCATCTTCACATCTTTCTACAATGAGTTAGACAAGCAGAAACCATATAAGGGGACAAAACATGCTCAAAAGAAGAAAAGAAAAGATCCATAAAATGAGATGATTTTGAGACTCTGAAACATTGCAGCTACAGATCCAGAATCTAAAAATACATCAACCCAAATAGATTCAGAAATCAAACTAGAACTCAAACTCAACCTAAGCAATTATCAAATCATATTTCATAACTCAAGCTTTGAAACTGAAATTTCATCAGAATGATAAAATAATGTTACAATGCACTCTCATAAAAGAAAAACATCTTACCTAGCTGAGGCAGCCCTCTGTTCATGGAAATCAAATGTATAAACATGTCCAGTAGGAGCCACAGCCCTTGCAAGTGAGGCTGTTAAAGATCCACTTCCGGTTCCTGATTCAAGAACCAAACAACCAGGAACTATTTCCGAGTACATAATCACAAAGCTAATATCCGCAATATAGAGAATCTGAGTCCTGTGACTTAGAACCAAAGTCCATAACTCTGGCGTTGGAGCCAATAGGTAAACAAATCCACCCTTGTTGCTAAACACTTTGGAACCAAATGGCTTCCCAATCCAATCCGAATGTTTAAACACACCAAAACGATTTTGAAGAACCGAATTCTCAAACACTTTAACAGCCTTCATAGTATCATGCCTCTCATAGACAATAACCAAGTCTCCATCTCTAATGCACCGATTAAATGATATCTTCTTTGAGGGATCCAAAAGCAACATCCTCAAAATACTAAATTTTATGCAGAACCAAAAAAAAAAAAGCAATTACCTGTCTGTCACAAGTCTGAAAATATGTTCAATGTAATCTACTATTTATTACGTTATCAGAAAATTGCAAAAAGCTTCAATATATGTTTCAGAAATTTCTCTCTTTTTCTTCTTTCATGAATTACTCAGACAAATTTGGTCTAATAAGTAATCAAAGTACCAAAGTTTACTCCCCAAAAGAAAAAGTAAATTCAACTATTAGACCAAGTTCATATAGAAGCTTATAATATAAAACCTCGAAAGACCAAATTCATGAAAATACGTATCATTCAAGCATATATGAAAGATATAGTATCATTATTCCAAATTGTAAGGTAAATGTTGAGAAAAAGCTTCCAGATTAATTTTGATTAGTATAGCAAGATTTTTTTGAGATGAAAGTCGTAGAGAAGTTTTCATTTATCAGTGAAGCTGAGATGATAGTGAAAGAACAAAAGCAGCAAAACAAGGGCCTTGCAGTTCGCCTATTAGAATAGATTATACAATGTTATTGACTTTGGTATGGTTTTCATGGGCTGCTACTAATGATGGAAGACTTCATCATATCATGATCAATCTGTTGTGGCTCAACTAGATATGGACCTTGCTGTAAGTTTCTAGGATAACAAGCTTCATCACCCATCAGGCCCAACTAGATTAAATTGAAGCTGTAGGTGATGGGTTAAATTCGAAAGGGTTATAAATGTTGGTAGAGAGGTCCGCATAAAAAAATTTCCCATCTCAACAAAAAAATTGTTTCTGCAATTGGAAGATGCTGAAGTCTTATCACTTGAAGATGAGGTGAGCCTAAGCCTTCGGATTTCTCATGCTCTTTCGGCCCTTCACTCGGATATTTGTGGATAACAGCCCTTTATCAGTTGCTCTCTTCCCCTTTCATTTTGTTCTTATTATGCTTTTCCTTGTGTAAAAAAAATCTAAATATCTAACACAAATATCAAACAGCCCAGCACTATTTGCACCCACCTCTCTCTCCTTTTCTCAAAATGTGCCATAAACATCAATTCCCTTGTTTTGCATTGCCAGCCACATGACTGCATTAGAATGGTAAAACACCAGATAATTATCTTGTGATACTTAGAATCTTTTGCTTTGTATGCACATTGTTTGTGACCATTTAAGAGGGTTTTTGAAATCATTGTGAAAAACATCAAAAACTTACGGTTTTTAATGCTTTGGGGTGATATTATTTTGTAGGTTCAACATATGATAGAGAGATGCCTGGTGTTTCACATGAGCAGAGATGACTGTGTTAAAGCACTTGCTAAGCATGCCAAGATTGAACCAATCATCACCCTAACAGGTAAAAAGTTCTCTTTACTCTTTTCAGCGCCCGCATGTATATGTGTTATTAGTGTTTTGACAGGCTTAAGCTGGTGCTTTTGCAGTTTGGAAAGAGTTGCTTAAAGAGAACGAGGCCTTCTTTCAAGCCTATTTCCAGGCTATATCTGCAAGGCAGTTCAGCTGTAAGGGCAACAAAACTTTGCATGCTGATGATCAGTTTGGGAAAACCAAAGTGATTTTGAAAAATTCAAAAACTAATGGATTCTGCAAGATATTATACCCTTCTTATAAAGGTAATGAATTCCCAATTAAGTTTTCCATTTTACTTTGGCTTAAACTTAAGTGAGAGGCTGTTTCTCTTATTGATGTATTTTTATATTCTATCCAGATATTTCCACTCAAAGGATGGCTACTTTCAGGAGAAGAAAGCTTTGGCATTGATTCAAAGTGCAAAAAGATCATCAAAAGCCCCATGAATGAACTTCTTCCTAGTCATAAATTTAATAAAGTGATCAGAAACTTCAGAGACATCTGCTGCAGCCTTCAGAATGCAACATATGAGTATAATTTACTGGTTTCTTTCTGCTTTTAGGCCCTGATAAAGATTGTAAGTCCTTGCTATTGCAAAACACTTAATTCCCTTCTTAATGAATTTCGACTTAGATGCATCCTATCGCCTTTATGATCAGGCAGATTGGGAAGATGTAGCAGAAGACTTTTATGTTGTAGTTCAAGGCTAGCTTATTGTGGCTATCGAGTATTGTGTAAAGAGTTGCATACATGAGTGAACTGGTTACAATAAAAGCCATAACTTCAAGCATAGTTCTTAAAAAAGGTGGCATGAAACTACTGTATTGTTGTAATACGAATCAGCTTCGTATCATGTTTTACTGAAATTAAGCAAAATCTGCACCAAGAGCAGATTCTTTTACTTCTATTGAAAACCTGCTCTTGAATGGTAGGCTACTACTGCAAACCAAGTACTGAAATTATTGCTCGATAAACTTCAATATGCTTTCGTCTCTGGTTTTTCCTAGGCAACCAAACGTAATAGTAGCGTAAAAGTTGGAAATTCTGGCATGAAAACATTATCACCACATAAATTCAGCAAAATCTGGAATCCAAGTAAACTGCATTGGCCTCTGCAGTCAGGATTATACCACCGCTTTGAGATGTATTGGCAACCTCAGCAAGGAATGTAAAAAGCAGGAAATGGGTGAAAAAGCATGAACCTGTCTTTTCAACTGGATAAGGATTTCAGGCTACAGCAAAACATTAGCATGGGAAGAACACTAAAGCCCTAGAAATATACATGTCCTGTGTCCACCTGTATCATTGCAATATAATAAAAGGGCGAGAAAACAAAAGCTACACATCAAAATGATCAAGAGAAAACTATCAGTCAATACACAAAGTTAAGTGTTTATTTGGCAACGTAGCAAAAAAGGCTAACACCATGAACCGAGTCAAATAGTTATATGGGCTGCCTGCCCTGTAAGGCTGTAACCAAAGCACCAACTTTGGGGCCAACAAAATCTTCCTCATTAGCTCACGTGTTCAAAGCACATAAAATTGTAAGCAAATGAAAGCAAATGCCGCCACCTCATCACATCACATGGATCCAAATTTATATCTCGCGGTTCCACATTCCCCAAAAGGAAATAAAATGCTTAAAATCAGTAAAATACAAAAAAAAAAAAAATCAAATAATTGAATTATCCATTTCCTGATATCCAAGCTAACCGAAAGGCCTCTGTTTCTCATTTCTTCCCCTGGAAATCATCATATATTCTGTAAGTAATCTATCTTTTCACCAGTCGGAATCTGTCATAAGGCTTTTTCTCCTATGGATTTATATATGTATCATGTTGTTGGTATTAATATCATCCAAAATTTTGAATCTTCAGGATTAGTTTATTTTTCATGGAATGCTTATTAATTTCAAATACCCTTTTCGGTTTTTGATGTAATTAATGAATATTTAGCACTGCAATCAGATAAAAAAATGGAAATTTGTGTATGAAAAAATCTAAATTTGAAACATATCAAATATGAACCAAGCAGTTGATTAATAGTTAATTAAAAAAAAGATATTTTTTTAAAAACAAAGAAAAAGGGTGTCAAGAATTTATAATGGGTAATTTGCTTTTAGCAGGATGCAGCTGTTGGTGACTGCAGATACAACAACCTTGAGTTACTGGTTCAATTGGAGAGTGTTGCTTTGTTCAATTATTGTTGACTCGAATTGTTATGGCATTGTTTTTAATATGGAAATATGAAGGATTGGAACAAGTGAAATGTGAGGGAAGAGAAAGGCAGGAAGATTTAGGTTGTGATGAGTTATATGATGATGATGTTTGGAGGCCTTGTCTTCAAGAAATCCATCCTTTTTGGCTGTTGGGTTATCGAGTTGTTGCGTTTTGTTTGGCTTTGGCAACAGTTACAATCAAAGTTGTTAATGGTGGTTGAATTTATTCAGTCAGCAATCTTCCCTATCCGAACTTGCCTTGGACTAATTTACTAATGCTTATTTAAACTGCTTCCATCTTTATATTTGAATCATGGCATTTTAAGTAAATTGCAATGACTGCCGTTTTTTAAATTGATTGTGAGCTTCTTTTTTTGTATAAGGAAAGTTTATTATTTTCCAAAGAGCTGCAAAAGCTGCTAAATATCAACCAAACTGCCAATGGCTGTAACAAACAAACTAAACTTTCAGTTTATGAGAGTATAGAGTCACCTAATCCCCAAACAGTACAAAATTGATTTTGAGCTTAAAGCCAATGTATATTATTCATCTATCTGATCTTCAGAAACTGAAATCATAGGGTATTTTGCCTTATATGTCAAGCTTCCTAATTAATTCTAACAGGTATTTTTCCGAAACATTCCGAAACATTCTAACTTGGTGCTGGACAGGTGGACTTTTACTTTGGTTACCATTTATTTTGGGGTATGTCTTCTAATTATAGTCTTCCCGTTCTTTGTTGCAATGTTTCTGCTTCTGCTAAAAACTGTCAGTATCCAGATGACTGTATGCAGTATGATTTCCACCTCATTTTTGCAGTTTGGAACATTGGTTTTTATTTACGGGGTGTTACCAGCATCAAAAAAATGAGCCGCTGTGATTTTGATGTGGCGAATGTTAGGATAGATTCAGAGCAAGGATGCTACATGCCTTTAACTAACATAAATGTTACAAATGTTCGTAGAAAAGCCTTAAATCCCCAGGAAAGATGCAATGTTTCACAAACTGCAGGCATTTCTAGTTATCTCTTCAAAGTTATATTCCAGGTAAATTCTCTTTTGCCACTTAAGTCAACAAAATAATGGTTCTAGACCTTCTAGTGAAAATAGTACTAGTATTTTTACTCTAAAATCATTTTTGTAGCACTGCATTGGATGCTAAAAGATTTTAAGAATGTTGTGGGAATACTTTGAGCTTTTCATGCTGCTTCTACCTTATTCCTCAAAACTTTTATGTTGAACCTGATTTTGATTTGTCATATGCAGATGAATGCTGGAGCAGTTATGCTTACTCACTTCATTTATTGGTCCATTATTTATTCATTTCTTTCCATCAAATATTTTAAATTTAATTTTGTGAGTTCTCTATCCCTTTGCATATCTGGTTATTGCTTTTGAGCTCCTGCTTGTGTGTGAACATGTTCAGTACACTAGGAACTCAATCACATCCAAATGTTTGAAACAATAATGACAACATGTAGTTCAAGTTCATAGAATCATAGCCAAACTTGCCACATGTCTGAAGCAGTTTAGAGGACGATTTCTTAGCCATTTCTCTATATCTTCCCATCCACAGTTGAAGATCCATTCATTCTGTTTTTCTAATGATACTTTCTGTCAAAACCGTTGGTTGATGTTTCTACTTGAACTTGTTTTGGATTTATTTCCATTTCTTATTCCTTTTTGTGTTATCTTATTGCTTTTGGTCTCCATATTTCAGATGACTGTTAACATGCATGCACTCAATGTCATCCTACTTCTCGGTGATACAGCCCTGAATTGCTTGGTAAATGTATGTTGTTTTTCTTCTTGTTTTATGGATACAGCTTCTTTTTTCATCATAATCACCTTGAACTGTATACAACTATCAACCACCTTCCAGCGGCTCCCTTGGTTTCGAATTTCTTACTTCATCTTATGAACCGGCACGTCATTTTCCAGTGGATCATTCATGCTAGTGTCTCAATTTGGTAATATCGATTTTTACTTTTTTCATTCCAAAATCCGGATATAATACACAAGACATAATTACTCAAGAAGTAGTGATAATTCTCTGTTGCAGGTGGCCATACTCATTTCTTGATTTGTCATCACCTAATGCTGCATTGTGGTACATCTTCTCCTACTGAAAGCTCAAATGCTGTCAAATATACTTCCATGGGCTTTTTTTTTTTTTTTTCAGATTTTTTCTCATGCTTTGCTTTTCTCATCCATTTCTATTTTGTATGCATTTGCAGGAACTTTTTTTTGGCATTCATGCATCTGCCATGCTACGGATTGTTTGCTTTGATAGTAAATGCCAAGCATTACCTGCTGTCAAAATGGTTCCCCCAATCATACCGGTGTTTAAGTTAAAGAATGTCAGCTTTGTATTTGTCAAATTGCCGAAGTTGCTTGTAAGCTGATGTATTTACCTAGCATTACTGCCTTCAAAGTTTGATCTGAAAATTTTATATAGTAACAATCGAAGTGTACTTTAGGGCATGCAAGGCAGAAGTCATGAAAGAACAGTCACATGCTCACAGTTGCCATGGGACAAACAAGACAAAATATTTACTCAAACTCAGTTTCTTAATAGTTTGTCTTCCAATATTCGATTCATTAAAAAAAAAAACGACTTGTCGAGCAAGTTTCACAATTTCATTTGTAAATCTGACCATTCATAACTGTTTTGCGTTAATCATATTTAAAATAAAAAATTATATATCACAAAATATGTCAAAATACTAAACACATAATTTATTAAAATTTTAATCCTTATTATTTTTTATTTCCATGTTTTTCTTTTCATTCCGTAAATTGTCAAATTTAGTTTCATAGAAACTCCAAATTTGTCTAGATTTCGTAAAAACTTCAGAAAATAATAGAAGAAATGAAACCATAACTCAAATCCAATATCATTAAGGATTCAGCTGAAAAGCGAATAAACATGAACCAAACCAAAGTCCATATTTATTTTCTAGTATTATTATAGACAACGTGCAGCAGAACTCTATTCTAAGCAGAAGGTTTAGCAACAGCTCCAGCTTCAGTTAGGAGAGGAATCAACTTCCCATCCTTGTGTATGGCGTTTGTGGCTGCAAGATATAAGAACCCGGTAATTAATAAAGAAGCAAAGATGGTATTATAGGAATATTGTTCCTGCTTCAAGCAAATGATGATAGCACAAGAGTTTAAAGGGCATACTGTCACAGCCACCAATGTGATTCCCGCCAATGAAAACATTGGGCACAGTCCGCTGGCCGGTCCACTCAGCCAGAGCTGCTTGAATTTCAGCTCCATCACCTTGAAAATACAAAGATGAAAGCCATAGGTCATTGATCTCTTCCTAATGTACGTTTACAACCAATTCACTATTTCTTTTGGAAAGAATGAAGTTTAAGTTCAACAAGGTCGAGTTAGAAATCCGATCCTTAACTCAAATCAACAGTCTGAAATTTATCAAAGGGAGCATCTCTACTGCTCCCATCCCATGGAAAACAAAATGTTCAATGTATTATGTTATTGTATAATAGATTGAACTTCTGATATTCAAATCTCCGAATCAAGATAAAGTACTCAAACCATCACAACACCAGCAAAAGACAGACAAACTTTTACAGGCATTCTTAAAATGCTTATTAAGGGTAATAGAGTTACATCCCATTATCTTATACACAAAACCAGACACTTTCATCTCTAAAATCTATTGTCAAAACAATGGAGCCATATAACCCCACAATAATACCAACCATGGCTTACTGAATTATGGCATCTTCAAAACCATACTCAAAACATCATACATACGGCTCCATATCCATGTCTTAAACACAGTGGAGCTACGGAATTTGATAGCAAAACTACAGATTCCCCTAGACTACAGTTCAAACGGACCTCAAATGCTTCCCACATAAGTTTCCAACTACTCCTCTTGCAAAGCTCAAGCAACAAAAAATTACTAATGGCAGCTAGGTTAATCAACATGATCCCTAAAATCAATTTCATCATAATTAATAAAAAGTACTGACTGGAAAACCAAAATAATCTAATGTTTAAAAAGACAAAAAGTTATGAATAAGTTTTATATCCTCCAATACTACAAGGAAAAAAAAATCCCAAAAATAATTTCTTTTATTCGTCTTGTATGAATTACCTATATTTTGATTGATTAATTTATAATTGTTTCCCCAAACAAAGCCTTGAAATCACTGTATAATTTCTGTAAATAGATCAATCTCAAGATACCATACAGAACCCAATCAAATTCAAGCTAAGAAAATTTAAGCAATTAAATATAAATTTTCAAACAACGAATCACAAATTATACCTCGAATATTCTTTTTTCTCTCTCAAAGAGTAAAAGAAAAAGAGAAAAAGAAACACTAACTTTCGTTGTCGAGCTCAATTGCCTTGAAGGAGGCTCCAATTTGTTGAAGCAACTTCTTCACGCTCACACAGTAAGGACAGTACGACTTGCTGCATCAAAGTATGACGAATCAAAACACAAATTCGTATACGATCAATAATTAACTCATAAAAATACGTATAGTGATATGTATACCTGAAAACAACAACGGGATTGGCAGAAACAGTCTCCTTAGCCTTCGGCAAAGCCATTTCTCTCTTCCTTCCTTTTTTTCAGAGCCCTAAAATTTTGTTTCTAATTTTCCTCTTTGATTGGAGATCTTAGCGTCCTGGTATTAATAGAAAAGAAGATAGCGTCGATTAAGTGGGAAAGGAATTGCTCGGCGTGATGTAGAAGTTTCTGAAATGATCTGAGCCGTTGATTTCGAATTCGAAATTATGGAACTTTTTGACTAATTATTCGTAGTTGGTGGGCCCTTTTGGATTTTACACCATGAATCAGTTTTTGTCTTTTTTTGGGTAACGTGTCCAATCCAAAATTCCGTGTCCAATTGTGTTTGTTTTGCTGTAAAATGAAAGAGTTAAAAAGGAAGGATTTCAAGTCTCTTTGAAAGCCAGACCAAAGGGATAAGACTTGGCTTAGCTTCAATAAAGTTTAATATCTTGAGGATAAATTTATCTCATTCTCGAATCACGACAAGAATCACGTATCTTGTAAGTTTTAATAAAAACTTACCTAAAAATTTATTTGTCATTCATTAAAAGGAATTATTGATATGGAAAATCCAATCTAAATCATAATTAACTCAATTAACCCATTAGTTCTCAGCTTCCATTTTACCAAGTGGATTTAACCAAAAAAAAAAGAAAAAAACAACTTCAATCAAATAGAATCTTTATTTTTTAAGCCTTTCATTGAAGGTGAATTTTATGGGGTGGCTGAAACAGACACCAATCATCTAAGATGCTGACATTTGGAAATTATCGATAAGATGAAACGGATGGTCGAATAAATATTCTTATGGTTGGAGATAACTTAATTGGGTCCAGGACCAAGTTAAATTAGCAACACCAGCCACTAGTTCAATTTTCAGCACTCCAAAACCAGAGGGTTGCCTTTCCGGATTTTATTCAAACCACCAATAGCAAAAGAGGAAAGAGTCAGTATTGGTTCTGGTACTTCCTCCGAGTTTTCTAGGACTCGCAGTTCAGATGAGGCATCAAGAACCCAGTAATAATTTTGCAGAAGTTAGTTCAAACCAGGTTTTCGGGAATTCCAAAGGCATATAAAACAGCAATGAAACAGTTGATTTCTCATGGTAGCAGTGAAGTTGCAATCAGATGAGAGTTCACATATGCAATAATGAAGTGCCATGTATAGAAGTTTCAGTTAGTGGTTAACTATGACTTCTGAGTTGGATGACAAAAAAAAAAAAATCTTCTGCTTTGTCCGTTTGATTCGTTTGAGAAGAAAACATGCAGTAAATCTGTAGATATCTATGTTAGATCAATTTTCCGCAAGCAATTTGCAGCATAGCCTTTTCTTGTCTTCTAGCTTTCATATATATAAATTTTTTTGTAATTTCTTGTCACACTCGATATTCTCTTTGGATTCCAAAAGCTAATAAGAGGTTGTTGGGGTAGTTGCTTGGGGACACATTTGCCTAAAGATTTAATTTCATTTCAAATTTTGGGCTTTTTTTTTTTTTGGGAAATTTCATTTCCAGTGTCAAAGCACGAGCTTCCATATATACTTTTGGTCAATTGGCTGTATTAAGTGAAAGATTAGAACTCATCCTTTGGCATTTGTAGAGCAAATCAAACAGAAGGTGGTTAGAATTAAATAATTGATGTGATATAATCATGTGCTTGCCAAGTGGCATTTTTGTCTGTTCCATTGCCATCCATGTGGCTACATATAATGTACATGGAAAACATGTCACTCTCAACATTTACTTTCGCTTTATTGAATTCTACGTTTTAAGATTAACATTTATCACAAATCCAAACTTGATAAATGGTTAATTATGATCTGTTTGTAGTTTTCTTATAGGATCAATCTCCGGGCAAGCAACTTTCCATTGTCGAGCAGGCTCATTTCTCGTCTTATCTAAGAATGACCCGTTGAAATTATTGTGTTTAAATGGAGCTACACTACCTACTTGGCAAATTTAAATCAAAAGAAAAAGGTGAACGAGTCCTAACAGAGTACATGGTGCCTTCAAAAAAATTTCTTTGTTCGTTGGAAATTACCGGATTGACAGCTTAATAGAAGTATCTACTTGCACAAAGCTGGCTCCCGAAGCTTCAACTCAAGATTTACTGCAACAGCATCAATGAATTCTTCTGTGTTCAAGTATGACTCTCTTGATACCCTGAATTCATAGAGAAATATCTCAGTGACTATAAAGTCATAACTTATTTTGGGGTTACGAAGTGGTAGTTGGAGGTAAGGAAGAACCATCCAACGTAAGATCCCATTGAGAATGGAGAAAATCATACATAAAGAGAAAGTGCGACATACATGGGTCCATGGATTAATATGGCAAGATCCTTGGTCATTTTTCCTGCCTCCACTGTCTCAATACAAGCAGCCTCCAACTTGTGAACAAAGTCCAGCAACCTTTCATTTTTATCTAGTTTGGCCCTGCAAGAGAGATTGGATGGAATTTCAAATCAGTGCTGTCATCAAGATTACGACTGAAAGAAAAAAATTCAAATCTAAACTGTACAAACAATAAACAGAAATATTAGTTCCAATAGTTATATGCTACTTTGACCAAAATATTCCAATACATCAATGGAAAGCACAAAAGCATTATTTATGTTTCGGTTTCAAATTCTTTATGCCAAACAAGGAGAAAGAAACCAATGAAGGAGTTCGTTTAGAATAAATACTAATAAAATAAAATTACAAAAAGGAAGATACTGCATCATTTTACTTGGATGCGGCAGAAATCTAACTACCTGTGCTCCAGCCCTCTCGTCCATGCAAATATGGAGGCAATACTGTTTGTACTGGTTTCTTGTCCCTTTTGATGAAGCCTGAAATGTCGTGTTACAGTCCCATGAGCTGCCTCAGCTTCTAGTGTCTTCCCATCAGATGACAACTGCAGAATTTGGGATTATAAAGATTTGCAACATTCAATGGCCAAAATCAAGAAGCCAATATAAAAAGAAGAGAAACAAAGTCATTTTATACATACCAACACAGAAGTCATCAGGCCCAAAGAGCCAAATCCTGAATACAGCAAACAAGTATTTAGACTCCACAAAAACTGAGAGAGATCCACTCAAACTTATGCATTGACTTGTAAATGATTAAGATCATACCACGAAGAAATATATCCATTCATTTCAGTAGGTATTTCAAAAGAAAATTATTTGAATGATTTATTTGATAAATGAACAATAAACACACAAGTGAACTATTACTATCCCTTTCGATTTGAGGTAAGTAATATAAATTATTTAATATCTTCCATTATCAATGAACCCTTTTTTTGGGAGGGGGAACAAGAAAAAAAAACTTGCATGGTCAGCTAATAAGTATTAAACAGCACCTTGCGCAAGTAGATCACTTTGGACATCTCCATCATAATTTTTGCATGCCCAGACATAGCCCCCTCCACTTTTTAGGGCATATGCTACCATGTCATCAATTAGTCGATGTTCATACCTAGACATAGAGTCAATCCAATATTTACAAATATCTAAACAGAAATCTTAAGCATACTTCACTAAAGCCAAAAACCAACCATATAGAATGTTCTTCAAACTTGTTCTTCCAGTTTTGTTCATACACCTCCTGGAATATGTCCTTAAACCTGTAATAGACTTCCTACGATGAGCATTGTGCAGTTATTCTGCAAATAAAAATTTAGACTAACCTTGAAAAAAGAAATAGTCCAAGATACAAGGACATTCTCGGAAAAAGGCAAATTAGAAAAGAAAATATTACCTGCCATCATACTTCTTCAGAATAGTGTTCTTCGTGCTGAGGTAAAGAGGCCACTTCTTTGAAAAAGCCAATGACATAGAGGACTCAGCAAAAGCACGAATTGACTGAAAAATCACACAATGGTTTGTTAAATTAATTAATCAGAAGAATTCTCCACACATCATGACTAGTGGGTGGGTGTACACAAATTTGTACACGTGGATATATTTACATACGCACCATATATTTACATATAATATATAGATATATATATAGGTAAAAAAAACACAAAATTTTACAAACCTCATCAACATTATACATAGCAAGTGCTACACCAGGACCTTTAAAATTATAGACATCAAGCTCCACTGGCTTGTCTCCACCTTCTGGGACTAAGAAAAATAAATAGACATATGCAGCAAAGAATTAGAATTTCAAGAAATAAGAAATTTCCAGCTTAGTTACATGCCACCAGGTCTAGAATGATGGTTAATCAGCTCACCAAAAACCATCTTAAGCTTTCCTGGTCCAGTAATTACTTTATCAGTGGCACGATACTGATCACCAAAGGCATGCCTGCCAATACATATGGGTTTCTTCCAACCTATAACAGGGAGAAAAAGTTCATAGCAGCTTTCCAAAACATTTCAGTTACATTGCTACAGTGTGAAGAAATCATTACCAGGAACAATTCTTGGTATATTCTTGCATAGGATAGGTTCACGAAAGACAGTACCTACAACAAGAAGCAACCCTTCAATTAGGAAGACTGACGATACAAGGAGAAAACATCTCATTAAAAGTG
The DNA here is from genome assembly GCF_002303985.1 of Durio zibethinus. Next base: position 24,723,549 of record NW_019168470.1, read on the forward strand.
GGAGCACTACAGCGAAACACCATAATTTATTAGATTTAAATACTCATGATATATAGATGATTTAAAATATTGTTTCAGCACATATCCACAATGTTAGCTTATAGAAGACAAACCTTTCAAACTTCAGGAGACTATTTTAACAACTAAAGGAAAATCAAATCAATCAATGACAGCAATCATTCAAAATTTATCCCTGAAATGAAAGGTACACAGATGACTATTATGAAAGACAAACCATTTAAGATGTTTCTAATTGTGCCATTGGGACTTCTCCACATATATTTCAGCCCAAATTCCTTGACTCTTGTCTCATCTGCATAATCAACAATAACCTGACTTTAATATTATATAAAGCTGAAGAATTTTTATTTAAAAAAAAAGAAAAAAAGCAAGCACATCACCTTAGATACTTGCTATGTATAATAAGGAAATAAATCAATCTACAAGACTAGTAAAGCTTAAAAAAGCACAAGAATGACTAACCAGGAGTTATTGTGGCACATTTGATGGCAACATTATACCTGAAGAAATATGGACAATCTTTACTATTGCAGGCTTTAAGATGTGATAAAGAAACCACAAAATTCTTCAAAACTTCAAGCCTTCCCTTTCCTCAACTATTGCAAAAACTTTTGGCTTAAAGATACAGAATCTTATTCTTCCCAATCAAAAAAAAAAAAAAAATCCACCATATTCCATTCAGATACTAAAATAATAACCCTCTATATAACTCTCTCTTGAACCACCTCAACCTTGGCAACGCTCTTTCTATCATCCAGCCTTGATCCAATTACTCAACAAAGAACAAAACCACCATCATTAATATTATGATATTTTACTCTTTTTCTCGATTTTCCTTCACTTGACATAATACTCTAAGCCCAACACTGGACCTAACTCAGCTAAAATATATTAGAATTCAAGAAATTGGGGACTTAAACATTCATCAACCGCCATGGTGCCACAATTTATTTTATCCATATACAAGGGACGAATGATTATGTCTCTTTGAGTGGCGTTGTCAAGTTAATAATGCAATTCTACAAATCCATGCTTTTTCCATCCAATATCTTACATAATACCTATAGAATTATAATAATAGAGCAATGTTCATGTCTAAAGAGCCTTGAGCAAAGACCACTTACTTCAAAGCTGCTTCAGCACTTTCAATGGTGACTTGGTCGTTAGTCGCATCCCGATTAAATATCCCTAAATCGAAGTATTTTATGTCCAAATTCAAATAAGGAATTATAAGCTGCAATCAAACAAACAAGGAGCAACTAGTAATTATTAACAATTCTTGAAATGTGAAAAAAAAAATTTCAAAAAATATATATATCATGAAATATATATTCATACTTTTTCTTTTATCATACTCCAAATGATCCTCGTCATTTCATCACCTAATTATCACAAAAAAAAAAAGGAGTAACAATAATTAATATTAAAAAAAAGCAGAAAATATAAGTGCAAAACGTTCTCATTTGGCGCCGTTTATATGATTGTTTTGTTTTTTTTACCGTCCATTTCGACGATCGGATTTAGAACTTGAACTCGATCGAATCCGCTGGAAGAAGCGAAACACCGAAGAGAAACGGCGCGAGGGAAGTGAGAGGAGAAAACGACTTGGTTGTTGAGAGCTCCATTGCTGAAGAGCCGAGACGAAGAGGAAGAGAAAAGAAAACTAGGGTTTTTGTTTCTGAGAGCGATAATCGACGAAGAAGAAGAAGAGGAAAACGAGGACGAAAGCATGGTCGAGGCAGTTGAAGACGATACAGAGCCGACTCGAAGTCGGAAAGCGAGTTTCGGCATTTTTCGTTTTAAAGAGAGTGGTTTGCCGTTTTGGATGTCTTATATTGTTACGGCTTGTTTGGAAAGACGAATGTTAAAGAGCGGCTTTGGGTTTTGAGATCCAACGGCTATAAATAGCTAATAAAAAAAAAAACCCATTGAATAAACTTAAAATTCGATTAATTAAAACTTAAAAAATTTTAACGGTGGTATTACTGTTTCTGAAAAAAATTTAAATGTTTCTATCTTTAAAATAAATAATTTATAAGTACTTTTTTATTTTAAAAAATCTTGATTTTTTTTACTTAGGTTCGATGGATTTTGAGATTGATTGTAATAAGATTAAAAATAATAATAAAATTTTTTATAATTATGATTGAAAAAAATTATTGTAATTATGATTAAAAAAATTTTAATAAAATTTTTATATTAATTTAATTTTATTAAAATTTATGTTTGAATTTAATTAAAAGTACGATGAGTTTAATCCCATTACACAAAGAAGTGTGGTAGGATCCAATAAGCTACTTAATATGTTCAATAAACTTTATAAATATAATAAATGATAAGGAATCAAGTACTTTCAATATTTGGTGAGTTACTTATAATTATAATCAAAATTTTATATTTAAATATTTTAAAATATAAATAAATACATGAATATAAAAAATATTTATTTACATATTACAATTTCATTTTATTTTTAAATTTAACTCAACTTAAAGTTTAGTTGAATTACAAATTCTTATCAAAGTTAATAATAACAAAATTTAATACAATCGAACTAAATTAAAATAATTTATTATTTTTTAAGGACAATTTTTTGTATAATCTGTTAATAATAGAAAAAAAAATCTTAAATAGTATCTTAAATAATAAAAAAGTTTTTATCTAAATTACCTTGATTTTTAATTTATGTAACAATTTATTATATAATCTAACATCTCGTAAACAAAAATTTTGATAATGTGGTGTAAAAAGTGAAATTTCGATACATGTGTAGATGTTATGTATATTGATGGCATGTAGCATTTCTTTACCCTCCCTACTATTTCATAATGTGGTAAAATTCGATCTTATTTGATTGTTTAATAAGATGAGATAGAGTTTTATATCGAATTAATCAAATGACTTTTGAAAAAATACAAATTATCTAAACAAGTTGAAAATCCATCTCATGTTTTTAGCTAGTTTAGATCATTTTTAGTTTTTTTTTAAATTATTTGACAAATTTGACAACAAATCTCAAATAAATAGATTCAACCATAAAATTAAGAGAATAAAAGGTGGAGAGATAGAAAGAAAAACAAAGGAAGAAAACACAAAAATAAATAATTTTTTATTTTTTAAAATAATTTAAAACCTATCTAAACTTTCACTTTTCTATTTATTTTAGATTATGTTTGAATTTAGGATCAAAGAAGGAAAAGAAAATAAAAAAAGTAATGAAAATAAAAAAAAATATTTATTTTATTTGAATACATTTTTAATTTTAAAAAATAAAAATTTAATAATTTTTATTTTTCTTATAATTTTTATTTTTTTAATATCTCAATTATGAGAAAAAAATTAAGAAACTGAAGTTAAAAAAATTCATTTTATTTTTTTTATTAATTTTAATTATCTAAACAATGAGTATATTTGTCTTTTATATATATTATTTTTATTAATATTTATTCAAATATAGCATTAGATTAAATTTTTTTATAAATATTATATTTTCTTTGAAAAAACTAGTAAAGTGTTAATTACAAGAATAAAATATACAAAGAAATGTACCAAAAAAAAAAAAGATTTTCCCAACTATATTTTACTTTATTGACGAAAAATTTTGGGAGGGAGGCAGCCGCAAAATTTATTCACAAAAAATTTTGCGCTCAAAATGGTAAGAATACACCTCAATACACCAAATCAAACCCTAAAGCCATTCCATTTTTTGCCACCAAAGCCCCCTCTCACTCCCCCTTAAACCCTAAACCCTCCCTCAAAAATCAAAAGCACCCACCTTTTTTCATCCAATGGCTATGTCCTCACTTGTCATCAAAGCTCGAGTCAGAGCGAACCCACTCCTAACATGGCGTGCCCTCCGTTTCCGCAACATCTGCAGCGGCGGTTTCGGTGTCGCCACGTCGGAGTCCGACCCGGCTAACCCACCTGTGGCAGGGACCAAGTTTCTTGAGTCGTTTAAAGAAGAGTTCGAAGTTGGATCTCGGGTAATTTCACTTGAAACGGGTAAAATTGCTCGTTTTGCTAATGGGGCTGTCGTTTTGGGTATGGGAGAGACCAAAGTTTTGTCCACTATTGCTGCCGGTAAAGGCGACGCCGTTCGAGACTTTTTGCCCCTGACTGTAAGTAATATATCCAATCTTCTCTTCTAATTTGGGAGTAATTTGAAAACTTTTAATGTTTTAGTTCTCATTTTGGGGTTAAATGTAATATTGGGTCATTGTTATTAAATTCGTTTCCAATATCAAGGTTCTAAGGTTGCTTAATTAGTTAGGTTTCGTTTGTTGATGCTTTTGTTTTCAATTCATTTTTTATTATTATTATTTTTGCTTTCTGTTTACTTTTTTTGGCAAAAAAAAAAGAAAAAGAAAACAGCAAATAGCAAAAGAATCAAGCAAATGCAGCCTTAGTATCTCTGTGACTAATGTTTCTTATGATGGGGAGAAAGACAATTTGATGCTTTTTAAAGGGTTATGAATGCTGGGTTTCTAAGGCTGTGTTTAGTTGTTATTTGTTTCTTACTGTTTACTTTTTGCTTCATTAGAAGTTGTTATATAAAGAAAACAGTAGTAAGTAAATTTATGATGAACAATTAAGATGCGAGATCAAACTTAACATAATTGTTCATATAAAAGTAAAACCATGTATTTCTTTATTTAGAAAATTCATTTTTAGTTCTTACAAAATATTTTTCTGATTTTGTATCTAAACACAGCTTTTATCTTGCAAAAGTAAAAAAAAAAAATGAACTCTAATGAATCTGTTTTAATTCCCAGTTTGATTTTCTTGAGTGTATGTTGAGGGTAGACATCTCTTGAGTGTATGTTACGGTTGGCTAGTATGTGGTCTCATTAGGTTTTCCTTCTTGTAAGGTTGATTATCAAGAGAAGCAATTTGCTCAAGGTGTGATTCCAAATACATTTATGCGGAGGGAGGGTGCTCCAAAAGAACGTGAACTTTTATGTGGTCGTCTCATTGATAGGCCCATACGGCCTCTTTTTCCCGCTGGTTTTTACCATGAGATCCAGGTCTGATGTTACTTTTCAAATTCAAACATGTATATGTATCTCAAAGTTTCATTTGATTGACATTGCCTGATTCAATAGGTAATGGCAAGTGTTCTTTCTTCTGATGGTGAACAAGATCCAGATGTGATGGCAGCTAATGCGACATCTGCTGCTCTAATGTTATCAGATGTTCCATGGGATGGACCCATTGGAGTGGTGCGGATAGGGAGAATTTGCGGGCAGTTTATTGTTAATCCAACTATGGATGAGGTATTAACATATGCTTTTATTTAGTTACAAATACCAATTTAGGTATCTCTTCTATGATGATCACAGGTAGTCTTAGGTCAAGTGTAGAGTTTGACTCAATTGTAATTGCAATGTTACCTATCATTTCCTGTATATGGTAATAACTTAGTCATTAGATGCTCATCCTGGGGGTATCTCATTGCAGCGTTCTTGCATATGTATGAAATGTTTAGCTAGGTAATTGTTAATTCATTGTGTTATCATTTTTTTTTCTCCTTTAAAGTATATCATCAGGTTGGAAACATTTGTCTCTACCGGATAATAGCTAAAACACTTATTGGAACACCGGCTAGTTAAAAAGGGGTATTCTAGGGGAAAATATAGCTGATCTTACAGTGGCATGTGGTTACATCAATTTTTTTTATGGTAGTTTGTTTTTTCATTCAGGTTCCATTTACTGCTTGTATTCTTAGATTCTGGAACGATATACTATTATTATATTTGGTGTATGGTCGGACTGTGCTTTCGTGGTATTGATTAACGGGTTTAAGAATATGTGGAATGCAACCCCTGTTTAGGGTTAAATTTTTTTCCCTGGAGAAAGGATTATTTTTCTTTAATTTTCCTTCTGTTGATGTTCCCTGATATTTCTTTCTATTACTTGTCTGCGTTTGCAGAAAAATGGTTTTCTCTCTTTTCCCAATTTGTTTATCATTTCTTTGGTTCTGCTCTGATCTCACTTAGATGGTCCTTTGCTACAATGTTAATGCATCATGCACACAATGTTAACTGATGTTATTTGAGAGAGAAAGGTTGTTATGAGTTTGTCTAACCTATGTTGAAGTTTTTTTTAAGCTTTTTAAACCTCTGCAGATCTGCAGACAATGACACTTTATTTGTCAATTTTCCTTCCTTCTGATCAGTGCATATTTGGTGTAATGCAGCTTAATTTAAGTGATCTCAATTTGGTATATGCCTGTACAAGGGACAAAACCTTGATGATAGATGTGCAAGCTCGTGAAATCTCCGAGAAAGATTTAGAAGCTGGTTTAAGACTGGCTCATCCAGAAGTGAGTTATAGGCTTGTCACAAACTTTTGTTGTGTCTATCAATTAATGGAAAATGGCATTAAGATGGTTTATTGGTTCAGGCGGTCAAATATCTTGAACCTCAAATCAGACTGGCTGTGAGAGCTGGCAAACAAAAGAAGGAATACACATTGTCTATGGTCTCTGAACAAACCTTTGAAAAAGTCAGAAACCATGCCGAAGCACCAATAGAAGCTGTTTTTACTGATCCTTCCTATGGCAAGGTGAATGCATTTCTCCTTCGGTCTCTTTTTTCTTTCTAGATATATTTGTGTGTATTTATAGGTACAGATGCATTAGAGTTAGTTCTTTTTTTTTCTTTTATGTATTCTGGAGGTTCATGCTGTGGCAATTTGGAATAATATAGTTTGAACGCGGGGAGGCTTTAGAGAAGATAACACAAGACGTAAAAAGCACACTAGAAGAAGAATGTGATGAACAAAGCTTAAAAGTTCTGCCAAAGGTTGTGGACGCTGTCAGGAAAAAGGTGAGCTGTGGACAAAGCTGTACGAAGATTTACTTCTTTTTGTTGGCTTTAACAAAAGATTTGACCATCTAACAAAGTATAACTATGGCATTCCGTGTGATCTTGAGTAACCTATAAGTTTCTGACAAGGAATAGACGGGAAATTGAGGTTACTACCTTAAAAATGAAACCAGGGAGTTGGTAATTGGATGATTTTGTTGCTTCTACATTTTTTCTATCCTTGTTCTTAAACCTCTTGAAGTTGGCATGTCTCAAGTTGAATACAATATCAGGTTGTTCGCAAAAGAATTATTGCTGAAGGATATAGAGTTGATGGGAGACATCTTGATGAAGTTAGGCCAATATATTGTGAGGCTGGCCATTTGCCTATATTGCATGGATCTGCTCTTTTTAACCGTGGAGATACTCAGGTTAAAACAAATTTTTCCTTGTCTCTACATCTAGATATGTTTAGGTTTGACCTTTGTTTTGACATAGGGCTTATATTTGATGTTTTATTTCAGGTTCTTTGTACTGTGACACTTGGAGCTCGTGAGGATGCTCAACGGTTGGATTCTTTGGTTGGTCCTCCAACAAAGCGCTTCATGCTTCACTATAGTTTTCCACCATTTTGTATCAATGAAGTTGGTAAACGAGCTGGCCTCAACAGACGTGAAGTAGGGCATGGTAAATCAAATTTCTTAATCACTATAAAATATGTGTGTGCGTGCATGCAAAAAAGTTCTACCTGTTTAGATGAGGTTTATGCTTGTCTCTTTTGTTACTTTTTCCATAGGAACACTTGCGGAGAAAGCTCTTCTTTCTGTGTTACCTCCTGAAGATGATTTCCCATACACTGTTCGCATCAATTCTGAAGTCATGGCTTCAGATGGTTCAACATCAATGGCTACTGTTTGTGGAGGTATCCTTTTCAACTTGATATAGTTCCTGTCATACATTTTTGTAATTTTATGTTATATCTTCTTAATATATGCTCAGGTTGATAGTTATGTGTATGCATGGATCAGTAAGATTTACTTCCTCTAAGCTATAAACTAATCATGTTTTAGCATGATGGCATTTTCCTAATACAGGCAGTATGGCTTTGATGAATGCTGGCATTCCATTACGGGAACATGTTGCAGGTGTTTCAGTGGGCCTTGTTACTGATGTAGACCCTGCAACTGGTGAAATTAGGGACTACCGTATTTTGACTGATATTTTGGTGAGATTTTTTACTTAACCTATTTTGACATGTTGCTTATGGGACAAATCTTTAGGTTGCTTTTATTTTATTGAATAATAACACCTTCAATGGATGTTAGAAACCAACAGTTGTCATTATTCTTCCTTGGTTGTATGTCTGGTATTTGTTGTCTTTACTCTCTTATTTACTTAATGGTGCCTCTACTACTATGGAATAGGGAGTTATCATATGGTTCCAAGGTGTTGTTTTAAAAGATAATGTGACCTCAATAATGTGAAGTTGGTTGTTAGAGTTTACTAAAACAGTGATCTCTCTAGGGGCTGGAAGATCATCTGGGAGACATGGACTTCAAGATCGCTGGGACAAGGAATGGAGTTACAGCAATTCAATTGGATATAAAACCTGCTGGAATTCCTTTAGATATAATATGCGAGTGTTTAGAGCCTGCTCGTAAAGGTCGCCTTCAAATTCTTGATCACATGGAGCAAGAGATTAGTGTGCCGCGAACTCAAGTTTATAGAAATTCTCCTCGACTAGGTTCAAATCTGATATGTTTGTTAGTTTTTTATTTGCACTTAACTAGCTGAGATACTCAACAGCAACTGATCTTATACTTCAACTGAAGATATATGCTTTGTGATGCAGTTACATTGAAGTTTAGCAATGAAGCTATTCGGCGATTTATTGGACCTCTAGGCTCTCTTAAAAGAAAAATTGAAGAGGAAACAGGTTGGTGTTGGACTTGAAAAACATTTTATATTTGGTTGGGGAGGTAATTTGATTTTGATTGAGTTTTTTATCATTTCCCTTATGATGGTACTCTTTCTGGAATAATTCTATGAACATTTTTCTTAACTCAAAATGCTTTTCTTTGAAGTAACATGGGATGTTGCAATTATTTCCTTTCTAATTACCAGTCATTGAGGGAATAGATTTTCACCCTTCTATTGGATATGAAGATGATTTCTTCTTCGTTAGACTCAAGCTTCTGTTTGGCACCCATTAATGCTGTCTTTGTGCTTTTCATGTTGCTGCAGATTAAGTATATCTTTTCAATCATGAATGATTGACGGACATCTGTTGTTCCTGCATACTTTACTGATTAACTTTTTTTCACTGCAAATTATAGTTGTATATGTGCATTTGCCTACCATTATTCGTTCAATAACCATGTTAATGCTTTTCAAAATTCAGGTGCACGGATTTCTATAGGCGATGGAACAATTACTATAGCTGCTAAGAATCAGACTATGATGGAGAGAGTGCAAGATAAGGTATTCATAGTATTCATTATTTTAATTGACATTAATATTCCTCTAGTTTGTTGTAGATATATGCAAGAGTTTTGATACTTATTCATTGTCTTTATTATCTCCTTAAATTCTAAAAGTCATTGGAGACTATTTAGCAAATTTAATTTACTATAATACTGGTAATCACTTTGACTAACTAAAGTAAGCTAATTTCTGGGGAATGATATTTGTTTTCAAATTTATATGCCTTGAAATTTTGGTATGTGCTGCTTGAATCATTTGTCTCATTTTTACCATTAAAATTTGAATTTTCTTTCCATGCATGCCAGGCATTTTTGTCTATTTTGATTGTGTTGCTGCTAGTTTATTTAAGAGTATAAGCATGCATGTTCATCATGCTTTATCCTAATTAAGTGTATAATCCTTTGTGCATTGCAGGTTGATTTCATGATTGGCCGTGAAATTGAGGTTGGAGGAATCTATAAAGGCATTGTGACATCAATCAAAGAATATGGTGCCTTTGTGGAGTTTAATGGTGGACAGCAAGGCCTGCTACACATTTCTGAGTTGTCACATGAACCGGTAGGAGATAAAACAGTAGTGGTAGCTTGGAGTAGAGCAGCCGTGTTGATTTTATCAATCAGTTTCTTTCTCTGATTGCCTTTCTGATTCCTATATTTTAGCTGCATTTTTTTCTTGTCCTTCTTTTGGCTCATGTACTTGGTTACTCAGAGTCTTAGTGTTTTGTTTTAATTTGAAGATTTGAGACTTGTTGCATTTTGTTTTTTTCTTAAATTGGTTTTAATAAGAATTCCCAATATGAACGTATCTGATAATCAATTGCTTTGATCGGCCAAGAACCTGAAATTTTTCAGAAACAGATGATAATGGTTCAGGAACACAAAATATTTGATTATCCATATTAACAGTTAATAACTAGAGTATATGTTATGCTTAGGGTTTATGGTGTTTTATTTGAACTGTTTATTTCACAAAGCTTTTATGTAAATATCGAAGGCCTCACGAAACTTGTATTTATCCTTTCATCAGGTGTCTCGGGTTTCAGACGTGGTGTCTGTTGGCCAGCAAATTTCTCTGATGTGCATAGGGCAAGACGTTCGTGGTAATATTAAATTGTCTCGTAAAGCAACTTTACCTCAGCCTGAATCTGAGAAAAAAAGTGTAGTTGAAGGATCTGCTCCTGTTAGTAAAGAAGAACCTAATATTTGGGGTGCACTTGAGAATGTGTCTAATGGAGAGCAGCAGAAGTCTACTCTAGAGGAGTTGCGTTTGAGCAAAAATGAGAATACTGCATCTAACCCTTCTGCTTCTTCACCACCAGCAGTAGTAATTCGAAGTGCTGCAGAGTGTGATGAGGAAGAAAAATCTGCTGGTTTGAGTAAGGCTTCCAAAAGTGCACCTATACGATTGTTCACTTTGAAAAGGGATAAAAAGCTGAAAATAGTCCAGTCTTCCAATGACAAGCCCGATTCGACTCTTATCGGTCTGTTTTCAAAATCCTCATCTCGAATAGAAAGGGAGAAAAAATTGTTTTCCAAAGATGACGATGAAGGTGAGAATAATCTGAATAATCTGAATGACCAGGAAACTGATGTTAAGACTCGTATGACACCACAAAAGCTGAAGTTAGGAACAAAGGTTACTGCAAAGATTTATCAAATTCGTGCTCGTGGTTTAGTTCTTGATTTGGGTGGTGGAATTCGTGGCATGTATAGGTTTGAGGTATGTATCCTTTTGTCTGATACTGCTTTGGCTTATTTACTGAAAGTTCTTGTCTCTTTCCATGCTCCCACCATTTATTCATTTTTTGACTGGCTACAATTTGTTCTTATCATCTGTATTTCAATGCCAATGTTCTAAGAGCCTTCCATTTTCTTGATAGGTGCTTTATCAACTCATTGGTTAATTAATTACAGCTTCTTTATTAGTTAGTTGACTCTGACAATACTTATCTTGCCTGCCACATGTCATCCCAGGGATGGCACTTTGATTACAAAATTTCTAAATGCTAAAAGAAAAAGGAAATTTCGGTTTTCTGTTTTTCCCCTATAAACACTTTGTATGGAAAAACATGGATGACACACATAGACATTTAAACTTTTCTGTGGCATTTACTTTTGACACATGAATGCTCACCCTTCTCTCTCAAGTCATCAATTCACTAAGGAAACTGCCTACTCAGTTGAATTCCTTAATCTGCTTTATCCTCCTCCCCTGTGATTTCTTCTCTCTCTCTCTTTTAGTAATTGTTTGATTAATTTAGGTCTTTTTTCTAATGTCCAAGTCCATCTCTACAAAATTTTGATTGGGATGGATATTTGAGTTCTGTGGGCATGGAATTGCATTTATTTGCTTGTCTTGCATTCTGTTTGAGAAAGTTCTTTATGTGTTTTATATCTATCCTGCCCATCATTTCAAAATCTGCACATCTATGTTATTTACCATTTCCATTTTTTTTTTTTTGACGCGTTTCTAAGTTATAATCATCTTCAATAAAGCATTTTGACAGAGTTGGATGCTTGAATCTAATTAACTTTGATCTTGATGGTTCTTATTGTTTTATTGCAATAATAACTTACAAAATCTTTCCCTTTTATTGGTCTCCTTTATATGCAAGTGCTCGAGAGAACCTTTTTTTTTGTTGAAAACCTTAAAGTTGTGGTTGCTGCTGTGATCATATTCCCATCAGCCTTGGAACTCACCTTATTTTGATTGCCATGCAGCCCAATGGCGAGAAGGACTTTAATATAGGCGATGAGTTGCAAGTCCAATGTTCAAGTTTTACAAGTAAAGGTGTCCCGGTAATGTCTTTGGTGGATGAGGAATGATAGCACATTGACAGACCTTAGAATGTCTCATAGATGGTGAAGCATTGTGGTCGACGGATATTCTTGAACAGTGACGGAGCGTTATTGACCAAGCATGTAAGGAGAAGGCCTGTGCATCTATGTAATATGGTTCAGATATTAAAAGTTCTCTGCAATTGCTTAAGGAAGCTTTCGCAACCTGCCTAACCTATGGAAATGCCGAGAATGCTGGCATTCGGTAGGAAGCCAGCTTTACAAGCAATAGTAACCTTTGCCACCGGGCGAACCATCATATAGTCAAAATGTATGATACATGGTTTGCATACTCTTAACCTCAGTGATTTTGATGATTGGATAGCCTATTACCTGTGTTTTGTTAACATTTATCAAAAATAAATCTGGCGATTTGAAGAAACAGGGAGGAATTTGTTGCTGTAACTTTTTTCTGATTCAGCTCCTAAACAGACTAGGTTCCTTGATTCTGCAGTAGAATCCTTCATTGATGATATAGCAATAGCAAATGCTTGTGAGTTAAATTCACCAACGTTATTTATATTATAAATTTGGACAAAATTCTTGTAATCATGATTAGAATCTGAAAGAAATTCTCAATTTCTGCAACTATACAAGGCTTATATGGGCGGTGAAAAATAAGAACTAAACATTCGACAATTACTAAATATATAGCCACAAACACATGAAAACTATAACTAACAAAACCAAAAGATTAAAATTTCTCAATTAATCCAAAAGCCCATCTTCCTCCTCTCCTTTCTCCGCCATGCAGCTTCTCTTTCCGTCATTCAGACCCTAGACTTGACGTTGTTGCACGTTCATGTGAGTCTACTTGGGCACGTTCACGCCGGCACTTGTGATATTTCAGCACAATAACACTTTCATGTACTATCTAGTAACTATAATACTAAGTTCCAAGTTGTTTAGTTTTGTTGGTTCGGATCTAGAGACGAAAAAAGGTCGGGTTAAATTTTTGCTCATTCTAACTTCGATATTATATATTAAATATCTGAATATGATCTAATATTAAAATATTATTTTTTATATTTAATTTTATCCATATATATAATTATAATTGATTCTATCTGATTTAATATTAATAAAATATTATTTAATTATATATAAATATAATTAAATAAATAATAAAAAATATATTTATACATATATATAAGATCGGATTGGGGTAAGATTACCTAAAACCTGACCCAAAATCTACTTAAAAAAAAAATTAATCCTATAAGATTGGATCGAGTTGAAATTTGACAATTTCAAGTTGAATTACCAATCATATTAAGATATATGAAGATTGTATTTTATTTTTTTCATTTGCAAGGAATTAATAATTCTTTTATTAGAATAGAAACAATATGATTTTTAAGTTAAAACAAAATGAAACAAAAAAAAAGATTTTTTTTCAAATAATATATATCAATTTTTCCATGTAAGCATTGATTGAATTATGAGGAACGAATCAAATAGACACAGATGCCAAAATAGACTTTATAACATGATTTTCTTGAAGAGAGTGATTTATGAGAGACAAATCCTTTGGTTAAAAAGAGCATTAAAAACAGTATCATTGAATTTTTTTTTTTGGAAGAAAAAATGTATTTTTGAATTGGATCAACACATTTCCAACAAGAAACGAAGTTTCATGGCATAAATTCACCGAAATATAAAGTGCAGTGGTCAGGAAAGAACAGTGAATTTGTTGTTATTCATTGAAATTTAGTAACTCATTAAATTCTTGCAAAGTGGATTGGACTTTAAATACAAAAGGGACCCAGAACATGAATGCGTGTGGGTGACTGGTGAGCTGTTTGCTTCTCTGTACCTAAATTTTGAACAAAATTTGTCTTTTTCACTTCTCTTATTTTGAAGATTCTTCCTCTCCCAAATTTCACTTCCAAAAACAGCAAAGAAAAAAAAATGTAAAATCAATATTACCCTTTGTCTTATTTGGATCATCTTTTCCTTCCTATAGAAGAAGAAAAGTAAAGAAAGTTTCAATTGGTGCAATTTTTCTTATATCATTTCATTATATATAAGTGTAGACGAAATCATATTATTTATCCAAAAATAGATATTTTTATGTTCAAGTAAAAGAGTTGAATTTGAATCTTTCTTTCAAAAATTGTATAATGATTAAAATTTGTGATATTGAACTTGTTGATTAGAACAATATAAGCCAGTTTATGTGCACTAAACTCGACCAACAAATGATGATAGTAACCAATGGATCAATTAGCCTTATGTTGACAAACAAAAGGAGGTTGAAAACTGTACTGAGAGCTCCCAAGTTGGCTGTAAAGACTACAGCAACAGCTTACTTTGGCAATATTCTTTCATATTCCTCCTTCTTCTGCATACCTTTCAGATAAATTAAGTTAAAAAACCCCACAAAAAGGAGAGAAAATAAAGAAAAAGAAAAGGTTAAACATGAATCCCATGCAGTTTTCAGCCTTAAAACAACCATACTGGAGATGGGTTTTGTTGTTAGTGTTTTCTTTGTTAGTTTCTAGCTCCTTTTCTGATCCAAGAATCTCAAACTCTGGCCTTTTCTGTGGAAATTCCAAGCCACCAAATGGAACCAACTTTGTTCCAAACTTTGTTAAAGAGATGCAAGGGTTGTTAGAAGTGATTAACACCAGCCACTTTGCTTCTTACCACCTCAACTCTACACCTCCAATGTATGCTTTGGCTCAGTGTCATCAAGACCTTTCACAAAATGATTGCCTTCTTTGCTATGCAGCCTCGAGGACTCGAATCCCACGTTGCCTTCCTTCTGTTTCGGCTCGAATCTTTCTTGATGGCTGCTTCTTGCGTTATGATAATTACAGCTTTTTTCAGGAGTCTGTTTCATCTAGTTTGGATAATGTTAGCTGCAGCTCTAATAATATAACAATGTCCGGTGAAGATAATAACAAGAGGGTGAATTTGTTTGGTAGGAACGTTGATTATGCAGTTGGGAAAGTGACTAGGATTGCTTTGAGAAATGGAGGATTTGGGGTGGAGCAGGTGGATGGAGTGTATGCATTGGCACAGTGTTGGAAAAGTGTTCCAGCTGAAGGGTGTAGACAGTGCCTGCAGAAGGCGGCAAAGGCCGTCAGAGGCTGCGTGCCAAAGAAGGAAGGGAGAGGGATGAATACTGGATGTTATTTGAGGTACTCGACCAAGAAGTTTTATAATGAAGGGACAGAGGCAGAGCATGATCATGGTATGTCTGTCTTTTTGAAGATTCTGATTCGTCAAGATTTGTTGTACTCTTGTTCTTAATGTGAAAATGGATTGAATCTATGTTGAAATGAAGTGTGCTTAATGTGATTTCTTTGATTTTTTCTCCTTGTTTGCTAATATATTCTGCTAGTTTGATGATCATGGTAAGAAAAGGACTGATAAATTCCAACATCAGTAGATTTTGCAATTCATTTTAAATTATTTTACTAAATTTCCATTTCCCTTTTGTCTTCTCTGTCCTCTCTCCTGGTTGAAATGATTTTTTTTTTTTTTTACATTTTCCAGGTTTTTCTGGAATTTCAATCATTATAGCAATTGTCTCAGCAACATCTGCATTCTTGATGCTCTCTCTTTCAGCAATTTATGCTACTTATGCAAGATTATCAAAGAGGAAAAAAGGTACAATCTCTGTATGAGACTTATGGTAATGGTTTTCATTCATCTCAAACATTTGAGCATCAATTTTTTCCTTTAGCCCTCTGATCCATTAACCATTATTGCATTTTCTAGAGCTCAAAAATCTCGGCCAGATTTCGAAAAGAATTGACAGATCAGGATTGAAGTTCAACTATGAAACTCTTGAGAAGGCAACAGATTATTTTAGTATGTCAAGGAAACTAGGCCAAGGAGGAGCTGGTTCAGTATTCATGGGGATTCTTCCAAATGGGAAAATTGTAGCTGTAAAGAGATTGATATACAATACCAGGCAATGGGTAGATGAGTTTTTTAATGAGGTAAACTTAATCAGCAGAATTCAGCACAAGAACCTGGTGAAGCTTCTGGGTTGTAGCATTGAGGGCCCAGAGAGTCTCCTGGTTTATGAGTATGTACCGAACAAGAGCCTTGATCACTTCATTTTTGGTAATTGCTTGCTCTTTTTACATGATTCAACATGCCTTCTTTCTTTATGAACTTAATTAGTTAGATTTCTCTTGACAAAACTTTGAATCCATTGTTGGTGGCAACACTATGAAGCTCTCCCTTCTAAGGCTTGAGAGATTTAAAGCACTGTCAAATGAACATAACCAAAATTTTGTAACTCAAATAATCAGGCCCTGGCCCCTGCATTCGATTTCAATCCTACTTTGCATGGAGATTTCAAGCATACCTATGTAGGAAACAATAACTAAATTCTTGTGCCTACTTCAAACATGTTGGTGATTTTGCTTTCATATGCAGATGAGAAGAAAGCAAACTTTCTGAAGTGGAAGCAAAGGTTTGATATCATTGTTGGAACAGCTGAAGGTCTAGCACATCTTCATGGAGGAGCATCTCAAATAAGGATAATCCATAGGGACATTAAAAGCAGCAATGTTCTTTTAGATGAGAATCTTAATCCAAAGATTGCTGATTTTGGACTCGTACGATGTTTAGCTACTGATAAGAGTCATCTCAGCACTGGGGTTGCTGGAACACTGTAAGTTGAGAAAAGCTTTATCTGATTGCTTTTTCATACAACTAATGAGAATCAAATGCATTTCATCTGTATGACATTGGTACAAAGTTGATTCAGTACCACATGAAAGCCAAATCTACACCATGGATCCAACATAATGTAACACATTAAGATCTTTATTGAAGTTTCCTAAGAACTTCATATGAAATTTTCATGCAGAGGATACATGGCGCCTGAGTACCTTGTTCGAGGACAACTTACAGAGAAAGTGGATGTTTACAGCTTTGGGGTACTAGTTCTTGAGATTGTATGTGGTAAAAGGAATACCACCTTCACAAAGGACTCTGGTTCCCTTCTACAAACAGTAAGCTCCAAAACTCTTTGTTCACAAAAGTTTCAGATTGAAACATGAATGAATGAAATTAGAATTCTAATATGGGATTTTAAACCTCAGGTTTGGACACTTTACAGATCAAACAGATTGCCTGAAGCTATTGACCCTTGCATGAGAGATGATTTTTCGGCAAAAGAGGCCCCAAATGTGCTTCAAATTGGGCTGTTATGCACACAAGCTTCAGTTGCCTTGAGACCATCAATGGCACAAGTAGTTCAGATGCTAACTGATAAAGATTGTGAAATCCCTCCACCTAACCAGCCTCCTTTCTTAAATGCTAGTCTGCTAGAACCAACAAATTCAACAAGGTCATATAGCACAGATAGTTTCATATCAAATGCAGTGAGAAAAATTCAAGGTTCCGGTACTTCCTCCGAGTCTTCTAGGACTCGCAGTTCGGATGAGGCATCAAGAAACCAATAATAATTTTGCAGAAGTTAGTTCAAACCAGGTTTTCAGGAATTTCCAAGGCATATAAAACAGCAATGAAACAGTTGATCTCTCATGGTAGCAATGAAGTTGCAATCAGATGAGAGTTCACATATGCTATAATGAAGTGCTATGTATAGAAGGTTCAGTTAGTGGTTAACTATGACTTCGAGTTGGATGACAAAAAAAAAAAAAAACCAAATCTTCTGCTTTGTCCGTTTGAATCGTTTGAGAAGAAAACATGCCGTAAATCTGTAGATATCTATGTTAGATCAATTTTTCCGCGGGCAATTTGCAGCATAGCCTTTTCTTGTCTTCTAGCTTTCATAAATATATATTTTTTGTAATTTCTTGTCACACTCGATATTCTCTTTGGATTCCAAAAGTTAAAGAGGTTGTCGGGGTAGTTGCTTGGTCACCCATTTGCCTAAAGATTTAATTTCATTTAAAATTTTGGACTTTTTTTTTTTTGGAAATTTCATTTTCAATGTCAAAGCACGAGCTTCTATATTACTTTTAGTCAATTGGTTGCATTAAAGTGAAAGATTAGGATATATTTGATGCTCATCCTATGACATTTGTAGAGCAAATCAAACAGATGGTGGTTAGAATTAAATAATTGATGTGATATAATCATTTACTTGCCACGTGGCATTTTTGTCGGTTCTATTGCCATCCATCCATCTGGCTACATATAATGTACATGAAAAACATGTCACTCTCGACATTTAGTTTCGCTTTATTGAATTCTACATTTAAGATTAACATTTATGACAAATCCAAACTTGATAAATGGTTAATTATGATGTGTTTGTAATTTTCTCATAGGGTGAATCTCCAGGCGAGCAACTTTTCATTGTTGAGCATTATTGGGCTTAGATCTTACCTCTTGGCAGCTGTCATTATGTAAGCTCTAAGGTCTAAGATCACTTTGAATGTGTGGTGAAATTGAGGAATAGTGAAGGATTTAGAGCAGAGGAAGAACAAAAAACAGTAAAAACTAATCTGACACTTGAAGTAAATTGGCTCATCAGATCATGAGCTTCATTTCATTAATATATAGGTTTTAAACATACAAAAGTTTGTTTAACTACTACAAGAGTTGTTTGTCTAACAGTATGGATCACCATGCATAGATCCATCATGTTACTTAAACTGATCAGATGACAGAACCTATTACAAAAGTGCCAGTAGAAATGTCATACCTAGTTGCTTCAACCACTAACACACTAGCACTCCTTCTTGGCATTTCTGCTGGAAACACCAAGACTTTTCCTCAATGTTTCAAACCTTGCCTTTGGTAAGGCTTTGGTCAGAATATCTGCAATTTGATCTTTTGACTTACAATGCACCAGTTTCACTTCATTCTCAGCTTCAACTTCTCTAATAAAGTGATACTTGATCTTAATATGCTTAGTTTTTTCATGAAACGCAAGGTTCTTAACCATTGTAACTGCTGACTGATTATCACAAAAAATTTTTTGTTAGATCATCTTGCTTTTGACTCAAATCCATCAGAATTTTCCCTTAGCCAAATTGCTTGATTAACAGCAGCTGCAGCAGCTATATACTCTGCTTCTGCTATTGATTGAGCCACAGTTCCTTGTTTCTTTGAATTTCAGCTGAACACATTTAATCCAATGAAAAACACATAGCCTGAAGTGCTTTTCATGTCTTTATGAGAGCCAGCCCAATCACTGTCTGTGAATCCAACCAATCTTGAACTTTCATTCTTCTTGAACCGAATTCCAAGTTCACTAGTTCATTTGACATATCTCAACACTCTTTTTGCAGCCTTAAAATGTAACTCACTATGATTTTGTATGAACCTAGAGAGTAAATTTGCAGCATACATGATGTCTGGTCTTGTTGTTGTCAAATACAATAAGCAACCAACCAAGCTTCTATAAATAGAACCATCAGCTTTGTTAGCTCCATTTTCCTTAATAAGTTTCTCATTTTGAGCCAAAGGAGTGTTGACTGGCTTGCAATTTTCCATCCCAAACTTATTCAAGATTTCATTTGCATATTTTCTTTGACAAATGAAGATTCCTTGCTGGTCTTGATGAATCTCCATTCCAAGAAAATAAGACATTTCTCCCATATCTATCATCTCAAAAATTTTTTACATTTGGAGCTTAAAATCCTCCACAATAGCAGATTTGCTACCTGTCACCAAAAGATCATCAACATACAAAGAAACAATCAACAGATCATTACTGTTAAAAACTTTAATGTACAATATTACTTCACTGAGGCTTTTCTTGAATCCTAACTTCAGTAAATGATCATCAATTCTGGAATTCCACACTCTTGGAGCTTGTTTTAATCCATACAAAGCCTTCTTGAGTAGATAGACTTTGTCTTCATGTCCCTTGGCAACAAAACCATCAGGTTGTTCAATGTAAATCTCCTCCTCAAGATAACCATTCAAGAAGGTAGATTTGACATCAAGTTGGTATATTTTCCAACTTTGCTGAGTTGCTAAGGCTAATAGCAGCCTTATGGTGTCCAACCTTGCAACTGGAGCAAATGTCTCTAAAAAATCAACACCAAGCTGCTGGAAATAGCCTTTAGCTACCAATCTAGCTTTAAGTTTGTTGATGGAACCATCAGCATCCAACTTTGTTCTGAAAATCCATTTAACACCAATGATGTTTTTGTTGCTTGGTCTGTCAACCAACATCCATGTTTGATTTTTCTTAATCATTTGAATCTCCTCCTTCATGGCATTCCTCCACTCTGAAAATTTGACAGCTTCTTCAAAGCTTGCAGGTTCAAGAATGGCAACATTTGATCTTTGATAAATATCTGTGAGTGGTTTGATTCCTCTCACTGGTTCATGATCAATGATTTCATTTTCAAACATATAATCTTCTTGATCTTGGAAGCTTATCATGTCTGCAGCAGTTTGCTTGACTGATTCTCCCTTTGACTTTTCCCAATTCCAGGCAACTTGCTCATTAAATCTCATATTCCTACTTACAATCATCTTGTCTGTAAGTGGATTGTAAGTCCTATAGCCTTTAGTGATGTTGCTATAGCCCAGAAAAATACATATTTCTATTTTTTGATCAAGCTTGTCCCTTTTGATATCAGGAACGAACACATAACAGATGATGCCAAAAACTCTGAGGTGGTGCACTGATGGTTTGCTTCTATACCAGGCTTCGAAAGGAGTGTTTCCCTTCAAAGCTTTTGTGGACAGCCTATTGAGCAAGTAGACAGAGGTATTGACTGCCTCTACCCAAAATTTCTTTGAAAGATTCTTCTCAAACAACATGCATCTTACCATCTCCATGATTATTTTATTCTTCATTTCACTGACTCCATTTTGTTGTAGAGTGTAAGTTGCTGTCAGTTGGTGTTCAATTCCTGCAACTTCACAAAACTCATTAAATCTGTCAAATGTGTATTCAGTACCATTGTCTGACCTTATGATCTTGATTTTGTAGCCACTTTGATTCTCAATCCAAGCCTTGAACTTCCAAAATACATTTGCAACTTCAAACTTTTGTTTCATGAAGTAAATCCAACACATTCTGGTAAAATCATCTATAAAAGTAATGAAATATCTACTGCCATTCAAGGACAAGGTTCTCATAGGACCACAAACATCAGTATGAACAAGTTGTAGTTTTTCAGTTGCCCTCTATGCTTTATTAATTGTAAATGGCAACTTACTTTGTTTTTCTAGCTGACAGACTTCACATACTCCAACACTGACTTCAATAGTAGGCATGTTTAATACAATATCATTTTTATGCATGAAATTCAATGCATTGTAGTTGAAATGTCCCATCCTTTTATGCCATAAAGAAGATTCATCATGTGAAGTAGCATATGCAGAGGAGTTTGCTTCATGCCAATTCAAGGAAAAACATTTTCCTTTCATATTAACAGTAAAGAGTTCATGGCCAGTGGGATCATGAATTATGCATGCCTTATCTTTGAAAACTAAAGAGTAGTTATTTTCTAACAACTATCCTACACTTAACAGGTTTTGATCTATTTTAGGCACAAATAACACATCTGAAATAAGTTTGGTACCTGTTAGTGTCTCAACTGCCACTACTCTTTTTCCTTTAACTTCTATGAAATCACCATTACCTATTCTGACTTTAGAGGTACAGGTCTTGTCTAGTTCTTTGAACATGTTGATATCAGATGTCATATGGTGTGTGCAACCACTGTCAATGAGCCATGCACTTGAGGAGGTTCTGGTTTCATAGCAAGTTGCAATAAAAACTTACTCTTCTAGCTGTTGTTGATTGTCAGCAACTCTGGCTTGTTGATCTGGCTGCTGCTATTTTTTATTTTTACATACCTTCTTCATGTGACCAAGCTGCTTACAGTACCTACATTGTATGTCAGGTCTATAACAGCAATATTTCTCCAAGTGAGTGGTCTTTTTACAGTGAGAGCAAAGTGGGAATTTTTTTTCTTTTCATTGTTTCTAGAACCTTTGTTTCTTCGATCTCCTTGTTTTCTGCCTTTGCTTTTTATTTGCATCTTGCCTTTTTCCTTGGCTGTAAAAGCACCTTCTGTTGAATCCTCTTGTCTGATAGCCCTTTTTTGCTCTTGAGCTTGTAAAGCATTGAATAATTCTGCTAGAGTTATCTTGGTCAGGTCCTTGGAGTCTTCAAGGGATGAGATTTTTTACTGAAACCTCTCTGGTAAGCTGACAAGAACCTTCTCTACAATTATTTTGTCTGACAGCTCTTCACCAAGTAATCTAATCTTGTTTACTATCTTCATGAGTCTGTCATTGTACTCCTTTAAATTTTCAGACTCCTTCATCTTTAAGACTTCAAACTCTCTTCTAAGATTCAACACTTGCATTTGTTTTGTCTTGTCACTGCCTTGAAACTCTTCCTTGAGCACATCTCAAGCTTGTTTTGCAGTTTCACAAATCATGATTCTAATGAATATGTCATCAAAAACTGAAGACTCTATACAGCTTTTAGCCTTGTACCTCTTTGCTTTTTCTTTACTATAATTTTTCATTTGAGTTACTGTTGGATTTGCAGGAAGTTATGGTGGTCCCTTCTCATTTTTCACCACTTCCCACAAATCAAAAGCACTCAAATAAGTCTTCATTTTGACAGCCCATATCTGATAGTTCTCACCAGAAAAAATAGGAGGTAAAGGTATGGAGCAATTGCTTGAGGCCATTTAAGGTTGACAAAAGCTGGCTGGTAAGTGTTTGATGGCTTTTCACTCAATTTTTTGGAACTCACAGGTCCTCTAAGACCTTAAAGAATGCTCTGATACCAATTGAAGGATTTAGAGCAGAGGAAGAACAAAAAACAATAGAAACTAATCTGTCACTTGAAGTAAATTGACTTATCAGATCATGAGCTTCATTTCATTAATATATAAGCTTTAAACATATAAAAATTTGTTTAACTACTACAAGAGTTATTTGTCTAACAGTATGAATCACCATACATAAATCCATCATATTATCTAAATTGATCAGATGATAGAATTTATGATAAAAATACCAGTAAAAATGTCATACCTAATTGCTTCAACCACTGAAACTGTAACAAATAGTAAACATCGTCACCAAATTTCTTATGATATGAGGCAAAAGGACAAATCACAGAAATGAAAAGACACTCTGAAAGCCAAGAAATGAATCTACTTCCCTGTCTTTGCCTGTGGAGGCGAGTGAGCAGCACTGCCTTTTTGATTCGCTTGGAGATGGATTGTCTTTCCGACCATCCGCGATCGAGCTTCCAAGGTCCACCAGCCTCTTGCTGTTCTTCATCGTTGAAATATCAAAAGACAGCATTTTAACAGATGATGTACTGACGTTGGTGCTTGAAACTGTCGGAGAAACAGCTGATTTTCCATTTGCTCCACTGAAACTTCCATGGAATACATTGTTTTTCGCCTTTGTACTGGCCTTGGTACCATACGCGTCTCTGTTGACTTTCCCAGGATCTAGCTCTGAAATGGCCATTGCATCTTTGAGAATCTGACTGGAATTCGCGTCTTTTGATGTTCCTGAAGTAGCATTGCAAAACCCCGGCTGATTCGCTGAGTAGTGTTCCTCTGTACAGATATAAGAGTCGGACTCAATGAGCTTTGGCGCATTGAGCACAGGAAAATTCCTTGATTTTTTCCGTATGTGATCAAATTTTGTTTCTTCAGTCAGTCTTTTGAACGAGAACGCTTCAGGTTCAGATGGAAGATCACCTTGAATGAGAGAGCTAACATTTCAACACCAAAGTAGAAGCAAAAAAATGATGATTTACGTACAAAACTTTGGTCAAGAAAGGCACCTGAATCATCTGTGAGATCAATGGTAACTGAGCTCCCAGCAGTTATATGATGCTTTCTGGTTAGATAGTTGTTGATACCATCGGCATTCTGTTCTGGCCCTGTGGATTGTGGAGAAGCATCCAGCACAATCTGTTGAAGAATTTTGCTTCTCTCCTGGTCAAGAGTGCGCTTTCTTGCGAGATTTAAGCCTCCGGGTGTTGCAGGATAAGCATTGCTTGAGGGAGTCAAGAGAGGGAAGTTCTTGGCTTTTTCTCGTATATGGTCAAATATCGATTGCCCAGTGATGATTTTACAATCATCTTTTTCAATTCCAGCAGCAGGCTCTCCTACAATATTTGAGGTAGAAATGCTGCGTGAATTGGCAAATAGATACCAGGATTTTTAATGTAAAGCATAGCATCATCCCATAAGGTATACCTTCTTCCGGTTCTTCATCCAAGAGTTTGAAACTGGGCCTGCAATAGAAAAGACTTATTATCAGATTAATGGGTCTAAAACAAACTCCTTTCAAGCACCAAAAGATTAAAATTTAAAACTGAAATGAGCTATTTGAAATCTAAAAGAATCCTTGTTTCTCACATTAAAGTGCCTTCCCTTTTAGATTTAATCAAACCCGGAGGTTCTTGAGCCAAAGTTTGATGTTTGGCTGCATTGTCATCTTCTATAACACAAATTTCCTCAGGCGGAGCGAATAACTGAGCCTGCTTCTTTGCACGATTATGGTTTGCATTTGAATTGTTATCCTTAACCAGCAGAAGCTTTTCATGGGGATCAATGCCAACTGCATGGATAACACTGCAAAATGAGTATAAAAGCTCTGGAATTTGTGCCCAGTGTGCATAAGAATTGTAGAAATTAGATATGTCGAAGCTTAGCTGTATTCTTCAAAGATGAGATCAGCCTTAACTGTCATCTTTCCCTGGGGGTTTGACACGAGGATAGTCATGCTATAGGGGCTGCAAGGATAACCAACAACCTATACTTCAAAAGATAGAATAAGGGAAACAAGTGGCTAACCAAACATTCTGAACTAAGCAGATGATGGTTGAGGGCAAATTGAGCTGATTCATTCGTGAAGTCAACCAAGTACTAATGTTACTAATTCTGTAATCTTAGAAGTTCTAAAAAGGGTATAGTTTCAATTAAAGAAAAATGATTGAGACAAAACATTTGTTAGGAGCATCTATTTCCATCTTCACCAAGTCTGAACTCTGAAACTATAAATCCATTTCATGTGGCTTGTTTCATCATACTCTTAGACTGATCTTTACAAAATAAGAAGACTGAGAAGATGTTGGCATACCTCAGAAACTCATCCACTCTGCTGCAGCCAAGTCGGATAAAGTTAGAAAGTAATATAGAGGAGGAAAGAAGCACAGATAGCATTTAGAATTAAACATTATATCAAGGGTCAGCATTTGGGATAACCAAATCCATATAAGAAAATATGAAGTCTTCCAGTATTTTATTTTATTTTGTTTGACAGAGACCCCCTGGTATAATGCTCAAAATGATAGTGTCCAAACATTGAATATGAATTAATGTTAACAGCACCTTATCTTCTCATGAAAAAGGATCAGGTTTTCTTCTTCTGAAGCAACAATCTGTAAGAGAAAATATTTAGAACAACATTATATTTGATTGATACTGATGACTTATTACGAAGGTATGAAGAAACATTAAGGATAACATACCATATCAGCATAGTGTCCTTTAGTTGATTGGACCCCTTGCGATAACCTCGTCAATGTTACTGATAACTTGGACTTTTCCTGCCTGTGGCATTCACTTACCTCAATCTTAATGTCAACTTTTGGAGGCAATGACGTTAGAGACTCCTTGATATGATTTCCAAAAGGATATTTTCGGCCAGTAACTATCTCTATCCTCCTTGGATCAGCTTCAGCTAGCGTCTCAAATGATTTGATTCCCATTGAATGCAGTGCCTGAACAAAGCATTAGTTCAGGAGTATAATGGGAGGATATCGAAATAACAAAATATTTAGAAACAACAAATCTAACATCAATCAAACAGCTACTCATCAAAGAAAACCTTTGCTGTCACCGTTCCAATGCCAGGTAATTGTTTCAGCAAGTATGGACTGTCATCCCAGAGTTTCTGATATAATGACTTTGCTAGAAGGGACGAGTTCAGGGTTCCTCTATAGTTCTTTTTGTATATAAAGTATTCTTTCATGCACTTAGCAATCCTACACCCATTTGAACATATTGAATTTGCATCCTAAAGCAAACATAACAGTTCATAATTGCATCAGTTCAACTTTAAGAATAATTCTTCTAAAAATAGTTTTTTTCCATAATTAAAGTACAAAGATAACTGAGGTCATGAAACCTGGGTCATAGATAAATCATGAATTAAAGGATCCCCAGTTAAGCAGTCATTTGCCAAAACAAATATCTTTTCTTCTCTAGTTTGAATGCGCTTTTTCCGTTTCCCATTATCACCACTGACATGAAACCGGAGGCGGCCATCTTTATCGCCATTTATGTCATTCAAAAGTTTCTTCTCATTGCGTCTGAGCTGTATCCCTTCATTTTCCAGCAAATTAACACGTGCTATTACAGTTACTTTAGAAGAACAAGTACAAAAAACTATTATTACTAGATAGGTATGCTTACAAGCAATCTCCTCAGCACGGCATATAATCTGTAGTACATCTTCTAAACTACAGCTAAGTGGTGCTTGCATAATGTGTTTCATGGTGTTAAATTTCAAATAGTACTTTGTCATCAATCTTCCTGGCTCTGAAGAAGATGAAAATAAAGGGTAGGAATTAGTGCTATGTTTATACTTCAGGAGCAAAGGGACTGAATAATTTCAAGATACCTTGTGGCTTTAAAAGAAAACCATCTTCATCGGTCTGAATCATTTGGTGGCATGATAGCTTATTAACATTTTGAACACAAATCTCTGATAGTACACAGCATTGATGAGTAATCTGATGTCAAAACAAGCTCAATAAATCAACGGGAAAGAAGTACACCTTGCAGATGCTTCTTTATTTGATCTCTTGGAATCCCTTTTCTAACTGCATAATTCTCAGGGTTCTGATTGTGCATCCGAGGCATCAGAATGCAACTAACATAAGGCATTTTATATGCTTCAAAAGATGGCTATATACTTGCCTTTTTCATTCTCACATACAAGTATGAGCACTTCATCCACTCAATTGCCTTTGTGATATCAGAGATGGTTAGTTGAACTATTTCTGCAGTTAAGTGTTCCGTTATACATGAGAGCAATCTACATTGGTAAGAAAAACGTGAAGCACATAATTAGAACATATGCCTAATTCTCATGAAATGCATGGGCCATGCACCATGCAGAAGTCAATAATAACAAAACCATTATGGATTTTGGAAGTTGTGAACATACTGTGATTCTACCATTTCACATCCATTCAAGAGATTCTCATATAAGTGCACCTGAGATCATGTATGAAATCATAAAAGGCAAACTTAGCGAGAATCAATCAAGGCTAGATTAGTGGCAATAAAAGCAATATGCTAGGAAAGAGGAAGAAAGGACAGCATTAGATTACTGTTTCTCTTCTAGTCATGATTATAACCATCCCTGTATCATCAAATGGTGGCCGACCTGCCCTCCCACACATCTGGAGAACAAAATACTAATTTAAATATAACCATATGCTTGAGTATTGAAAAACAGGGACCTCAATGCAGATACAACCAGATATATTCACCTCTCTAGGCCACCACAGTGAGTACGAACAATTTTGAAAGGACTATCCACAAAACATGTCTACTTATTCATAACAGCTGTTGCTTTTCACATTCGATCGGACAGAGATGAGCGGTTCCATTTTGAAGTGCTAGTTTTCTTGAATAACATAAATGTTCCAAAATTTCAAGTAATTTGTATCTTTAAAAGGTAGAAGAAAACAGAAATTCTAGAGATTTATATCTCTAAAAGTAGCTGGGAACTAGTGAAGAAGCATGTAACAACACACCTGTTGTATCATTGACCGTTCATATTCCATGTAAAGACCTTTTTCCTTGTTGCTAAATAAAATGAAAATTTTGAAGCATTAGATACCATAGATGCTCTTTCCTTTTTATGAAAGAAAATGGCAAAGATAATAATAATAATAATAGTTTACTTAAGAAGAAAAAGTTTGACATACAAATGTTGTGTTGACTTTATAACAACTGTATGAGCTGGTAGGTTGATTCCATGGGCAAGAGTATTTGTGGTGCACAGAACTTGGACGTCACCACTAAGAAAAAGGCCTTCAATGAGATTACGATCCTTAAGACTAAGGCCACCATTATGATAACCAACTGCAAACATAATATCTGACATCAGCTTGTCATAAAAATTTCAAAATAATGTGCCATAGCAGAATAAGTTCATCCTATACCTCCATAAAGAATATAAGATTGCATCTGTTTGTCACTGCATGACAGAGAAGCCTCCCTTAGCCTTTCCTGTTGTTCGTGACTTTTAATAAATGGATTTGAATAACCAAAGGTCATTACTGTTTGAGAGAGTCGTTGTGCTGCTTCTTGTGCTCCTTTTCTAGTTGAGCAAAAAACTAGAGCAGATTTTCCTCTTGAATATTGCATTAGAATATCTGTAATCAGTTCCAACCAAAAATAACATCTATGCCCCTTTATCATAAAAGATTATTGCAGCATATAAAACCACAACAGTTAAAAAACTTTCAAAATAGACATTAGTCCAGAAGTTGAATCTTACCAAAAATATAGTTTTGGAGGCGCTGGATGATGACAAATAGAAAGAATCACTAATATTAGATGAATTCGAACTTGTTAACTACAGATGTATGTTCTGAAACCCTTTTAATATACAATCCTTGAAATAAAGAAAGTATAGGACCTAGTACTCCTAATACAATTACTTGCCTTTTCAAAGAGGAAGTCATTTTTTGCAGAGGCATACCCTGCAAGAAAGGTATTTGCTTGTGTAAAAGAAATGCACTCGAGGGAGATAACTTTGAAAGGACATTTATGAGAATAGAACATCTAAAAATTAAATGCATACCAAAAACTTTGGTGGTCAACTTTACAGGCCTCATTTCTTCTCCAAACCTGATAATATATACAATAGAAAGTCAATGGAGATAAAATTCTACTGGCAATCAAAGAGAAGAAAGTGCAGCCATCACAACATAGTATAAATTACCTTTTGATTCCTTGGACAGGGACCTCGAGCCATTCAGCTGTGCATGTTGGTATAAAGTGTGTATGTTATTAAAATTTAATCACTTTCCATCTTTTGAAAGTAAAATTAAAAAAAAAAAAAAATCAAATTAACACTTTGGCAAATATAAGAGAAAAATTTACCAAGGTCCTCAATATTTGGAATAGTGGCTGACACAGCTAAAAACCGAACAGAAGCCAGAGGACTTGATTTCATTTCCTGGTTACGCGCAAGCATTTTTATTCTGCTAACTATTGCCTCCAAAGCTGCCCCACGAAGATCATTCAGTAGGTGAACTTCATCAATAAGTAGAAGTGCTATGTCACTGAAAAAGCTCAGGCCTCCATCCTTTATGCGGTACCGAGTAACAGCATCAAATTTCTATGTAAAGAAAAAGAAAAAAAAAAATCCCATTCAACAATGTACTCATGTCTCAAAAGGGTCATATAAGAAGAGTATTACAGTGCAACATTTGAGTACATTCGCTGTTTTTGTTTGGTATGACATATAAATGTACTCACCTCAGGAGTGGTTAAAATAATATCTGCTTCTTGAATATTCCTTGCGCTATAAGATTCGTTGTCACCTGTCAACTCCAGGCAATTTATCCCCAATGAACCAAACTTCGGAGTCCAATCACGCAGCTTCTCTTGTACTAAAGCTTTAGATGGGGCTACGTAGATCTTTAGATGAAAGCAAAACAAGAAATAAGTAGCAATGACAAAATGCTCCTATATAGAACCATGGTTATGCTTCTAGCCTTACATATCATGCATTGGACACAAAAACATAAGAGAAAAAGGTGCTTCTCTGCATTTACTAATACACTAAATTAAGTGTCTACAAACTTAATACAGGCGGAGAGTGCTCAAGACTTACTGTTTTTAGTGTTCCCTTTATATGGACAAACCTTCCATCACCAGAGATAAACCTTGAGAGAAGCCTCAGAATACAGAGCTCAAAGAGCACGGTTTTCCCACTTCCAGTAGGAGCTGAAATAACCATGTTTACATCGGAGAGGAAACAAACAGGAAAGCATTCACTCTGCAGTGAATTAAAGTACCTGCAAACACAACAAATAAAAATAAAAAGTTCAACCATATGGAATATAAACTCGTTTCAGGTACAAGGATAAAATAAAATTCTATTAAATTATAGTTATAAACACTTATAAGTCAAAATTAAGCTAAAATCCATAAAATCTTGCTGCCAAATACTCGACATGCCTAATTTCCAAGTTACTTAATATATAGTTACCTGAAACTAAAAATTGAACGGAAAGGTTCTGGCAAATCGAACACGGATTTCAGTGAATATGAATCCATAATCAAGCTCTGTTACGAACAATCGATCTGAGGCAAGCCAAAATAAATAAATGCTAATATTAGTGTACTTCTTGTGAATGTACGCATAATATGTAAATATTAGGCATATTTTACGAATTGAAAAAGACTAATCGGTAAATTACATGCAGAGATCCTGAAATTCAGACTCTAATTATTGTAATAAAAGCGAGATTAAATAAAAAAAAAAGGAAAAATATTACGTACTATATTCAAACTGTTTGTCGCTTGGATCCAAAAAGTTTAAACAAACAAATTGAAAATATATCTTTCATGAGACGCTAGTTTCATCTTCTAATAGAAAATTTAGCCGGAAATGTTAACTCTATCGAAGAACTCAATAAAATTCTACAAATTTTTAGTACATTGACGAAGCTAAGATGATTCCTTCACATATGGCGCGATTCTACACAGAAATTTCTAGATAAAATGAATCGCTAAAGATCTCCGAATTTAAAACTTAAAACTCCCGAAATCTCGATTAGAACGGTTTGTAAAAGGCAACTCATTAAACACTCTAACTCTTCTTCTTCTTCTTTTTCCAAAACCTCACAAAATCAATACACCAGTGAAATAAGCTTAAATTATCGCAAATTGCAAGAGAAATGAATTGCTAAAGATATTTTATTTTTTTAATACTTATAACTCTCGAAATATGAGTTACAAAAAGTCTAAACACTCTAATTCTTCATTTTATTTTCAAAATCTCAATCAAAAATACAAAAAAAAAGTAGCGAAAATAATAGAAAAGTATCGCAAAATTAACTTCTAAAGAAGAATTGTTGAAGATCAATGCCAACTAGAAAGCATGACTCGAAAAATCCAAGTAAAAATCACCTAGAAGAATCTCTATTGGCGCTTGATTGTGAAATCTCCGAATCTATGAAGAGTTGGCCAGTTCTTGCAACAAGTGATTTTTAATTCATTTTTTAAATGAATTTTCTTTGGTTTGCAATAACTAGCTAGCTTCATTCTAGCTCAAAAAATCTGTATAAATTATTTGAATCGCGATAACTAAAAATTCGTATATAATGAATTTGAATCAGTAGCTCGATTCACCTGAAAGCTGAGATTCACATCCATTGAAGCTTGTCGAGAGTGTGAGAGAGTGTGTTTAGAAAAACAGAAATGAAAAAACGAATTCGCTTGGATATTTATAGTCCAAAATCGTCCTTTTGGCGGGAACCCAATTTACACGCCGCTTGCTTTTTTTCAGCCGTGTTTGGCTGTTTGGCGACTTTTTTTTTTATTTTTTTATTTTATTGGCCAATTCTGCTTTTTTATTTCTTGATTTCAATGTTAAGTGGAAGAAAAAAAAATCAAATTTCAAACATGTAGTTTGGCAGATTTAGGTTAATTTAAGCTGCATTTTTATAATAGTCACTTTTCAAGTAATTTGATTTTATTTATGTTATATTCATACAATAAATTTTATGAGTAAAAGTAAAACTTAAATACCTTTAAAATTAAATATCACAAAATATTAAATTATAAAATATTTTTAAGGATTTCAAATTTTAAATTTGCTAATAAATGATGTGGTAATTTGTAATGCAAGCATTATGAATAATATCTATATAACACATTGCATCAAATATAAATTTTAAAAATTAATTAAAATTTTATCTATAAAAATTTAAAAATTTATATTTGATTAATTATTAGTATATAATAATTATATACTATCAATGAATTAAAAAAATTTTAATTTTAAGTATAATTTTAAAATCAAATATATTTATTTTTTAAAATTTTAAATATAAAATATCAATATATAATTTATTGACTATTTATAACATTTATATATTAATAATGTATTAAATAAAAATCTCAAAATTTAATATGCAAGCATTTAAAAATACATTATCAATTTATGTACACTTGAAAAGTAATTAAATTTTTATAAAAATACATGTACATGTAAAAAATAAATTTAATTAACATAATTAGTTTTAACTTGTATAACATATTTAATGTATATATATCGAATCAAACTAAAGTTCAACATGAACTATACTCGATATTCTGGCAAAAAAAGAAAAGAAACTATACTTCATAGAAATAATCAAATAATAATGCATTAAAAAAAAAGATAAAAATAGTAAGACTGTAAAATTGAAAACGGTAAAAAGGTAAAAATCCAGAGTTACCAAACAATGCCTTGAGTAAGAAGCAACACCACTATGGTATCACGCATTTCATATTTTCTCGGTTTCTGCTCCCACTACCATTGCACGGCTTTACTCCTTTTGAAGACCACTCCCCCCGTTTTCGATTTTCCATGCAACAATTTCACAAACAAAATCTTCCCTTTCCATTTTCAAAGTATGATTTCCAGTAACAATCGTTGGACTTTGCTTTTTCTCCAAAATCCTTCATACTTATTGCGTTCTTGAAAAGGATCCACTTATATTTTGTTGATTTACTATTGTTTCAGATTTTGCTTTGTTGTAGACTACTATTTGTCGATGATTTTCACTACCTTTTCTTCATTTAAGCTGGTTTTCATGGGAAGCTGGCTTTTGGCTGCTTCATTATTGAGTTATTTCAAGTTTGTTTTGAGCTTTGTGTTTTCTTTTTTTCATTTCCCCTGTTATTTATTTCGTCTGCTTCGTTTTCGTTTACCTTTTACAGCGTTGTCCACACTCGTTCGATTCCGTCGTGTATTCTTCTTCAGAGCTCAAAAATTAACACTGGAAACGCCATGGATTCTATTGACAATATGGTCAAAGAGTTGAAAGCTGAAGGTGGCTGCAACGATATGGGTTTAGTTTACAAAGTTGGCAATGGTCGACATTGGAACTCGAAAGAAAACAGGGAGAACAGACACATCGAAGCTTGTAACGCTGGAAATGGCAACTCCATTAATGAATCCTTCCTTTCAACTCCACCTGCTTCCTGTTTTAGACCAATTTGTCGGCAATTTTGGAGAGCTGGGAACTATGAAGTAGAGGATAGGTCGGGGCTTCAAGCAGCGAAGCAAGGTAATTAGCTGCCACTTGCTTGTCTTAAGACTTGTTTACTTGTTATATGCTTTGTCAAATATACGGAATGATGAAGCTGATTGAATAACTTCGAAAACTGCCTTAAGAAATATAACCCTGAGCTTCTTGTATATACATGCTCTATCCTTTGTTTGGTTACTAAGAAACTTCATTTCATGATATGGTTGGCAGATGGGAGAAATCAGTTGCATGTACATCCAATGTTCCTTCATTCCAATGCCACCTCTCATAAATCGGTCTTTGGTGGTATGTTCATTTATATATGCTTTATATTTGTTTCGTCCTGTAATATTGGCAGCCATAGCTTTTCTGTAATAATGCTAATATAGATTTTCTTTTTCTTTGTGTTTCACCTTTTCTGCTTACTTTGGCAGCGATAGCTGAGCTGCTTGACAATGCACTTGATGAGGTAAGTTCCTTTTCTTACTTTTTTATTTACCAGAAATTAGGAGTTCCTGTAATCTATGCTGGCAAGGAAATCGATCATTGCTTGGTTGTCAACAATGTGTTCCTTCTATTATTTTCCTTTCTTTAAACTTTTAGAGTGAATTATGCATGCCTACCAGTGATTTTGCTTAACAAAGAAAACGAAAAGGAAATTAAGAATCACCAAGAGAACATGGCATAAGAGCATTAAGGCTTCTAATTCTTGTTAATTAGCCCTGTATCCATGGTGATATCTAGTTAAAATCAGTTTCCGGTGTGCATTAACATTGGCTCTATGGTATAGGTAAGAAATGAGGCTACTTTTGTTTATGTTGACAAAATCTCAAATCCTCGAGATGAGAGTCCAGCTTTGTTAATCCAGGGTACTTCTTCCAGTCACTCTAAACGAGTTGTTGAAATTTTATTGGGAAATCTTAGTTGTGCTCATCTGATACTTACACTTTTCTCATTTAAAGTTTCTGTTTTCAAATCTGAATTTTCTATATAGATGATGGCAGTGGAATGGACCCAGAAGCTCTAAGGCATTGCATGAGTTTTGGATTTTCAGATAAGAAAATGAAACATGCTATTGGACAGTGTATGGTCTGTTCTTTGTAATTTTCTCTCTTCCCACCCCCTTTCCTTTTTTTTTTTTTCCTATTAATTGGTGGGTTGTGGAATTTTAGATGGAAATGGTTTCAAGACTGGGTCTATGAGGCTGGGAGCAGATGTTATAGTCTTCAGTCGTCAAAGGAAAATGAGGTCAATTGTCATTATTCATAAATTTTTTTTTCTTTATTTTCAAAAGCTTCTAAAATGTTTCATGTATTACATCATGCATCCATGAAGGTGAAAAACCCTTCTATCCTCCTTGCAAAGGAGAGGGTAAAAGGATAGGGAAAAGGTAAAGGAAAATTTGCATCACCTTAACAGAGAACCTGCGATCATATGACGAAATTTTACTTTGGGCTTTCATGAATGTCTATTGATTTGTTGTGCTGATATTTACTTGGAATCCTAACCAGCAAATGCTGCTCCTTCATAGCTAATATCGCTTGGCATTGCACAAGAACTTTTTGCTAATCATTAGTCCTTATTTGATATCTAGTGTTTTTTTTTTTTTTTTCATTTTATGTATTTTCTTTTTCATTCCAAGTCTAAAGAAAATGAGAATCTATTGGTGTCTGGTTTTGGATAGTGGGGGTCCAAGTTCAGCTTAGTCTCTTATTAGCTAGAGAAAAGGTTAATATTTTTCACATACATATGAAATACCTGCTCATGTGCTATTTGAGTAACTGTGATCCTTTGTTTATTGTTAGTATAAACGTGTGCAGGACCCTGACTCAGAGTATTGGACTCCTCTCTTATACATTTCTGAGGCAAATGGGTTATGAAAGGATAATAGTACCAATGGTAAGTTTTGCGTTTTAATGCAGTTAATTTCTATGGATATTCAGTCGTCTATCTCCTCCCTTCATCTGTAAACTGCATATTGTTAATCAATTCACAAAACTTATGTCCTAAATCTTTATTTATTTAAACACATACAAGAGGTCAAGATTATCTACTTGAGAATTGTCTCTCCAACTGGCAAGCTGATAAGTATAACTTATTTTCTGCATAAATATTTGTTTTATGCACATATGCATCTCACTTTTTATCTCATAAACATGCACATATCCTGACTAACAAAAGAAAAAGAAGGATTAGATTGGAGTTCATTAACTTGTTGTAAGCCTTCAAGCCATATTCCTTTTTGTAATATCTTTGAGAAAATTAAAAGCAACGAGTCCATGTACATTTGTTACCTTTTCTTACACGCAGATATAAGTATGCAATGCTTTATTTATATTTTAGTTTCCTTTTCAGAGTAATTTGAGACTTTCTCAAAGCTAGTGTACTTAAACATGATAATGTCCTGCCTTCAAACCCACTGTTAGATCCTTCTCGAATTGCAGGTGAATTATGAGTTTGACTTATCAACTAACACATTTGGGCCCATGCTTGAACATGCTAAAGAAAACTTTTCTTCAAACCTCTCAATGTTGTTGAAGTGGTCTCCTTATACAACAGAAGGGGAACTTCTGAAGCAAGTAAGCTTAATTATTTCACTTTTGCTTAATTAGAATCAGATTTTTGTGCAATGATATAAAAATGTTCAAATATCTTTTCTACAATCAACGTTTTTGCAGCGACAAATAGTATTTAAATTTCTTTCAGTTTTGCTTAATTACAGATTGTTCTATATATGTTGAACCGTCTTGCTTGGTGAAAACCAAAGAGAAAGGAAATGGAAACATCTTGATTTTGTTTACCGGTAGAAAAAGCACAAAATTAAAAACAATAGGCTTTTCAGTTTTCTTTGGTTTTTATACCCAAATTACAGATGATTGGCTTATGAGGTGGTGATTGTTGTGCAGATGGATAGCTAGAGATAGTGCTGGTTTGGTGGTCTTTGTTGGCATAACTGTCATAATTGGGGTGGCTGCGTAAAAAGTGGTATCTTAATGGCAGTTATCCAAAAATGTTATGGTTAACTGCTTTATTGTTTGTGACAATTCATGGAATGGATTACTATTTGTTGGAAGTTTCATGGAAGGGGAGCTAGGGGAATTGAATTAAAACCGTGTCTTGTTAAGTGGAAACAAAGGAGAAACTCAAAGTGCTTTCCTTTTGGACTCTGGCCTTCCAATTTTATTACTGCATTAGTTTGTTAGTAGAGTTCATCTAAAGGCTGAGAAGAAACTGGAATTTGTACATAAGAAGTCCATAGTCAGGATGGGTGTTTATCCCAATTGTGGATAGCAAACAAATTTTGCATCACTTTATGGTTGATGATTTGGTTGTGAACCCTTGCAATATTTTTCTCTGTTTCCCTAAATTCAATAGGATGAAGTTAATGAGAGGTATGACCTTTTATTCTAATAACCCCTCCTCCTGTAATTGTTTGCAACAAGTCACTTTAACCACAATCCAGTT
Source organism: Durio zibethinus (assembly GCF_002303985.1). Next base: position 24,760,388 of record NW_019168470.1, read on the forward strand.
TTACGTGGAGTACTCCTCTCCTTCAATGTCCCCTATCCTTACATTGAGAGCGAAGCTACCATTGATTTCCCTTTCTGCTTGCCTCATTATAAATGTTTGATTTGGTTCTGACAGCAGCATTTCATTGTTTGTCAACTGGTTTTATATCTGCATAAAGTTTTGAAGATTGAATAATTGGTTCATTTGATACCGCCAATAAAGGAGCTTGTGTCATTTCTCATTACTTTTTTCCCAAACTCATCAACTATCATGTTTCCTTACATTTTCCTTGTGTTATTTGATAAAAGATATTGTTTATTTGAGGCTGGAAGTATGTAGTTTTCTTATGGTTCTTGATGGAGTGTTGTTATACCTTTCCCACTATTCAAAGCTTTACTTTTCATATTTTTCCTTTTCTGAAAGTTGATGCCAACTCGTGCTCAGTTTGATGATATAGGTCATCATGGAACAAAAATTGTTATCTATAATCTTTGGTTAAACAATGATGGGGATATGGAACTAGATTTTGATTCAGATCCCGAGGTTTTCTTTGGACCTTTGCTTTTGTTTCCTCTGACTTAGCAATTTGAATAATAGTTGATGGTTTAGCTTTTTGTGATTTATTGTTGCAGGATATTCGTATTAATGGTCACCCAAAAATACCTCAAGGAGGCGACTGCGACAAACCGGGTTTTCATCAGCATGTAGCTAACAGATACCACTATTCACTTCGTGTATGTATAAAACTTACATCTTGATCTTGACTACAAATTTATTTTCACTTACTCTTACTCATTTTCTCCTTCAAGCTTTACAGGCATACTTATCCATCCTATATCTGCGGCTACCTCAGTGCTTTAATGTTATACTACGTAGACATATTGTTGAGCACCATAATATTGCCAATGATCTCAAATTTCCTGAGTTCATATTATATAAGCCTCAGACTTCTGATAATGAGGTTTGTGCTAAGTTCTCAACTAAACAACAATTCTATTGCAGTGATGTGAAAATGTTGCTGGAATATTTCCGTATGAAGTCTATACTTATGGAACCTTTTAGATGCTTGAATCTCTTTTCCTGTAAGAAGCTTGACTACATTCATTTATCATTAGTAGGGTTGAGTTGAGTTAAGCATATTTTCTTTTTCTGGTTCCCTAGGATTGCCAAATGATGTTTTCCAAAGTAATCTCAATGTTAACATGCTATACATCTCCATATTTATTGCAGTTAATATTTTCCTTTGGGAGTTAAAAATGGAATTTATTAAACCTAGTAGTTTGACAACAATTGTTTAATTTTGTTCATTTTAGTATCTAGTGATTTATTTGAGGTCAAATCTTCCCCCTCCACCTCTCTTTTCGCTCCATGTCTGTTCATATTATTGTTTGTTAATGTGTGCTTGCATGTGCCATAACCATCAATGGCTTACTGCATTTTTCAGGCTGTAGTTGTTACTACCGTAGGGTTTGTGAAGGAAGCTCCTTGCACAAACATTCATGGTTACTGCATCTACCATCGGAACCGTCTTATACTGGTAAAACTTTTTATCATACTTTTTCACCATTAAACTTATTTTCTTTTATTGGCCAACATGTCCTCTTTGTTTCTTTCATGGACTGCTTGATTGAATTTATAATGCATATGTATTATTTATCTTGGCTGACTGGTTGAAGTTTAAACATGTTCTAGTGAATGGACTGAAAACATCAAAAAAGTCCACTTCTAGGAAATGCCATTCATATAGTTAGTCACGTTTTATTGAATTTATGCTCTACTCTGATGCATAAAGTTGAGTGTGTTGCTGTAAAATGTATTACATAATTCTCATGAACTGAGTCTTCCTAGAAATGTCATTGGCGCAAATGGTAATGCAATTCTCTCGTATAGCTTGAAGTAGATTGACAGACTTACTACGTGCATCATTTTGGTTTTTTCCTCTTTTTCTTGTCTTCTCATATCTTCAAAGTCTCCATGCAGCCATTTTGGAATGGGCGCAAAGAAACAACAAACAGTTTGGGGAGAGGTGTTGTGGGTGAGAGCTGCTTATGTGCTTGGTCTCAATTGTTTTGAGTGGGTTTCAAATTGTAGTGAGCAGCTGAAAACTTATTTATAGTGTTGCAGGTTTTCTTGAAGCAAATTTTATTGAGCCAACCCATAACAAGCAAGATTTTGAGAAAACTTCCCTCTTTCAAAAGCTCACTGTCCGCTTAAAGCAAATGACACAAGAGTATTGGTGAGTACATAATGCAAGAGTCACTCTTTCCCCAATGTAGAGAGAATTTATTGCCAACGTAACCTAATTATAATTTTAATCAGATATGTTGGAAATTTTGAAAAATAATGCAAAAGCACACAAGGCAAAATATTATATACGATTTTGATTTAAGGTATTTGCTTCAATATAATATGATGAACTTATTTAAATAATTAAGTGATATACCCATTTAGCTAGTAGAAGGTGTATTTTTTACATATTTTTCTTGGTGACTGGAGTTTCAAGTTGGGGAGGCATATAATATGGTTTGGTTAGGTTCAGGGGCCACTTTTTGGTGTTATCAGTGAAGTGCTCTTGTTTTTCCTACATTAATTCATTTCCAGTCATTTTCCATACCCTCTGCCGGTTTCGTTTCTGTAGAATAAGGAGAATTAATGTCAGAGTTTTACATTGTTTATATGGTGGATTTACATTGAATAAATGTTTTTTATCGAGAAATAGCTTGGGATTTACATTGAATAAATGTTTGTGTCCCTGAATATTGTAACAGTGATTTATTGCAGAGCAGTGTGTGAAGTGAACTCCATGGGGAAGATGGAGATGTCAAAATCATACAAGCATTGTTGCACTTCCAAGATAAATGATAATATTTTACTAAGATATGCTCTCTTGAGTTTCTATTACTATTTAGAAGAATCAAGAATGGGTTTCGTTAGCAGATCCATATAAACTTACTGATGATTTAGTTGTAAGACACTAGTGAACAAAACTTTCAAGATAACTTATGCATAACCAACCCAAATTTTCTTTTAATTTAATTTCACTTGAATTTGAAGATTCTGCTATAATCAAAGACCAGTAAATGTCACCTTAAATGTGTCTGGATCTCTTCTGTTCTGATGAACTAACGTGTCAATGGCACTATCTTATCTTGGCAGGCGTTTGCACTGTGAACTTATTGGTTACCAGCCAGTGAGAAGAACTAAAGTACCATTGTCTTCACAGGAATCCTGGCGAGATTTTGCGGTCCCAAAAAGGAAGAGATCTGCTATGTACCGAGCCTGGTCCCGACAAGGTGCTTAACCTATAAAAAATTATCAACAAAGTTGAAAATGCTAGAATTTTCAGGGGCCTTGTTGGCATATTTTACAAGTTCCTATTTATCCAAACAGGTTCAAATATGAAGAGCAAGAAGCTTAATCCTCCAGAAACTGATATTGGGCACCATGGAGAATTACTGGTTTGTAGAGATATCCCTATCTGAAAGTTCAGTTGTGGTGAAAATATCATCAAGCTTAAGCCATATGCTAACTTTAACCTAGTATGAGATTAAAAAAGGTTAACTAGAATGTGTATCTGGATGCTTTCACCGTAGTTTCCTGAGTCATCAGTGTCTAACAGATTTTCAACTATTTATGGAAGCAAAAATTATTTCTGTTGATGATGCTATTTGAACTTGTCTGTTTCAAGTGTTAGCCTCTAGGTAAAACTATTTGCTATGCAAAAAAGATTTATGATCTAGCGGACATCTCTTCTGCTGCTTTACTTTTATTTACTTGAACATGGATCCAACTACTGTTATCTCCACCCACTATTTCCTATTCAGTTTATTTGCTAGATGAGGAATCATTATTACCATTTCCTTACCATATTGTGTTGGCAGCCTGGAAAAAGACTGGAGAATCAAGTGGAACATTCAGAGACAATGGTTCTGATGCTAGAAAACAGAAGGCTGTGGTCACAGTGAGTATACATTATCTTTGCATTAGGTTTTGCCATTTTCCTGGAGAGAGTATTAGGTTGGATGGGAAGGTCTTGAAAATGAAGATAGTTAGTTTATGCTCAACAACCCAGAGCCTGGCCTGACTTGCATCCCTACTGCCTTCGAATACTGTCATAAAATAAGTAGCATACATTATCTTAGCAAATTTCTTGATTTGCAGGGTACTGGAATTAGAGAAGGCGGAGAAAGAACTTAACATGAAGGTAAAAAAAAAGAAAAAAAGCAATTTGATTGATGCATTAATAATCACTTGGAAAGACTAAAATTTGCCAATCTTCTTTTTTTGCTTCAAGTTAAACTTTTGGCACACCTTAACTTGCAAGCTATATACATTTGCGTCCGTATAAAAAACCTATGTGCTGGGCATCCTTGATTAGGCTTCACTTTCTTTGTCTCATCCTTATTTGCAATTCTCGCAGGTGCAGCAACTTCAAAATGAACTACAGGTTGCCCAGCATGAGTATACAATGCAGCTATTGCTGGAGTCAAAATCACTAAACATGTTTTAGGAGGATAAGCATGTAAATGGTTAGATTTTCTACTCTAAGAGGGGAAAAAGATCTTCTGTCTGTGATTACGTTTTTTTGCCTATGGTCTTCTTATTTCTAATTGTATGCAGCCCTCCACCAGCCTACTCAGATCATTCAACCTTGCTTTCTACAATTGAAACCTGGACTCTCTTGCCTTTGGAAACAAAATTCCATTTACTTCTTAGCATGGAACCTTCAGAGTACAAAGGTTCGAGTAGAGAGACTAGAATCCAAGACATAATGCTCCCATCTTGTATCAAGAGGCCAACCCTTCATTTTCTCTGATGTTAATGCTGCATCTGCAACCACTATGTATATTATGCAGCCCTATATATATCCCTTTAACTGCCTGCTCGGATGACACCGATGCATGTGTTCTCGAAGAAGTTAAAATGGACTATGGTACAGCATACAACATCCATGAAGTCCAGATCATTCCCGCAGGTCAGGAAAGGGGAGAATGTAAGTTAGATAAGTTACTTTAAGGAGCCATCATTTCAGATCTCAAGAGCTCCAAGATATCATAAATCTCTGCTGATTTTGAGTGTGTTCTATCATCCGAAGAAAAAGAATATACATGGTTTCTCACCTCAACCCAACTGCAGCCGCTATTCTTTTTCAATCCCTTCTCCCTCATTAATTTCCTAATTTTTGAAACATCAATCCATCTCCCAGCTGAAGCATATATGTTTGACAACAAGACAAATCCGGCGGAGTTTCTTTCTGCTAGTTCACCAAGTTTTCTGGCTGTTCTTTCTGCTATCTCCTCATTTTTGTATGTCTTGCAGCCACTTAATAAAGCTGCCAGTGCATTAGCCTCAGGTTGAAATGGCATGGAATTGATCAACTCTTCAGCTTCATACAGGCGTCCAGATCGAGATAGCATATCCACTACGCATGTGTAATGTCTTCCCTTTGGCCTTATACCATATACTGACTCCATTGCACCAAAGAACTGGAGTCCTTTATCAACTAACCCGCAGTGAGAACATGCAAATAAAACTGATAAAAGCATGAGCTCATTAGGAGAAACAGAGGTACAACTTTTCATTTCTTCAAACAAAGTGAGAGATTCTTTTGCAAAACCACTTTCTGCAAGGCCTTGAATCATAACAGTCCATGAGAATTCGTTTCTCTCTGGCATTCTATCAAACACCTGCTTAGAGCTTTCAATATCTCCAGACTTAGCATACATATCAGTTAACGCAGTGCCTAAGTAAACATCATAGTGGAACCCTAGTTTTAAGATCTTCCCATGGAGATCCTTGCCCTTCTCCAATGAAGCCACACTTGCACAGGCACAAAGCACACTCGAGAAGGTGGGCTTGGTTGGAGTTTCCCCTGACAAAAGCATCTCATTGAAAACTTCAAACACCTTATCAAATTGCTTATATTCTACATAGCCGCTAATTATAGCACCCCAAGAGACATTATTTCGAGTTGGCATGTTATCAAACAAATCCTTAGCTTCATCCATTTGTCCATTCATGCTATAGCCACCAAGCATAGAATTCCATGAAACCACATTCTTCTTTTCAATCGAATCAAAAACCAAGCGTCCATCTTTAGTTTCTCCACATTTACAGTACAAGTCAACAAGAGAGCTACCGATAAAAACATCTCCCTCAAGCCCAATTTTCTTAACATGTGCATGGATGTTCCTCCCTGTTCGTAAAATCTCGAGGCTAGCCAATGTACTAAGAATGCAAGAGAAACAAGAGATAGTTGGCTTAAGCCCTTCTTGAACCATTTGTCGAAAGAGTTTCAAAGCCTCTAAATGATCACCACTCTGACTATACCTAGCTATAATTGCACTCCAAGAAACTTCATTTCTTTCTGGCATCTCATCAAAAATTCTCCTTGCCTCACCCAAGTCCCCCTTCTCCACATACATATCCAGTATTGCTGTCCAAGAAACGACATCTCTCGTTTCCATGCGATCAAACACCCTCCTCGCCAAGTCAAATTCACGCATCCTTAAACACAATGTTATCAAAGAGTTACAAACCGATACATTATCCTCAAACCCGGTTTTCACTATCAATCCCAAAACACTCATTCCCAACGCAAAATCCCCTGTTTGAATACACGCGCTAACCACAGAAATAAAGGTAACTTTATTTGGCTTAACCCCGGATTCAAGCAACCTTACAAAAAGCTTCAAACCATCAAAACTAGACCCGTTTTTAACGAACCCACTGATCCCCGCTGTCCACGAAACCACACTCTTGAATGGGTTCATTTCAAAGTACCACATTGATTCTTGCAATCTTCCATATTTCATTAAACCTGAAATCAACATTGTCCACGTAACCTCGTTTCTTTCAGGCATTTGATCGAACAGTCTTCGAGCTTCAGCCAAATTTCCCCACTGAATATTGGCATTAATCAAACAGTTTTGGACAACTAAATCAAACCCATTAAACTCCTTCACAATCTCATTAGCTTCATCTAATTTCCTAAAATCAAGGTACATTATTAATAGCTTGATAGCTATAAATTTCTCAGAAAAAATACCCTTCTTGTGTAGATGGCAATGGAGGACAGTTCCTCCAGTGACCAAGCCTTTTTCTGAGAAATTTTTTAATAAAGAAGCACATTTTTTAATATAGGAGTTGAAGTTTTGGCTTGGGTTGGTTGAGAAAAGGTTTTTCAATGCAGTTTTCATGCTGCGAAAAAGGGAGGGGAAATAGATCGAAAGAGAAGTGTTCGATGAAATTTGGGTTTTATTTACGAGGGAGATGTAGGGTTGTAGTCGGGTCGAAAATCTGTCTCAAATTCTATCTGATTTTATGTATTATTAAATCTGAATCTGATTTTATTTTAAAATATTTTTATATTTTTATATCCGAATCCAATCTTAATCCGATATTATATAAATTGTACTCGATTCGATCCGAAAATAATAAAATATTATTTTTTTTAAAATATAAATATTTAAAAATATCATTATATAAATATATATAATTAATTAATTAATTAAAAATAATTTTTTATATAATATCGGGTCTGATCAGGTCGAATTTGCCTAAAACTCGAATTCTACCTTACTTCGATTATTTCATAATCTTACTGAAATTCGAATTTCAAAAAAAAAACTCGACCTCATAAGGTCGAGTCGGGTCGAAAACCATCAAGGACGGGTTGAATTGCCCACACTAGGGAGATGGTTCAATGTGGCGGGAATCAATTGGCCCAGACGACATGTCGTTTTAGGGCATGTGTTGCTTCTTAGTGAATCTGTTTAAAGACATATTGCTCACTCAAAAAGTTAAGATAAAAAATTAAAATTCATTAAATGAGATTTTAATATAATTTTTAAATTCATTTAAATTTTAAATCAAATTTTAAACAAAAAATTTAAAGTACAAGTTCAATCCGATTCGTTCTTAATTCATATATATAAATATATATAATTTTTATTTTTATATATTATATATAAATTAATTCACATATATATAAAAATTAAAAATTAAAATTATAGATATTTTATTAAACTTAATTTTTTATACAATTTTTATTTTAATTTATATATTTTTTAATTTATAATTTTTATATACATATAAATTAAATATAATCTCATTAAACTTAATTTAATTATTTTTTAAATATTTTATTATATAAATTAAGTTTAATGAATAAATTTGAGATTTATTTTTTAATTTAAGTCAAATTTAAAAAAATTTTAAGATTTGAAATCTTAGAACATCTTAGAGCTAAGCAAATATGTAAATTATTAATACTAAGTATAAATCCAACATGATCTAACTCATAAACACTTCTACTTCTTAATACATTTCTAAGATTTTTTATTTTAATGGAAAAATTATGAAACTTTATCTCAAAGAAAAATTACAATTACTATGAATCCTAATTTAAATACTTGTTCATGGGTATATTGTGTTCTTCTTTGAGCTTTTTTCTTTTTTTAAATAACTATTAGATTGGGCATACTTTGTGCTAATTGTACCTATATGAAGAAATTTAATTTGAAAAAACATATCAAAATGTATTATAGATAAGGGCAAAAAATGTTAGTTTAAAAGTTAAAAATACAAGTAATCAAGCATAACACTAATGTGTGTTTTTTTTTTTTTCAAAGATCATTTTAAAAGGACATATATTTTATGATTAAAAAATGATAAGAGTTTAAATCTTAGCAGTTATAAATTTTTTTTATAAAAAAAAAATTCAATAATCATATGATTATCAAAATAGCCACAATTATTGAAGAAATATATTGTTTGGATTTGCACTTTAAATTCAAGATTGAATGTATGCTTGTCAAAAATACTAATTTTTTTATGACATATGATAATAAAATTTATAAATTAAAGAGAAACTACATGTATTTGGTACAAAAGTAATTCCCTTTAAATTTAATTAAGATGTATAACAAAATTTAATTTTTTCTACTACTTTGACTGTCTGATCTTCAATTTAAGATTTGAATTCGAAACTTTTAAAATAAAATTATAAATTAAAATAAAATTAATAATTATAATTTGAGATAATATATATTATCCTACACTAAACTAGAAGGCAATGAATTTCTTTTTCTTATTTTAATCTTCATACTCCTTTTTATTCATATATATATATATATATATTATGTTAGGATTAAATACCTACTTTCAGAAAATGATAATAAAATAAATATGAAAAATGAACAAAATTTTTACTATCTAAGTATTTACTTGCATAAAAACAATCGACGTTAAAAAAATAATTATGTTTCACAAAACTTAATATATTCTTCAGTTACTCTAATCCACAAATAATGCATTAGTCAAATGAATTGACACACTTGTATCCCATTACCTGGCGATAACGAGCACCACATGGTTCGTATTTCCCCCACAGCAACTACCCCACATCACAACAAATAAATAATTCTCGAAACAACATAGTCAAGGCTTGACAACGTTATATCGTCACAGTGCTCGAAGTATCACAAGAAGTTATTCAATTTAGATGTCTATGGAAAGATACGTATGAAAGCTATATAAAAGAAGCAAAATGATGTATTTGACAAGATATATTAATTTTGCTTCTTTGATACATATATATATATATGATTTTTTATCTGATCAAGTTTGAATTGGTTTAATCGATCTAAAGTAATGTTTGATATTAGGTTATCATGTTAAAAATTATGATAATTTATATATGATAATTAGATTATTATGTTTGATAAATATTAAGTGATTTTACATTATAATAATTTTGGATTATCGAGATTTGTTAAATTATTATGTTGAAAGGTGATTTAATTCTCATATAAAATATAAAAAATTTTATGATCGAGATGAAATGATATGTAAAATTAATAATAATAAATTTTATTCATTTAATACGTGAATTAAAAACTTATTGCATCTTAAAATTGTAATTATTTTATATTATATATTTTTGTAATTTCAAACTAATATTCATTATAGCAAGTTTAAAATAATTTGTGTATTTTTTTATTTTTTACATAATATAATTTTTTCTCTTCTATTATTTTGAATTTAATTAGATTGGTTTTATTTTCTAATTCAAATATTTTTTTTGCATAATTTATATTATAAAAATAAATTTACCTATCAATAAATATATTTATTAATTTAATAATTTAATTAATTTTATTATAAAATAAATAAATATTACTAATATTTTATAAATTATTATTTTTAAACAACCTTAAAATTATTAATTTGTATAATTATTATAATATGTATGATTATTATCGTATTTTTAAACAAAATAATGTTTGAGTTTTAGTAATACCAATGCAATAATCTTTAACTTTTAAAAATTAATAATTGTTAATCAAACCAATAATATTGCCTGCGTCAAACGAAAAGATAAATCTTAATGCATAAGACTCTCCGAACCAATATAAAAATTTATAATACGCAATCTTATCTCTATATTTTTATAGAGAAATTATTTTCAATAGTCAAACGTGTCCCTGCGGTCACAAAAAAGCCACACACCAACTTAAGGATATCAAAAGAAAAAGAAGTTATAGTATCCCATATTAATATTGATTATTAAGAGTTAATAAATCCATGACAATGGCAAATTTGACGGCAATATACAACTACCGCGACAAAAGACTGGGATTTGGCCACAATCACTTCCTCAAAGCGGGAACTTTTCACAACGAATTTGTATGGATATGATGCCTTGCCATGACCTGCCTGGTCTTTTTCCTTCTTTTCACCACATATTATCATATCATTTTTCTTCTCGCCAACCACAAGTTTTATCATCAATTGGCTGAGTGTTTGGAAAGTCATGTGCTTTCTATTCCTTCATTATTTATTTTTTGTGTAACTAATTAATTAAATTTATGAACTTCAACTGTTAACAGTATTTTTTTTTAACAAAAAAAATTGTAGTTTGAGAAAAAAAATTATAAATATTAAAATTTAAATCTTAAACTTATAGAATGCTACTTTTTAAGGGTAACCAATTAAACTAAACTCTAACTTTGTTAATAGTGTAACTAGTTTAATATTATTTATTATTACTACATGAATTCAAATTAATTAGCACTTAAACGTTATAAAAATGTATTTATATCTAATTCTCAAAAATAAAGTAAAACAAGATAGAAAATTACAAAATTTGCGTTGGTGAAGAGATAATGATAAAAGAAATTAAAAGTGAAAAACAAAAACAGTGAGAAAAGATTATATATGAATTATCAAATGAAATTATATATAAAATTTAAGGTCTAAAAAGGGAAAGGGTGAAAAAAAATTATGCCCATGTTGTTTTACCATAAGAAGGGGCCATGAATTGATTGAGTTGAACTATCAGATTTCATTTTTAGCAACAAAATCTTCATTACTAGGCAACAAAATCTTAAGGCCATATTCTCAAATGAAGTCTCAAATAAAATTAATGTATAATTTAAGGTCTAAAAGGGGAAAAAAGAGATAAAAGATTATGCCATAGTTGTTTTATCATAAGAAGGGGTTGTTTACCATAAGAAGGGGCCATGGTTTGATTGAGAAAATAACTGTCCTTGATAATTGAGCTATCAGATTTAATTTTTAGCTACAAAATCTTAAGGCCATATCCTCAACAATAAATTGCATGTTTTCTCTTCATCACCAAAAGTAAAGAATTATAAGAGTTGAATCAACTCCCACACCTATTGCCTCTTGCAAAACCAGAAGACCTCCTATGGAACCCTTTTCCCAAAGAAAGACTCACTTCTCTCTCCCTGTGGACTCCGATTTCAAAGCCACTGAATTCCACCCACTCTCCTCCTCACCACCTCACATGCTTGCCTTTCATCTGGCATGGCTGTCTCTTTTCTCTTGTTTCTTTTCCACCTTTTCCATCCCTCCCCTTATACCTATTATCCGCAACGATCTTAACCTCTCCGTCACTGATGTAGGCACTGCCGGTATAGCTGCTTTCATTGGCTCCATCTTCTCCCGCCTTGCAATGGGACCCGTATGTGACCTCGTTGGTCCACGTATTGCTTCCGCCACAGTCTCTCTCCTCACCGCACCAATAGTTTTAGCCACGGCTTTTGTCTCGTCACTAACTTCGTTCATTCTCATTCGGTTTCTTGTAGGGTTTTGTTTGGCTAACTTTGTTGCTAACCAGTTCTGGATGAGCTCAATGTTTTCTAGCTCTGTTGTTGGCCTTGCTAATGGAGTGGCAGCCGGATGGGCTAACATGGGAGCTGGGGTAGCTCAGTTAGTCATGCCATTGCTATATTCCCTTGTAAAATCCTTCGACGTTCCAGAAAATACTGCGTGGCGTGTCATTTTTGTTGTTCCTGCTGTTTTCCAAGCTCTAACAGCAATATTGGTCCTGGTTTACGGCCAAGACCTGCCTTGTGGGAACTATAGAGATTCCAAAAAGACTTCAAACAAGCCAAAGGATAACTTCTTAGAAATTCTCTTTCATGGCTTGTTGAACTATAGAGGGTGGATACTAGGTTTGATATATGGTTATTGTTTTGGGGTGGAGATGACAATGGATAATGTTATTGCACAGTACTTTTACTATAGATTTGGAGTGAATTTAGAGGTTGCTGGGACGATTGCAGCTTGTTTTGCTTTGACAAACTGGTTCGCAAGGCCAATGGGTGGGGTGTTGTCTGATCGGATGGCGAAGAGGTTTGGAATCAGAGGCAGGCTATGGAGTTTATGGGTGGTGCAGACGGTGGCTGGTTTGCTGTGTGTTTTGCTGGGGCGACTTAACTCTCTGGGGGGTTCCGTTGCTGTGATGTGCTTCTTCTCTGTGTTTGTTCAAGCATCTTCTGGCCTCACGTTTGGCGTTGTTCCTTTCGTTTCCAAAAGGTATGAGCTAGTAATACAATTTATTTGCTACGATGACCTTTCACAATTTAATATTTCCATGAGGACCATTACAAAATGTTCCAAAGAGATGTTTAATTATTGCTGCGAAGAAAGCTGAAAGACTGTGATACTGATGCTGCATCCCCTAATGTTGTTTTTTTCCTCCAAGAATTGCTGAAAACAACCATGCATTTTGTTTGATTGTCGCTACGTCAGCAAGCTAAGGGCAAGCAATTACATTCGCAAATTGACACACCACTGTCTTTAGAGCACCGTTCCTTTGACAAACATGTGCAAAAGGAAAAAGCATTGAGATATTATAATTCTATTGTTGCAGGTCACTGGGAGTGATATCAGGGATGACAGGAAGTGGAGGGACGCTGGGGGCTGTTGTAACACAGATGCTGTTGTTCTCAGGGGATAAATTTTCAACTCAAACAAGCATTTCTCTCATGGGCCTTATGATGATTGTTTGCACCCTTTCAGTCTCCTTAATCTACTTTCCTCAATGGGGAGGCATGTTTTGCGGTCCTTATTCCTTTGGTGAAAGTTCAGCTGATGATGATTATCGCCTGCTGGTATAAGATCTGCATATGATATTTACAAGCAAAATGAATGCTGGTTTCAGACATATCGGACCAAATATCGAAAAAAACGAGACAGATTACATGCTGGTACAAACTGGTGACAGTATCATTTGAATAGACAGGGAGAAATGTTATCCTTGCAAGAATAAGTAAATAAGCGTCCATTCAAGAACTGAAGCTACGATCAGAATGGTTGTTAGCAGGGTAACTTTAGTTTTGGCTTGCTAATGATGTAAATGAGATGATAATTGGCAAAACATTATGCAGACTACACAGTTAACCGAAACTGAATTGAAAAATATCAAATGAAAACAAGAATGTTTAATTAAACCTCAAACTATTGTTCTTCAACCAGCATTAAAAGAAATAAAGTGATAAGAGTGAGAACATACCTTAAGTATATACAGACGAAGTTTATCGAACATAAATCCAAGACATGACTGCAAAATCAAAAATTGCAGTCAAAAGCTTGTAAAGAAAATGTTTTATACATGAGCCACTTGACCAGATTACAACTTCGAAGGTGAATTCCAACGTATTTTATAAGTAGAAATAAGGACCAGAGCAATCATATTAGAGTTCTAATGCAATCGCAGGTCAATGAAAATCAAGTGCAGAAATCATCTCTAATAAGGAAGCATCCCCTGCCTTCAAGCTCCTATTTCAAGGAGGCCTACAGCCTTGGGCATCAAGCAACGCTGTAAAGTACTTGGACAGTGTAGGCTTTCCTTTCAACAAGGGACTATAGCATCATCCACTCAATTTTGAGTCATGCCCAATTTACTGGCCAGAGTTTTAATCCTATTATTCTTTATTCCCACTGGTCAATCACTAATATTAGCATCCTTGTAGTAATACCAACTCATTAAAAAATTGGAGATATGGAATGATGATGATGATTATCACACGTCTTTATCAACAGGGTTAATGTTTTGAATGGTCCCTGAACTATAATAAAATATTCAATATGATCCCTAAACTTTAAAAATCTCTAATTTGCTACCTAAATTATGAATCTGTTGGTAATTAAAAGGTTATTTGTCAGCAACGTGTTGTCATTTGAAGCTAACCACCTTAGAGGTGAGTAGCATAACTAAAAGTAATACTTTGCAGGCATGGGACTAAACCAGGCAATCCACTCACCATCCATGGCATATGTAAAACCCGGCCAACAGTAGACAGCTCCAAACACAACTGATACACCAAAAATGTTTCTGGTATTTCAACTTCCTGGACAACTCCAAAACACAACAGAAGGTTTCTCAACTATGAAAGCCAGATGTCGTCATGAGAACAAACAGCAAACCAAGTATTACAATGAAAGAAAATAGTTACCAGCCTTCAACTTTACTTAAAATGCAGCCCTAGTAAGAATGCTAATGCTATTCCATGGCAATGGCATCCTGGTACAAGCAATTTGATCATACTAATGAGTGCAAAGATGGCTACTTCCATTGCAATGGCATCAAATGATGAGTTTCAAATTCTATGAGGTGTTTTATCGACTGGATTTGACTGAGAAAACAATTACTTTTCAAGTCAAAAACATTGGCAAGGGACAATTTTTTTTATCTACACACCAGTTCAACGATTACAAATAACATAAAAACAGAGAGAAAATAATCCAGAAAACAATGAAAATTCATATAAACAAAAAAAAAAAAAGAGTATTCATAAAATCAATAATCAAGAGAAGCTGAAAGCTTAGTCAAATGGGAAACAGTCAAATTTTGCTAAAAATGAATTAAAAATGCAGAATTTACATTAAAAAAAAAAAGGCAACTATAATAGCAAAGAAATATCTTTAAAAAAACAAAACTTGCCTCAAAAGAAAAAGTCTTGAACAGATTTTCTCTTTGTATTAAGCTTATACTCAAATTTTCTCTTCTCATTTTCTCAAAGGTCCAATTTTTCCATGAACTGCAGGAAAAGAAAAGAAAAAAAAAAGATAGGATTTTTTTTAGCAAATTTTAAAAAAAAATGATTAAATGATTGAATTTAGCTTAACAAAACTTGCATGGTTGCCGAGACTGAGAAAAAGATTGTCTAATCGGCAGCAGAAATTTGGCTGTCCATGCCATCTTCTTCGCCGCCGCAATTTTCTCTGCTTACACGACGTCGTAGTGAGGAATTCCACATAGCCAGTCATCGTATAAACCTCGTGTCACGAATTGCTGATGTGTTAAGTTGGGATTGGTTGTTGGATTAAAAAGAGAAAGCCGTTAAAAGCATATCTGCTTTTTTCAGTTGAGAAAAAAAAATCTCTATATTAAAGAATCTCAGGATTTAAAAAAATCAATGAAAAAAAATGATAGCCAGTGGAGTTCCAATTCACAAATTCTCAGTCCCAAAACCTTCTACTGCTGATATTCATGGCAAATTCAGTTCAAACAAGTCAAATCCAAGGTAATTTCAAGCAAATCTTTCAACATTTTCATGAAATTGGGTTGTAAAAAGATGAATTGTCATTGGTTTTTGTTTATTTTCAAGGTGGGGGCAGAAATGGGATGAGATTAGATGTTGTAGAAAAAGGGTAGGAGCAAAAGCAACATCAAAGAAGAATTACTATGAGTTGCTTGGAGTTTCTGCTGATTCTAATATGCAAGAAATTAAAGAGTCTTATAGGAGGCTGCAAAAGAAGTATCACCCTGATATAGCTGGCCAACAGGTCAGTTCCTCTCAAAGTTTTTTTTTTAATAATTTTAATTGCTATATTAATACCTTATCTTACTCAAATTAGAGGTGAATGTCGGATACAAGTATATGTCAAATATAACTACATACTTATTATTTTAAGTTTTTTAATTTGTTTAAAATATGTATTTCGAGAAAAAAAAAGAGTTCGGAACAGTATAATTTAATCCTTATTATTTCTTTGATCGAAACATTTTTGTTTATGAAATTATTCTTTATTTTTTTAAAAAATGAAGTAGTGATTTGAAGACAGAAAAAGAGATTATAAAAGTTTGAGATTTGAACTCTAAAATATTGAATGTCGAGTTAAGCTTTAGGTTAATGTTTTGAATTTAATTGAGTACACTTAGTCCTTTGATGGATTTTCTTGATGTTTGTGCAGGGTCATGAGTATACTCTAATGCTGAATGAAGCCTATGAAGTGCTGATAAAAGATAATCTTAGGAGAGATTATGATGCTTCCATTGGTCCAATGAACGTACAATTTGGAAGGAATGTGTCGGGTTATAGCTCTTGGAAAGGGCCTTTGAGACCCCAAGCTTTATTTGTTGATGCAAACGCATGCATAGGTTCACTTTTTTTTACCCATTTTCAAGTCACATATGATATATTGCATGTTATGTTCCAAACTCCAGCCTCCATTGCCATTAAGTCTTTATCTACAAATTGGCTTTGTTGCCAGGTTGCAGAGAATGTGTGCACCATGCAAGCAACACATTTGTAATGGATGAAGCTCATGGATGTGCGCGAGTTAGAGTTCAATATGGAGACGATGATCAAAAAATCAATGTAAAGAAATCTCTGTTATGCATCATACCATCATTTTGTTTTAACTGCTAATGGGGATGGTTGGGAAAATTTTGCAGGTTTCAGTTGATTCATGCCCAGTGAACTGCATCCATTGGGTGGATAGGGAAGAGTTAGCAGTGCTTGAATTCTTGATACAACCTCAGCCAAAGGAAGGGTATGGTGTATTCGGAGGAGGTTGGGAAAGACCTGCAAATGTGTTTGTGGCAGCTAAGGCTTTCAACAAGCAGTTAAAACAGCAAGCTGAGGCTCAAGGCCGACAGAGAAATGGTATTTTATACCTTTAATGATCGCTAAGTTAATGAATTCACTATTTTCTATTGTTTAACAGAAGTGGTTCTCAACTGCTGCAGGGAGAGTGACAGTTGAAGAAGAGACCCCTGATCAAGCAGAGGCTAAGCCAACGCTGCCATGAAAATAAAGATGGAAAGATTCAGCAGAATTTGGAACTTAAAACCATTTTTGGCTCAAATATTTGGGATTGGAAGTGACAAAAATATGTGAACAAAATACAGAGATCAGCCTCTATTCTGCATATATGAATTGCATACTAGGTAAATGGAAGACTGTGTATACTGCTATAGTTCTAATATACATGAATATGGCAGATTATATATGTTTATGGTTTCTTTCTTTCAATCTGTAATATGCTTTCTTTTTGTTTTTCTAGTTTCAGAAGCTGTCGTCAATATAGCCACATGATATTAATCTAGAGTTCTTTGTAACCAATAAAAACGTTACTCATCAATGAAAAGAGAAAAGATTGAAGTTTTATTCTAACAGTGAAACTCAAATCTGTATTGCACATCAGATTTTACAAATCATATTTGGTCTAGTACCCAGAAAAGTCATATTGGCATGAATTGTAGATAGAACATCCAAGAAAAGAAGAGAAAAACCACTATGCTAGGATCTCAACTTTCACTAAAATGGGAACCTTCGCAATATTCAATCCCGAAAACTTACTTTTTGCTTCCATCCATGAGTCAATAGAGCTTGCACTTGCTTGTTCCAGCACAAGCCGCGCACTCATCTGCATCTCCCGAAACATGGCTCAAGCAATGTTTGATCCTATCATTTACAACATCCTGCAACATAGAAAAACAAAATTTACAGAAGAAGACACCTCATAATCGGGTAAAAGTAACACAAGAAGAAAGGGAAACTATTTATAACAAGGATATTCGTTAGTAGATCAAGAACAATCAAAAAACAAGACACAAGAAAAGAAAGATCAATTCACTTATTGACATTTGAGCAATAAGAAAGAAAGTTTCATAACAATCATGTACTTGATAATGACTTTCTAACTCCTTTGTTTCAAAATCTTATTACACGAGCAAACTAGAAAGTTAAGGACCATTTGGAAAATATAGCAGGAGAAAACTATACAAAACTCATATGAAGTGGATGATGACCAATGAGGAAAACAAGAGAGTTCATACCACAAGCAGCTCGTGCAGGCCAAGTGGTGCAGTTATTATATATGATACACCAGGATGCTCCTTTGCGGCATCAGCAGTTAACAATGGGATATCCTATGAAATGACATAGTATCATACAGCAAAAATGGAATTAACCAAACTTCTTCAAACACTACATTTGCTCTTTGTCAAGTCATTTGATGCAAATATAATGAGCTACCTGGTGCCAATGCCTTCCAGGGAAGAGAAAGAATGGGCTTACAATCACGCGACCCGCCCCTCGTTGAACACACAAACGAAATGCATCGCTTATCGATGGTTCTGCCAACTCCTAGTTACATTAACTAAAAATGTAAGAATTCATTGCCCCATATATAATACTATAGCATCTTAAAACGCATCAAAACGCCATGATCTGTTAATAGAATGTTGGACTCTTAGTTCAAGTGACTAAGATTCAAATCCTGAAGTACAAAAAAAGGAGTATCAAAACATTGATATCTACCTTAAAAACACATCTGCCTAATGTTGCTGAAAGCGGTGGACCAAATAAAATAGACAAGTTCAAAGCTAAAAGCTTTGTTATCAAAATTGCTTTCTAAGTTCTAACAGAACACTATCAAAATGGGAATTCCTCTAGAATTCATAGTAAAAAGTAGTAACTTTTTTTACTGAAGAAAAAGAATTTACTACAATGAAAGACAATGGTTAAAAAAATAAAATAAAAAGATTTACCATATGAGCTGGTTCAACAATTGGGTACCCCGTTTTTTCTCTAAACATGGCTACAAACTCATCTGAAACTCGTTAAAAATTAAAAATAACTAACTCAAAAAGAGATAGATTTTTTAATTAATTACCTATTTCACCAGAAATTACGTTCGTTTAAAGCTTACTTATCATGAGATTGGATTCTCTACGGCGAGAACCATGGTCCACGATGATGACTCCATCTTTTTCACCAACCCTATTTGGGAACTGTTTGAATCCACCGTTTTCGACGCTCAAGCTTGATCTTGCTGCGAAATTTCTGCTTCTTGAAGGGTCTGTTTGATATTTTGAGAATTTGAGGGGTGCCCAGGAAGATTTTCTTGCAGTTTCAATAACTGAAGAGCTGTAGTTTGAAGGACTTAATTGAAAAAAACAATAAAAGAGCACAATTCTTGAAGAAATTTAAAAATTAATCAAAAAAGTTTTTTACCTTTTAAGGGTGAGAGTTTGAGGGATAAATGACGACTCTATCGACATCGTTGGAGCCAACTCTAAAGAGTGCAGTGACCGTTTTCAATATGAACAGGAAGAACCCATCGTCGTCGTATCGCCAGAAGGAAACTCTAGCCCAACTCTTCTACGGCCTAGCATAAACTCCAAATAAAACCAAGTCTATCAGTCGCCTAAAACTAGCACTAACATAAATACGAAGGAACATATTGATTAAACCAAATGCATTTAACATAAACACTATTTGAACATTGATGAGGTTTTCATGCTCCATATAGGTGTATTCATAATTTTCTTTTTAATCGAATTAACTGATTAATGATGGAATAGAAAAGGAGATATTTTTATTTTAGGTTCCATGATTTTTATATTTATTAAATTTGATAATTTAAAATATAATATAATAATATAATATAAAAATAATATAATTTAAAATTTTAATAATTATTATATATGAATTTAATAAAATTAAACAATATATATTTTATATTTTTATATCAATATAAATTATAATTCATAATTTTTATATAAAATATAATATAAATATACCATTTAAATATTTTACAAAACACAAATAAACGAGTCATAAGATCTAATATTTATATTTGGCTCCCACTTGTTTTTTAAGTGGGAGATGTCCAACTTGTTTCTTTTTTTTAAGTTTCAAACAGGAAAAAAAAGTCCGTACTATTAAATAAATTTGTTTATTAGTAAAGCAAAGTAATTAAAATTACAACCACTCAATTAATTTATACAATAATTTTTAAAAAATAATATAAAATTACAATTATTTCAATTAATGATCTGAGTTAATGTAGTGAGAGAAATATTATCTGACTTGAAGAATTAAGCAATTTAAAGAATTGAGTTTGTTTAATACTAGCAATTAGCAACACAAATCCTCCAACTCACCTACAAAAATATCATTTTTTTTTTCTGGAACTATCCCTACAAATGCATCATTAAGCCAATTATGAGGACCTGAATGGATTAATGACATTATTATAAAAGGAAAATGAAGAAATTGTCCTTTTGTTCTTTCATTACTTTCTTTCTTCGTGATATGGTTCAAGAACTAATCAAGAAAGGCATCTACCAATCCAGCAGGTAGGTACATTCCTTTACCATCCTCTACTGTTTTCTTTTCCCCTTCAAAACTGGCTAAACATCTTCACTTTCTCCTCCACACCAGAACTTGAGTTCTGGTCGTCGTCAGCATCGTCTTCGGCGTCATCTTCCACCGGCAAAGGCAAGATTTCCCATTCAAGGTCCACCATAAAATGGCATGTGCATTAACATTATAAAAGTTTAAAGCCATTTTCAACAAAATATAAACTTGACAATTTAATTCAGATTATTGTAAGTACACACAGATGTGAAAAAGCTGGACAGTCAAACCAGAATTTTAAACAACTCCTCAAGGTTAAGCCAACAAAACAATTTGAAATTTAGAAACAAGAGCAAGAAAGAAAGTGTGAAGAGGGGAAAAGGAGAAACCAGAAAGCAAGTGGGGCAAAATAATCCCTAAGCTCCAAACAAATTCAACAATAATCAAGTGATACTTCTATACATCAACATGAATCAGTGACACCGAGGTTACCGGCCAAACCAACCTCTAGGTGGTTGTACGTCACTATCATTCATTAGCTTATCCAACACCACATTGAGGTCAACAGACTGGCCATTCTCTGTTAACTTTCTAACAGTTGCTCTAACAAGGTCTCTGGGAAATCCCATGCTGTTCACTTTGTCAACCACATCATCAATGGGAACCCTATTCCCAGATCCAGAAGGACTTGATCCACTAGCAACCCCAGATGCCGTGGGCAATGAATGTTGTAAGATCCTAGCAGTCGGAAGCTGTGGGTAACCACTTCCAGCACTTTGCCCCAAAGGAGAAGATGGGAGATGCAACATTTTCATTGGGGAGCCACTTCCATATTGTGAAGGTGATCCACCATAAGCATAAGGTTCACTTGACCCACTTGACCCAGATTGCGGGATATATCCAGTAGGAAACCCTGAACCAGGCCTGCTGGATGGTGGGTCATGCTTTTGTGGTATAGCACCAAAATACTGTTGGGAGGAAGGAGGCCCGCTGGGAGGTTGAGAGGGTGGCTGGCGCAGGTTTGGTGGATAGGTCTGAGAAGGAACATAAGATGCCTCTTCAGGATGGTGGCCTAAGGAAGGTTGGATTTGAAGGGGCTGTGGTGGTTGAGAATACTGCGGTGGAGGGGCTGGTTGATATGGTTGATGAGGTGGTGCTGCAGGTAGGGGCTGTGGCTGCTGAGTAGGAGGCATTGGGAATTGCAGACTTGGAGCCTCTTGAGTTTGGCCAGGTGGTGGATAGTAAGTGTCTCGCTGAGGTACAGAAGGAGCTTGGCTCTGAGGGAACTGGTTTAAATGCTGGACAGGAGGTGGCAGATTTTGCTGGGGAAGAGCTGGAGGAGGAACAGCAGGAGGAACAGAAGGAAGTGATAGTGGAAAAGAGGCAGCAGGGGGAAGCTGTTTGTGAGATTGAAAAGGAGCAGATGCAGCATGCTGCACAGAATTCATATGAGCAGTGTTCTGGGTTTCTGATGGCTGGTCTCCCTTGGTCACCTGCAGCTTTGCAAGCTGTAACTGAGCTTCAATTATCTCTTGCTTTTCTTTTAAAACGTGCACCCCTGTCTGCACCTGCATTTGGTTGATCAAAAACATCAAATAAACAGACAAGTCAGTGATCAAAATATGTAAACATGCATAACTTGCTCAAATCTCGGTATAGATGACAAAATCTGCCCTTTAACAATACCACATCAACAAATATTTCTTGCAAGTAACCTAACATGAGACATTAGCAGGACCTCATGGATTAGCCAGCTTGGTTTTACATGATAAGAGAACATTATTCCTCTTTGGGAGTTTGTTAAGTGCCACTATAAATCAGCCAAATCCTCTGTACTCAAATAAGTAATTGTAAGTCCAGATAAGATCTTTGCAGTTGAATAACATACTCCTAGGATTTAGTGAAGGTGGGTTAGAAATCTAACTTCGCTTTGGGAACTAAATGTGAAGTCACCACATTACTAATAGATAAAGACATAGCCACAGTGAGTGACATAATTTGATCAGGTTTCAATTTAGTCAGACCAAGAACGTAGTAAGACAAAATCAAGTGTTTGGAAGGTAACTTCATATCCTTAATATCATGCTTCCACATTGGTTTACTAATTTGACTGCTATCAGTTAATAGTATCAATGCTGCAGAGTTCCTATAACTAAACTTATCAAACTTACCCTGTAAGCATTTCAAGTATTTGACAATGTTTGGCATCAAAAGATACATTTCTTTGAAGTAAAACAACTAAACATCCTGATAAAAGCAACTACACCAATCTTCATAAAGAATAACAATCTGAAAAACTATTAAAATTATCAACCAAAGCTGCTGGACTTGAGCTCACGAGATACACAATGTACATCTATTTCTACCTTTATTATACCAAAGGCAGCCACAACAAACAAATACTGACGAAGATTATTTTAGAAAATACCTCTTTTAAAATATTCTCCAGCTGTCTCATTTTTCCATCAGTGCTTCCATGATTGTTTCCTACGGACACCTTCAAATCATCCACAGAAATCTCAAGGTGACGGCTTCTACTCTCCATCTGTGTCAGTCGCGCACTAACACCTTCTAACACGTGCATCAAATTATCAGTATGTTTCTTCATGGTCTGATCAATCTCAGCCAAAATTGACGTGTCAAAAGCATTTCGGTCCTTTTCTACAATGACTTTTGCAGGTTCAATGGAGTCAAGAGAACCATAATTCTGCACTCAGCACCAAAAATTCAAGCAATTGTTATTGCAGTCGAAGAACTTCAGCTTAACCTCATAGCTTAACTACTATGAAATCAAGCTGAACAAACGAAGATTTACTAATCAAACTATAATGCATTGAATAAACCCCAAGCAAATTTAATCTCAAAAAACCCAAACACGTAATAAAGTACACTATCAAGAAATTAAGTTCAGGCCCACAAAGTTACTAACCAAACTACAATTCATAGAACAAACCACAATAAATCTAATTAAAAAATTCGGGAAAAATCAAGAAATTAAGTTCATACCCACAAATTCACTGATCAAACTATAACACATAAAATAAACCCCCAAAGTTCAAATTCAAGCCACAAATTTTAATCACCAAAAAACGAAAATAAGGGAAATTGAAGATTTACCTTAGTTTTAGAATCAATCAAACCCCAAGACCCGGGATTACTATTAACTCCAGCGCCATCAAGGCTTGTTGAAACGGGTCTGATTGGTTGGAAATCATAGCTGGGAAAGATCTCTTCCTTGTTACTAATCCCGTTATTACCAGTGCTAAACCCAGAGCCATGATTGTGATCATCTTCGTTTTGCGGGTGATTCATCAGATCGATGAAATCTTTGTTGGTACTTTGGGGTGGTGAAGATGATGATGTTAAGTCCATTATTTGCTTGTCCATGAACTGGGACGTATTCATCGATCAAATTTTCTTCAGCTTTTTTTCAGAAAATGGAAAAGAATTTGGGTTTTTTTTTGGGAGGTCTTGGTATGAGGGAAGATTTGGGGTTTCAGAAATTGATTGATTTGGAGAAAGAATGCGTTTTCTATTAAGTCGTAAGTAAGGGTTTGTTTGCGTTTTTCCTTAATGGATGGATTAATCCGTTTTTTTGTAGTATTTATCTTTTAGGATGAGCCTAATGGGCTCAAAGTTTTGAGGGAGGCTCTAGGCCCATAAGTATCATTGGAAAAGAAATAAATAAATAAATAAATTATAGTATTCTTCAAAAGAAATTTATTTTTGATTATTGATGTTTAATTGATAATTTATAATTTATATAAAAACAGGAATATTAATGATGTAACCATGGTCACTTATCTTACAGTCACAACATTTTTCTATTAATTTTTTAATAAAATTTGTTAAGGTGATTAGGTTTCGTATAATTAATAAAGTTCAATAATTTAATTAAATTTAAATTTAAATTCAATTAATTTATGAATTTATCGAATAATATTTAATAAATTTAAATTTTGAATATAATAAATTAAGTGATAAAAAATACTTTTTTATTTGGATTCGGAAGGATAATTTTTTATAAATTTGTTAAAATAAATTTATAAAAAAGAACAATTTAGATAAAGCTACATAATCCAACTGCTTAAAAAAAGAATAAAATTTGCTGTTCTTGAAACCATACTAGTAATTATCTTCATTTAACATGAATTGAAATAGTTACTTTCAGTCATTTGGACTGTAATAAGTCATGAAGTCAATGACTTTCTTCTGATAAACATTGCTTAAAACTGGTACTCTATTGTAGATGAACCTGAGGGACTAGACCATGGAACTTGAACAATGACCATGTGTTCATCGTACTCAAAGCCAACATCTTTCCCATCAATCTTGCAAGATCTTGGCTTGTCTGATGCAAAGACTCTCATTTCACCGGTTCCCTTCACACCAATTTGAACAGAGCTCTCAAAGTCATCGTAGGCTAATGACTGGATGGCACCACCAGCATTGAGCATGTTAACTAGTCCAATAGGAGCAAACTGGACTGATTTTCCAGCCAAGACAGTGACTGGAGAAACAGTTATCAGCTCGAAATTGAATGGCTCCAGTGATATATCAATGTTTTCAAATGGTTTGGAGAGGATCAGCTTCTTGGACTGAGACAGGTACAGGGCAAAAACTTGTACACCTTCAATGGTAATTGGATTCTTGCCACTCTTCCACTCGATATCTCGGGGATTGGTCTTGGCAGTCACCATGTGAGAACACTGAGAGGCACATTGGTTGCGTCTAGTTTCACGGCACCATCCACCTCCTTGACAGTTGAATGCCCCAATCACACCAGTGAACTGTTACATTTGAAGTTTAAATTGTCAGATATTTCAGATAATGGCAAAATGTACAATTTGTAAAATAATTCATCTATTTAGTTCCAACATGACTTACCTTGTTCAAGTTCCAGATTTTGAGCATGGTCTTGCCATCATGGAGAGGGTCATCAAAGAGGCAATCCCTGGTTGGAAGTGCATAGTACTCGCACCGGAGGATCGAACCATCAGGCAATACAAGCCGCTTGAGCAAGGGGAAGTTGTGTTTCCCAACAGTGTCACTGACATAAATTGGACCACCAGAGATTGCCCTAGAGGCAGCATGGAACTCAGCACAAGGGTGGGTAGACTGGAACATGTCCCAATCAGGGTGGATAAAGTTGCCCATCCACAAACTGTTGTAGGCACAGTGAACCATGTGACAACCTTGGAGCCAGAATGTGCCATTGGGGTCACCGGATGGATCAGTGCACCAAAAATCATCACCTATAAACAAACCAACAGACATTAAAAAACATCAGCCAGGCCAAAACTACAGCATCAAGTCAAGTCTGCAAACAGGATCAGTTTTTCCGAGAAGAGAAAATTTCTAAATTTGGTTTCTTTTCAAAAGTTCTAACTACAAATTCTATGTAGTTTCCAGCAAGACAAAAGGTTGCATTTAAGGATGACAAAGACAACAAGTACAATGAAAACCCTGAAACATTTTTCTTGCATACATACCGACACGACCAAGGCAAATAGCTTCTGTTCCAAGGAACATGAAATCGTTGCAGTGTTCCATACTAGCAATAACACCATTGCCTTTAAAATGCTTCCTTACTGAATCTGTTAGTGCTCTGTAATAAGCTTTTGCAAGATCAACTCTTCCACCATAGCTCTCACACACCATTTCCAGCAGCTGTTCCAAAAAAAAAAAACATAAATTGAAAGATCAAACTAGGCTAAAATCATGTTACAAAATTTGGGAAGAAAAAAAAAAAGAAAATGTTAAAAATTTATGACAAAGATTTGTTGAGAAATAACAGAACATAACGTGTGACACTAAAATAAGTAGCAGTTTCGTGCCGACCAAATATGTCAAAAGTAACATTAAAAATTTAACTGGAAAAGACAGTAAAGTATTAATAACTTACATGGATAACGTCCACCTTGACTCCATCAATTCCAACCTTTTCCAAGTGAGAATGAAGTCCTTCATATAGTTGGTCAACGATCTCCGGTGGCACCAATCCGACGCCGGTGTTAACAATCTTATCAACGGCGAGATCCTCCATTGTTTTCTTCAATCCTGGAGACAATTCCGGCTTAATAACCTTGGTTTCCGGTAATCCAGGGACATTAGGCCTTAAACCACCCCAATACCCACATAGGGCATGCCATACATAAACAAATTCTACAGTGTTGAATTCCTCCTTAAGGTCCTTGATAAAGGCACTCATGCCCTTAGTAGGTGCACCAGTGGCCAAAGTCCTAGGACTTACATAGCCCCTGAACTTGTAATTCTCTTGAAACTTCAATAATCTGCATGGCATTTGCTCACCAGCCACAGTACAATTCATGCCTTCTTTAGTGATTGGGTCCTCGTCATGGCTAATGGATTGCCAGCCATCATCGATCAAGACTAGCCCTGGTGGACACCCACCATCGACTAGACCTTTGACACCATCCCAAACACCTTGAGGGTGCACAGTAAGATAAAATGCATCCCACGTGCACCAACCAAATTTGTCCACGATCCCCGGTGGGGTTTTTTCTTCTAACAACTTGAAGGTTCCAAGGTGAATCCTGATCACTTTCATGGCTTGCTTGACCAAATTGAATGGATCTTCACCGACATGAACATAAAGAACACTCCGGAATCCGGAGGATGTGACCTTGGTGGACCCGCTTTCGACGCAAATGTCAACGTTGTCATCTGTTCCAGGCTGAAGGGAAGCCCTGAAAGGGCCTTCGATGAGAGGAAGGAGGAGAATATAAGGCCTGCCAGAGTCAGATTTATCAAGAACAACCATCTGAGTTTCATTTTCAAGGTCACTTCCATTGGTACCAACCCAATGAGTAGTCCACCAGACCTTGAACCTGAAAATGCTCATGAACTTTATGTTCTTGAGCTTGCCAATAGGAACAACATGGCGGCTGTTGGATTCAACAGCTTCAAATCCTACAAACGATCCAACACTGGATATTGATTTGTCATCAGTGGAGGAACCATAGAGGGACGGAGTTACTGTGATGTTATCAGGGACATCAGAGAGAAAAACATGGCCATTGGCAGTGAAGTTTGAGCCTTCCAGAGAGATTGGAGACTGGTGATGGCCATCAACAAGGCCTGAAACACCAGAGCTAGCTTTGATCAAGCTTGGAGCCATAATCAAAAGGAAAATAAAAAAGGGTTGCTGCTGTTTTGTTAGGAGATCAAAATACAAGAAAGATCGGTTGATGAGGTTTTTGTAATGGAAATAAATGGAGAAAAAAAGGTGAATTAAATGAGAAAGAATTGAAATTTTGGAAAGGAAATAAAATCAGTTAAAATCAGTTTGCTTTGATTATGTGTTTTTAATGAGAAAGCATCGAACTCTGCTTGTTTTGGTTGCTCAAACGAAATGGGAAGAGCCCAAATTTATAGGCTCAGCCTCCCCCCCCCCCCCCAACACTCCATGAAAATAACAGAAACTTTGAGAGGGAAGGTCAGTTGGGGGTTTCCATGGAGGAAAAAAGAAATATTAAAAAATTCAAAAAAAAAATTGAGGGTTGGTTTGAAATTTATTAAATCTAGTGGGTCATACCCTAAAGGAAAAGAATTGTTATTAGTAGTATTTAAGATTATCCAAAAATCTTTTTGTTTTGTCTCATCAGTCATGTGCAAGCTTTGAAGATTCTAAAAATATGGACAAATGTAACATGGAGGCTCCCTATAACTTTCCATGACCAGTTGAAAGGAAGACACATGTATTATTATTTTTTTATTATTATTATTTAAAAATATACTAAAAAATCTTCTTTATTAAAAAATTTTTCAATCCCATTAAATAGCAAAATAGTACATAAGCTAACATTTTAATATTCACAAACAAAATTTAATGACAGTTCTACTGCTTGTTTAAATTTTTTATAATTTTCTAAAAAAAAAAAAAGGTAAAATTATAGTGATTCATTTCTCAAATTTTTTCGCACAATAATTTTGAAGATTTAACAAAAGATCTCATTAAAAAGTTTCTTTATATATAAATACTGTTTAAGAGTAGTTCAAATATTATTTTAACAAAAAATTTTACATTTAATATTTTTATTTTCATCATAATCAATAAATATAATGTAATAATTTTAATTTTTTCATTAAATATCATTTTAATCAATATCACGATATCTTATTAATATTTCATTTTCAAACTTTTAATTTAGTAGTTAAAACATTTGAAAAAACATTAAGAATCTGATTTTGAATTAAGTTTCTCTCTTTTTCTTTACTTATACTAAAATTTTGTCATCATGATGTAATAAAAAAATATATTTCACATTATTTATACTAGGAAAATGTTAAAAGTACTATTTAAAGTGATATTTATAGAAAAATTTTGCAATTAATATATTATTTCTTGTTGAATTTGGTAAGAGTAATGCATAAAGGAAATATTATTTTTTAAAATAAAATTTTAACTAATCTTAAGAAGTGTTTATAAATTAAACCAAATCTTTGCTAAATATTTCATATTCAATATGGTATGCTTTACTACAGTTTATAAAGTTTGTAAGGGAAGTTGCAAGGGCATGCTTCTGGGTTATTCCTAGAAAAATTCCTTAGCTTTTCTTTTAAAAAGAACTTTTTTTTTGTCCCCAACATTCCATCCCAACTTAAATATTCTTTTTTTGAATCTTTTTCTTTTCCTTTCCAAAAAGGCAGAGATTTGCTTGAGAAAAAATGGAAAAACGAAGAAAAATGAAATAAAATCTTTAAATTTTGTTTAATTTTGTTAGGAAATTAAATTTTGGAATTTTCCTCTTTAATATTCATAGGAACACGAATTGGTTTAGGAAAGAAAATTAATTCTAAAAACTAATCGAGAAAAGCATATATTGAGAGTACTTTATCAAAAATTTATTTAATATCAATAAAATTTTATCCATGTAATTCGAATTTAATGAAATTAAGTTTATTTTATTTGAAGATTATTAAAATTTCAAAAATCAAGTTGAAATAAATTTTTATTCGTCATGAATTTTACTTAATTTGATATTAAAATATTATTTTTTTCAATCGCGTGATCAATTGGGATGCTCAAGCATGTTGGATTCAGAATATACCAAAGAAATGGCAGGTTGGGATTCACTTTTTTTTTTTTTCTTTCTTTAAAGAAAAAGAAAAGGAGGAAACTATTAAGAATTTGACTTCTAATGTTGGTGCTATCAAAGTAAAAGAAAAAAACAAGAAAGAGAGAAAAAAAACATGAAACAAAGAATAAGGAATAAAGTAAATTTCACTTTTTCTATAAAATTCAGTAAAAATAATGGGTGACCAAAATGAGAACTACTACTTGTTTTTATCAAGCAATCAGTTAGATGGCTAAACACTATCTTCTTTAAAAAAAAATTTTTATTATAATCCATTATTGTCTTGTTTTCCTAAAATTTAAACATTGAAATATGTATCACAAAATTTACTTATTTTTTAATCAAATAAAATTTTAAAAAATAAATTTGGGATTTAATTTAAATAATTCACCTATTTTTTAAAAATAAATTCTTGTAAGTTTGAGAATCGATCTTAACATTTACAGTAATTCTCTTCTCTTATCTTGTAGATTTTGATAGAACTAATGATTTGTATATTTATGTAGTATAAAATATTAAAATTCGTATATTTATATCATATTTTATATGAATGTGTTAAATTTTATATTGAAATAAAAATATAAAATATATTTTTTTATTTTGTTAAATCAATATATAATTTTATTAAAATTTTAAACCATATTATTTTTATGTTTTTTTTTCATATCATAGTTATGTCATATTACAATTTTAATTTAGATTTCAATATCTTTTGTACCATACATAATGTAAAATTTTGTTAATTTTACATATTTTTCTAATCTTTAATTTTAATAGATACAAAAATGAAATTAAACTTTTTTATTTTTATTTGTTTCTCTTATCCATTAAATTTATTAAAATCAATGATTAAAAAATATGTAAAATTAAAAATATATATATACTTATATAAATTAATCACTCTTGATATTTCAATTTCCTTTAACCTAAAAATAATATAATCATTTGTGTTACATTTACTTTTACTTCATGACTATAATGTTTTCTTGTGGTGATTAAAATTTAATGTATGATGTAAGAAAAAGCTATAATAAATTTAATAAATTGTTGAATTGGCCCCTGAAACTTTAAATTCACTTATTTATTTTTAGAGATAATTCATGTATTCGTATCATATAAAATATTAAAATTTATATATTTGTATCATATTTTACATGAAATTTATTTATTATAATTTATATTAATAAAAAATATAAAATATTTTTTAAAAATTTTGTTAAGCTTAAATATGATTATTATTAAAATTTTAAATTATATTATTTTTGTATCTTATATTTGTATCATATTCATATCACACATCATATTTTAAATTAACACTCCTATTAAAAATAACCAATTTTTTCGGGAGTTAGAAAAAAAAAATTCAGCTTGAAACTTTGGTGGGGTTCAAAACTTAAAGAAACATTATTCTGATTCAAAGTCGTGTGGCCCTTTATTGGGCCTACTAAGATTGTGGGCCCTCCTTAATTCATGGCCCCTAGCATTGCGCCAGCTTTTCACTTTTCCTGTTTCTCTTCTTTTTCTTTTTTTTTTCTTTCACTGTTTTTTCACTTAAAAATAAAAATAAAAACTTAATTCATTTGAGTTATTCCGTTATTCTGACATTTAAGAGGTATGCAATCAAATTTCAATATCCGCTATCTTTTTCACCTTTTTAATGTATCATTGACTAATTTTTTTATTTTTTAGTAAAATTAAAAAACTGTTGTCTTTTTTAATTGAATTCAATTAATAAGTGTTTTATAAGTAGAGATAATAACTGTTTAAATCAAATTTATTTTTTGATTAATGTATAAAATTATAAATATTTAAAATTCAATTAGAGATAAAATCAAATTTTCATATGATTCGATTTAAATAAAATTAAATTCTATCAATTTAGTTAAATTCGATTAAGTATTTTTTAATTTTTATATATTATTTTAATATAATTTTTAATAATTTAAATAGATTTAAATATAAAATAATTATTTTTATTTTATAAAAAATTAAAATAAATATAAAAACTAATAATATATAATTAATTTCGAGTTTAATTTTTTTAGTTTTTTATTTTTTATTTCGAAATCCAATCTAATTATATATATATTTAATATTTAAATTTAATTTAAACTAATAAAAAATTAATTTAAATCAAATAAAATATTATAATTTTAAGTCGATTTTTAATATTTTTCACCTTTATTTATAAGCACAATTTAAAGATGATTAAAGTAATATTTATCTTTTGATTTTTGATTTTATGGTAAAATAATTTTTAAAAAAACACGAAGATTTATGTTCAAATCAAATCGCTCTTTTTCTTTGTAATAAGATTTTAAATATTTTAAAAATATTTTTTATTAATACATTATTATAATAAAATTATTTAAAAAATAAAAATTAGTATAATAAAATAAAAATATATGATAATGTTTTAACTCCTTGGAAAATTTAAAAATTTTAATTTACATTGTAAGGCACAATAACTCGAAAAAATTAAAACAAAAGAAAATATTTTTATTTTTAATTTTAAAGAAAATCAATTGTATTAACAGGACCCGACATTTGTCAGTGTAGGCATGATAATAATCATAATAATAGTAAAAAAATTATCCACCGACAGCCGTATTGTTAAAGGCCGATAAGGTTACGTGGCGGACCAATAGTACGCCACGTGGAAACTTCTGAAGGAAGAAATCTGTTAGACACGGTGACGTCGTACTTGGAAGTTGGAAACGTTATGAAAACGGTAACTGATTGCTCCAACGAATAAATCGTTCAACTACCCACTGAACCACTAGGATCCTTCCACGTATGAACTACCGCAACGATTACACGTGTTAGCCAATGATAGGAAAAGGGGATTGGTGAGTAACCCCCTCGTTGGTAAAGCGTATGCATGAACCGCTCGCTTTCAACGGGTAATGGACTTTCTCCAAAGTTCCAACGGCTGCTTTGTGGAAAAACTGACCATCTAGAGAACGGATTATACTCTTAATATTTGTCCAAGTTATGAAAGTAACATAAGAGTTTACCATTTGTTTCGCTTTTTTCCTTGTCATAGATAACACTTTGAATATAAAGCAAACAAATATTTTAAAAAAATAAATTATCAAAAAATAAATTTTTTAAATTAAATTTCGATTAACGTAAAAGTGTGCATAAAATATATTAATCTTCAAAAATAATAATTACTATAAATAAATCATTTTCTCTCAAGTTTCTCGAGAAAAAATATTGATAATTAGAGTGTTAAATTTAAAGTTATTATTATATTATGAAGTAAATTTGAAGTTTGAATTTACGATTTTGAATTAAGAATTAAAAATTTATTAAAAAAAGGAAAGAAAAAAATTTTCAATTGACAAACTATTTGCATGTTTAATGCTTTTGACAATCGAAGCCAAATCCCAATAAATTAGTAGTATTTCTTTTATGCATAAATAAATATTTCTTTTTTAACTTTGTGATGTAAAAAAGTCGTGATGGGAGGTAAAAATATTAGTCACGATATTAAAATTTAAATTCGTTACTTTTAAAAGATTATTACATAAGATTCGGATAAATCTCATATTTTTTATTTTCTTGTTTAAGTAAAGAAATGTGGTCGCAAAACATGTGGCTTGAGGTGCAGGAGTGGGGTAGGCAAAAAATAACCCTAAATTTTATAAAGGTTAGTTAGTCTTGGCTTGATGTTAGGAAACCTACCCCTAATTGGCAGCAATGAAATTTAGACATTTAAAAAGAAAATATAAAAAACCAGAAACTTCGATGGTCGGTGGATACGTTGCTAAAGGTGGGGTGCGCTTGAAACAC
Organism: Durio zibethinus; assembly: GCF_002303985.1. Next base: position 24,793,953 of record NW_019168470.1, read on the forward strand.
GCAAAGGGAACGGCAATCAATGCGGTGTTTCGTGCTCTTTTTGGTAAAAAAATAAATCGAAGTAGTTTTGCTACGCTTTTTAAAAGGGCCCAATGAGGTTTTGGCACAAAGATTTTGGATCAAACCGTCATTGCCACCGTTACCTAAACATTTTCCTTGCTAAAGCCAACTGTTCTCTCTCTTATTATAATAATATTTTTATATTAAATACAAAAGTTAATAGTTAATTTCATGAATTTTAATACATTAAAAATAATAATTTATCTAATATTGTAATCTTAAAAAATATTCTTAACACACTTGTTGGTAAAATCCTTATAATTTTTAATGAATAAAATTAATTACTAAAATTTCGTTCAAATATATCAATAAACAAAAAGAAAAAAAAATAATCATCAACGACGGCATAATGATTATATTATTTACCGTTGATGAAGAAGAAATGATTTAAACTACGTGATCCTCGTAGTATCTTTATAATTTACATTTTTATGTGAATTTTAAATATTTTAAAATACATATAATATTAAAAAAATATACAATAAAATATAATTATCTCTCTCAATTAATTTCACCTCGCGTATCCCAAGTTATCAAACTCGATATCTTTAAAACAAAACCTTTAAGTTTTAACAACTTTGGACATAAATCTTAAATATTAAAACAATTCCACAAATACGAATTTTAAATTTAAATTTAATAAATCTATTTTTTTTATCATTCTTTTAAACTTTTAAAAGTAGAGTTGGCAGCATCATTGAACATTGTGGCCATATGGCCAAAAGTCATGCGTTTCTTCTTTTAGGTTGGATGGAAGGAAAACGAAGCACCTGGCCATAAATTATAATGGAATTCATGAAAGTTTTTATTGCAAAAGATATATCTTTTTTTTTTTTTTTTTTAATGTTGGTGCCGGTGAATTGGGGAAAGATTATGGGTCTTTACTCTTTACATTAAGGAAATGACATGTGGATTGTTTGGGCTGAACGCGTTCAATCTTATTTAATGGGTTACACAAGAGACAAGATATGGGTCTAATCTTATTTAATGTTTGGTCAGGACTAATAAATTTTTCTAATGCTTTTAAAGTTTCAGGGTGAAAGCTATTTTTATTATTGAGTTTACTAATTCAGAGTAAACACACTGATTACATTAGTACATTTAGCCTCATTAATTTATGAGAAATTGTCACTGGACAATGAAATTTTTAAATTTAACCAGTAGAGTTAGTAAAATAACTTAAATCTTTTAAGTTATAGTAAAAAATAAAAATGTAATTAAAATAGTGAGACCTATAATCGTTTATTAATTCAGTTTATAAAGTTAAAAATTTTAGACTATTAGTGTATAAAAAAATAATTATTAATTTATCATTTTGTTTGCCAGTTATTACTTGTTATCTTTTGGTTTGAGTTATTTTTTATCTTTTAACATTTTTCTTATAGTTGAGAAATTTTAGCATCAATTTTTAAGAGTTAAGGTCAAATTTATAATCATCATGATCCAATATTGAATTTTGCCAATATAGTTTTAATTACATTGATTTATGGATAAAAATAATAAAATCAAAATATTTTATTAATACAAGTAACAAAGTTCATTGAATTCCGTTAATTATAGTGCAAAAAACAAGAAAATTAAGATATATTAATCTTGAAACGCAGAAAAAAAAAATCAATACCCACCCATTTTATCGACAATACTGGCCTTAATGCCTAAATTCCTAGAGTCCTTCGATTATAAAATCATTTGTTAGCCCACATGTTAGTTATTCTTTGGGTCAAGTAAGATATCTGTAGTCGGTGACATGCTCGACTAACTAACAGGCTCCAGCAGACTCCAGAAGTGTTGTTACAATTGGGCCTCCTTGATACTTAAATCCATAAACTTAGTTTCCTGATTAAAGATATGGAAATAATTTATATTAGATAAATTTCAATTATGATCTAATAAAAATATATTTTTTTCTTTTTAAATCAGATCAGGTCAGTGAGATTTAAAATATTCCATCCTGACCCATCTCAAGATATATATAAAAATGTGATTTTTATTATTTATTTAATTATATATATTATATTAATAAAGTTATTACTTTATATTTTAATTTAAAAGACAAACTTTATAAAATTATTACATTCAAAATATAATTAATATATAATTTATATTAAAAATTAATATTTTTATGAACATTATTTTAAAATTAAATTATTAAATTAATTTTTGACCAGTTCAAATTCAATACAAATTATACATACGTATCATGTCAAATTTTGATATCAAAAATAATAATATGATATCAAATAAAACTGAAATCAGATAATCATCCAATCAATCCCGCTGCCTCCACCGTTGCGATACTATTATTGTGACCCAACCAATCTGAGTCTCGTAATGAGCTGATGGCCCAACTCTTGCATGTTACAACTTTCTTAAATTTTTAAATTGCACGAGCGACCACAAAACCACAAAACGAGACCATAAGCATGGGACGCCCTAATATAGCAACGACAAAATAATGATATTTTCAATTTATTACTATCTGCACTTTAAAAAAAAAATGATAGTTTATCATACAACACACTTTAGACTTCATTTCCCCTTGTAATTTACACCTCTCCCCATAATTTTTTACTGCAAAAATACATGTTAAGCCTAACAAATCCTATCTAACATGCCGACCGACTTTTAGATCAATTGACATGATATTGGAGTTGATGCTTGGAGGTTGCAGGTTGAAATGAGCTTATACGCATAATGTCTTCTAAACCCGGATAAGTATAAGGGTAGGAAATCTAAGGATAGATTAAGAATTAAAAAAAAAAAAAAAAACCCTACCCAATAATAGACTTACCATAGAAAATTACCTTTTGCATGGTTACGATTCACTTTTTGCTAGACGGTGAGCTCCCAGAACTGACTGTCCAACGCAAAAATATGAACCAGATAAGTAAATGCTACTTCTAGAGGCATTCGGAAAATATTGAAGAGGAATGCATAGTAAAGACATCCAGATATGGCTTCCCCTGGAAATGCTTGGTTTAATTTGGTTAGCATCTTTCTATGTTGAAGATAGTTCTGTAAAATTGACACTTACCAAATTAAGAAGGTGGAGAGCAGCAGGCCTGGTGAATTTTCTCGCGAAAAGGAAGCACGGGGATGGCTTCCCCTTGCTGCTACACCATTCTCTACGGTTTTCAGTCTCATAGTGGATATTGTCAATTTCCTGCATAAGTCATTAAATTCCTTCACTTTTTGCAATACAATAGTTTAAACATCAATTTTTCATTAATTTGATTAGTTTTTCTTCAAATTAGTCTTTAATGCATGTGTCGAATTTGAATTGAGACGATTAAATGTCTACTAAATATTATTCTTGGCTCTTTTAGCTTTAAATATGAGGAACGAGGAGAACGGGAGATTATTACCATCTAGGAGCTTGAAGGAAGGGCAAAGATACCTTTATAGATTTAATAAGCTTGGGAGTGGCATCGGAAAACTTGTAAGTCACTGGATGCCATCCACGGCGTTCACGGTCTTTGGAGGCTGAAAGATCCCATGCAGAATAGGTTAATGATCTCCGTGTGATTTCTCCTTCAAAGCCTTCTTGCTGAATATTTCGAAAGAGAATGGTTTTACAAAGAGAGATAATAATTTGAAAAAAGAAAGAATAACAAAAGCAGTATGATGAGCATTTTAATTCAATGCCTTTCAAAAAAGATTCATATGCAAACTTGAAATTCTCGCTTGTCAAAAGAGTATGGAAGCAAAATTTAACATTCCTTTAGAGGCTGCTTCTAATATTTGAGAACCACGAAATAGCATTTTTTTGGGGCCAAAAACCACAAAATAGTTTACAAATGCACTTTTCTGAACCAACATATTTAATTGCTCTAATAGATCAGCAGTAAAGTTTCATTGCCATCAGAACTAGCAATTCCAATTTTTTTCACAATAGAAGGAGACCTTTTATATCAACAGAAACTAAAAGCAAGAAGAGAGGGGGTGGTTCAAACTTGAGATAAATTCTTACAGTAAGTAACGTTTGAACGTAATGTTCATCTGGTATACAGTTGTGCTCCTTTGCTGGATCAACTGGCTGCACAATATTACATCTAGTAAGACCCTTAGAGTTGCACTTTGAAATAATATTGTATGATATATTCATACTTACAAAGGGACGATCTCGCCAAAACTCCGGCAATGATCTCCTCTGCATAATATTGATAGGTAAAATATGAGGAAATAGCAGATCCTTAACGACAAAGAAAACCTTTCAGAAATAATTTGCTCCATTAGATTGTTAAAATATTGGCCCAAGTATATTTAAGAAAAGGAACCACAATTCACCATGCTAAGTTTGCAATGGAGTCAAATTAACTATCCATTTTGTAACCTCTATCCTCCAAACATGTCAATAAGCGCTAATGTTAGCCTGAAAATCTTAAAGAGTATCATGCCATTCAGTGACCAACAAAGGCCACAATCTTCTTAGAATAATAACAAGGCCCAGCATTCATAAATATAAGACAACTTGCCTGGCAATGTTGTTGAAACATGGGAAAGACTGTAGTGTCATTTACAACAACCTCTGCATGCTTTCTTGTTAGCACAACCCACTGCAAGATGGGCAAATTATAAGATGAATATGGACAACTGCTGCAAAATTCTTGCAACAAATATTCAAATCATAATATTTTACCTTTTTCTTTTATGTATATTAAAATACCAGGAAAATGTAAATCACAGAAATCCAACTGTTACCTGGGATCCTTTCCTCCAGTTGTAAACAGGAATAACAGGATTCATTTTTGGGTTGTAACGACCCTCTTTTGTATCAGCAAAGCTGCTTATAAGCCATTGGAACATTCAGAGAAAGAGAAGCTTAAAATCACTTTAAGCTAAAGGCTGGTGAAAGGCAAAATACCATAACTGAGAAGGCACATAGAAGTTATAATGTTATTAACCAGTTGTTTCCAGTTTATGTTAAACAGGAAACAGATGAAATGTTGGACAAGAATATTGACATCTTAAAGCTAGATAAGAATTAAAGATTCAAACTCGCTTCCACGGTACTATGAGTATCAATTCCCCAGAGCAAGGTCTTCATCAAGAAAACTATTTGGGATCGGCAAAATACATATTATAGGTGGAATGACTATAAATTTACTTTCTAGATCAAGAATCTGGTCTCTAGTTTTTGTCACTTATTGAGGAAGCATCAGAATGTATGCACAACACCTTTCAAATATGCAGGACAAATATACGTAAGAATTAAAGATGTAGCCAAAAGTTAATAGTTAATCATCATTTGGCTCTTTGGGTGACATAGAAATAAGCTCTGTTGATAGACTGTTTAAACACTCCAAAATTTAATGGCCAATTTGTACTCCAAATGGAAATTGATAGAGGATAGGATGAAATATAAAAGAAATGCATCTACAAAATAAAAATACAAGGTCCACTAACCTGTCAACAAAACTAGTTGATGTTGACATGATATAGTCATATGTGTAACTGAAGTTATAAAGAGGTATACAGCTGAGAAGAAATCAAGAAACTGAAGTATTGTTAGATAACAAGTTTTCAAAACAGTAGCGTTAAGTAACTTCGAAACCGAAAATAATACAAATGAGGAAAGGCCTTAACTCTACTATCATCATATAAATCAATCCTCACCTATCTGAGACAAAAACAAAGCGTTCATTACAAGGGTCTGTCAATGCATGTCTAAGCAATATATGCTCAGCCTCAATCATGCTCGCTTCTCCCCAATCTACCTGATGAAATAGAGCACATTAACTAAATCTTATGATTTCAAGAAAAACATATATTTAACAGTTCATGTTCAATCAACACTTTTTCATAATGCATTATGCTACCAATAATGATTGATTGCATGAACGAACTTCAAACATAAGGCTCCATGATAATTTCAGATACATACAATCATAACATACACCAACAAACTCATCATTATAACAACCCTGCCTTAATGTTAACATGTACCGCAATTCTATTTTTTCTCCCAACTTTTATCCATTATGAAATATTCTACCCTCATAACTTCAGGCTTAACTAACCTTAAGTCTTAACAGCCTAAAGATGCAGATTCTTTGGCCATTGAAAAACAACTCCAAGGATTCAAGGTTATCTATGCACACGTGCATGTGTCACACGCCCCAACCTAAGACTCAAAATGAGTCTCGGCCCGTGACACATGCACATACACAAGTCCATGTAAAAACAGCGTGACCTTAAGGCTGTACCATGACAGTTGCTGACAGTTTTGATGACAGCCTGTAGTGTTTCCAAAGATCTTGAGGTCTCATACAGTATCATACTAGGAAATATTATTATATGATCCTTTTCTACCATGTCAATACAGTTTCCACAAAAGCAAGATTTGACATGTAATTTACAAAAGCAACATAAACACATTTCAATCACTATCGGATTACTCTTACATTTATTTCACATAAACACCAAAACAAAGCATGAATCGGCAATAAAAACATGTTCATTTTTCTAAAGAAACTACAGTTTTAGAACAAGACAAGTTTCCACCGGTACCTGTATACTATCATTAACTTGCCGGTTCAAAAAATAAGCCGATCTCGTCGTTCCCTTGTTAAACAAAAAGCCAGGCCTAGAGTGAACATAAATTGAAAATCTGTCCTCTTCTCCCTGTAAAAAAAATTAACCAAAAAATTTTTTTTAAATTAAAAAAAGTAATAAAAACACTAGATCATTATGATGATTAAGATCATAATTCAAAAAGAGGCGCAATGGTTTATCAAATTTGAAATCTATAGAAATATTTAGTAAGTAATAAAAAAAATTGTAGCTAAAAGAAAAAGACAACAAACTTTATTCATATATGCTAAAATTGGAAACACCGTAAAAAACATTAACAATTAATAAACTTCTATATTCAGTAGGATTTATTAAATTCAATAAATGATTAATTATTACGAATTTAATTAAAGTACCTTGAAAAAAGCGTCCCAAACCATTTCGAGAGGAAGGCGATTCCGCGCGATGAAAAGGAAGGCGATCTTCGGCTTGACAATAAAACGGTGTCGTAACGACGCCAGCGAGACGATTCGAGAGTACTGTGTCTCCATCAACGCTAAACTCGCGAGACAAAACACCGCTAAAACCGCCACCAAAACCTTCCTCTTCCATCTAATTTGAGATTTCTGCTGCACTGCTTTTCGCTTCATCGCACTCATTATTTCCTTCTTTTTTGCTCTCACTTCAATACGTGCACCATTTCTACTTGTTTTCTCGTGCTTTCATGACTAACTTCAAATTAGTTGAATTCGGTTGAGATTTTCTGCTGAATTCACGAGAATTTGGAGGAAAATTGCGAGTCGGAGGCTTCGAGTGAGATTCTGATTCTTGTTTGTTAAGAGAGAAAGTTGAATTGAATTGAAACGAAAGGAAAGAAAGGAAAGAGAGTGATGGAAATGGTGGATTAATGAGAGTGAGCCGGTCCTTTTGTATTTTTGAAGTAGTTGACGACGCGTTCTCCCTCTGAGGTGGGAGTCGTAAAGGGGAGCTTTTTACTGGAGTTTGCGTGAGATGTAGGAGATCAGATCCCTTTTCAACATCCCACTCTCACTCCTCTTCCCTTTCATTTTATCCCTCGGGATTTTTAGACCCGGCCTCCTCTGGTCCGGTCCGAAACATTAAATTATTAATAAAAATAACTTTTAATTTAATTATAATTTAAATATATATTTTAAAAAATTAAATATATTTTTTTTAACATCTAAAACTCTTACTTTTATATTTTAAAATTATTTTTTATGAATTTTTTATTTTTAAATATTAAAAATCATAAAATTTTAATTTTATAAAAATTTTATTTTTAATATTAAATACATTAAAATAAAAAATTTTTCTTAAATTCTATGAAAATCAATACATTCCAAATATTTTGAAATGGAATGAGTAAATTTTTTATACAAAAGAAATTGTAATTTGAAAAAAAAAACTAAAATTTGAATATCAAATTTATTGAAAATCATGCTTTTAAAATAATTACATTAATTAATGAAATTAAACTTTAAATTCAAAACATTAATATTTTAATAAAAAATTTCTAATCCCTCAAATTTTATAAGCGGATCAAACCGGATCTACAAAAAATTGATTGAAATTAACTTAATTGATTTATAAACACTTTTACTTCAAATAGATTAATTTAAAGATTAAAAACAAAATTTAAAAGGAAATAATTAAAGAAATGACATTAATTTTAACTTTTTGCTTTGCTACAACGAGAAATGCTGATAACAAAAAAAGAAACAAATTAAAAAATTGAAAATGTTGATATAATTCCCTAAGAGAACCAAATAACATAAAGAAATAGGATGGTAAGAGAAAAAGAACAGCTAACTAACCAATTGTTATAGAATTATGATGACTTATTTTATTGCAGCCTTATAATATAAAATTAATAATAATATTGTAAGACCATAAATATAAGGATCACATGTGGTTTATTAATTAGAAAGAAATGCAACTACTAAGGTGGGTTAGAAATCAATGTCCAATATAGTGATTTATCAACCTCCATTTTTATCCTTACATTACCTAACAACCATAATTTGAACAACCAAAGAAAACAACACAATTTTTGTCTTTTTGAATGATGATCTTTTTCACATTAATTTGATGATATTTGATAATTTTATATCTTGTTTTTTTCTCTTTTTAAGTTATGATTTGCTTCAAATTTGAGATTTTTAATTCTAAAATTGATTTCAGTATCAAATGTTAAAGTTATGTAATCTCACATATAATAAATATTTAATTTTTTATAGTTTTATATTCAGGTTAAACATTTTCATTTATTACAAATTAGTTTTAAGTTTGATGCTTAACATGACATTAGAGCTATAATTTTTTTTCTTTATCATTTTTAAATCTATCACATAATAGACTTATTTCATCTTCACCTACACATGATGAGAGTCTGTTAAAGTGGTGTAATCTCACATTTCTGCATATACATTATGAAAGCATGTTAAAGTGATATAATATTACATCTAATAAATATTTAATTTTTTATAATCTTATATTCAAATGGGATAATTTCACTTATTCCATCTCCATTTACACATTATGAAAACCTGTTAAAGTACTGTAATCTCACATTTAATAAATATTTAATTTTTTATAATCTTATATTCATATTGGATAATTTCATTTATTATCAATTAATTTTAAATTGGATACAAGTATTATAAATAAAATTAACCCTTTGAATAATTAAAAAATATAGTTCAGTGAATATTCATTTGCTTATTTGAAATGAGTAGAGTAATATAATGTGGAACAACTCCTTGCATTATCCCAAATCTTGTCTTTAATACTTGAAATTGGAACATTGATTTTAAAATTAAAAAATATATACAATCAAATATACAAGCTTAACACCAAACAAGTATTATAAATAAAATTAACCCTTTGAATAATTAAAAAAAATAATTCATTGAATATTCATTTGTTTATTTGCAATGAGTTGAGTAATATAATGTGGAATAACTCCTTGCATTATCCCAAATCTTGTCTTCAATACTTGACATTGGAACATTGATTTTAAAATTAAAAAAAAAAACAATCAAATATACAATAAAATCATTGTTGTTGGCACTTAACCCTCAAAAAATAATCATATTCCATTATTGTCAAATTGAAGTTTCATGTGATATTGGTTAGTTTATTTATATATGTTTTAGATATAAAAACAATAATAAATTTCCCCCAAATGAGAATTTTCTTTTATTAAATCAATTAAAAATTGGTGTACCCATTTAGTATCTGTTAAATTAATATGTCTAATAAATTTATCTTTTAATAATTTTATTATTTCATCATTTCTTTTTAAAGCTTTTCTTATAAATGTTAGTTTCAATTTACCATTTCATTATCAAATATACTCATTTTTTATCATTTTTTTTATGATAATAACGAATACATTATATTTGAATATTTCATTCAATAATTTTTTTATCTAGGGTCTCTCAATGTTCAACAATCATTATAAATCTTGATTTATTTAGAGTTGAGTTAAGTTGAACCTTATAAGGAATAAGCTCTCCCAAACATATTTTTTTCATTCATAAGACTCAAAATAGGGATTTTATTTAAGAAAATTTAAATTTTTTAGCATTCGAACCTACAGACGTTAATATTTCATTCAATAATTAATACATAGTTTTAAATGTTTAAAAAATTAAAATAATAATAATAATAATAATTTAAGTTTGCAAACTCTTTTGAAGCTTTTTTTTTTTATTCTTTCAGTATTTTTTACGTTTTCATATAATCATGAAGGGAGATAATGACTTTTAAGATTGAGCTAAGCAATTATTGGCACTCACATGCCGCAAATATAGCTTACATGTTGAAAATGACCAATCAAGAGCTATGCTCTTTATTAACAACATTTCTTCCAAATTAAAGTAACATAACCACATTAATTAATTCCATAAAAACTTTGAATCCAAAATTTAGGTAAAATCGTTCACGTTACTCGTAATTATTTAAAAAAAAAATGATATTTATAATTTTTTTGTTATCATCATCTGTAACGTTATTTGTAAAAAGAAAATAAAAGCAACCCTTTTCAAGGACACCTCTACCCCATCATTAAATTTTATAACCAAATATTGATAAAAATAAATTAAATAAAAAATTTTAAAAAAACTTTTGATTGTGGAAATTTAATTGCAAAATAAGTTCAGCCAATTTAGATGATACAACAAAATTGGTGTAGTTCATTAATAAAAAAATGAGAATAAAATGCAGTGGCAAAAAATAATGGATTTTTCATCTGAAATCACACAAAATTTTAGATTAATTTAAGTGAACAAAATTATAAAAAATTTGAATTAATTTTTAATTAATAAATTTTGTATGATTTTTAATGTAAAATTAAAAAAAAAAAGAAAAAGAAAAGAAAGCTTATACAGGCTTAGGGCCATACAAAAGTTGGGCTCAAGATTCCTTCTAGCATAAGCTTAGGGCCCGAGTTTCATCGTTGATACGACGTCATTGGGTCCATCCATAGTCTTCGGACCACACAAGAGTTGGGCTCGAGTTTAATCGTTGATACGACGTCGTTGGATCCCTCTGGTTCATATTAAGGACATTCACCGCTCCCTTGTTCGTTGGCTCCAACGATGTTTTATCCCTCAAACTCTCATCCTTAAAAGGTAAAAATAATTTTGATTAATTTCTAACTTTCTTCAAGAATTGTGTTTTTCAATTAAGTACATTTATCTGGATTGAGTTCAACATGAAAAAAAAAATTATAGAAAAATAACATTGCATGACTAAATGAACATCACAGGGTGAAATATAAACTTATACAAACTGTAAAAGAACGTAACAGCCTGTTATGGCGACCCTGTTTTTAGCATTCTTTGCAAAGTCAAAAGCACTTCAGCATGCCTTTCTATCCATTCCAAAGGAACATCAGGCAGTCTCCCTCAGAATTCCCTTCAAATTTTCATTTGACAAGAAACTTGGGTTTCTTCCAATCTTGTAGCTTTCAATAAACCATGGATTACATATTTGCATGTGAGGCTATTAGGTGCAAACCCCACTTTCAGCATTCTATCCTGAAGCTCCATTAACTTATCCATATCACCAGCCTCAGAAAATGTACTGACAACACAATTGTAGCTTTCAGTGTCAAAAATTTGAAATTCCTTGGCAAAGAATCTCAAGTACGACTCTGCTTTATCGACATCCGATTGATTGCAATAGCAATATATCATTGCCCTGCATATTCGTGGATCGGGATGGATACCAGACTTAAGCATTTCTTCCATCAAGGATTCTGCCTCGTGTCTTTTACCTGTTCTACACAAGCAGCATATAAGAGCTCTATATGAAACAAGATCAGCCTTTATTCTCCTTTGTGCCATCTCAGCTTTCAGGAGTAATGCATATGCCACACTATCACATCTGCAGAATGACTCAATCAATTCATTATAGATATCCAGTTTAGGCACATAACCATCTTGACAGATTCTTCCAAGGAGATTCTTTGCGGCAAATGGCCGATTGTCATGACATAAAGAAATCATCAAAGAGTCATAAATATCTGAAGAAATAGAAACCCCAAATCTCCTTAACTCTACAACCAAATTCAAAGCTGAAACCAACCTACCCTGTTTTTCATATCCTTCTACAAGAACTCGACAAGTAAAACTATCCAGGCAAATCCCATTTCCTATCATCTCATGCATCAAATACTTTGCTTCTTGCATCCTCCCCTCCTTGCAGTAACCAGAAATAAGAGTATTATACGACACAATGTCCGGATTCAATCCTCGGTGAACCATTCTATGGAATAACTGATGAGCCTCTCTCACCCTCTCTTCTTTACAAAGACCATTCATCAATGCAGTATATGAAACCAAATCTGGAATCACACCCCTCCGGTACATAATCCTATACAGATAGAATGCATCGTTCAGCCTCCCTTTCCTACAATAGCTACTAATCAATGTATTATAGGTAATCAAATCAGGATCAAACCCTTCTTCTTCCATCCTCTCCAAGAACTCATTAACCTTATCGATGTTTCCATCTTTGCAAAAAACATGAGTCAATATATTAAAAGTGCAAGAGTTTGGACGAATCCCCACTCTACCCATCTCTTCATACACTAGCCAACACTGATCAACAAAATTCAACCTCAACAATCCATTCAGAAGAAAATTACAAGAAATCACGCTGGGCAAAAAGCCAACCCCCAAAATGTTCCTAAAAGTCTTAACACCTTCTCTAACCATACCCTTTCTCACGTAACCCTTGACAAGCATATCAAAAACAGCAGGATCAAAGTTACAATCTTTAGTACAAAAAACCAAACTTTCAAATACATCTTCACTATTTGAACAATCCTTAACAAAATCAATTAATTCACATAACAATTCCATTGCCAAAGAGAAGTTTTTAGACCAAGCCAATATATGGACAATGTAACAATAGTTATGCGAAGAAAGCTTAATGCCCAGATCATTTTTTACCCAGTTGAAGAAAGTTACAGCTGACAAACAATCAGACTGGAATCTCAATAACACCCTTGTGATTTCATGGCTACCCAGATGAGGAATAAGGGGTTTTATGTCATTTTTGAGAAGGATTAATTGAGAATTGGTCTGTTTAAGAGATGAGGAAATGAGGTTGACTATTTTGTTCGGGTTTTGAGTTTCAGGAAGAAGATTGTAAAGTGGGTTTGAGAGTGGCTTGGAGTGAGAATTTTGAATGGTCTGAAGTGAAGAAGAAAAGGGTAACTTTGATATGAAGTTTACGTAGGAGCTGCCTGATTTTATTAGGCTTTGGTTTAGAGGATTGAGTGAAGCTCGAGTCATCAAGAAGAAAGGAACAGAGAGAGAAGAAGATAGCTCCTAATACTCACAGCAGAGCCACGAAGAAATAAAATTGAAGACTACCCATCAAAAGAATCTCATTACTTTCATTAGAAAACCTGAAAGTTAGCTCAAATTCAGGCCACCAAAGATAACAGGCAACTCTCGTACAATAGAGAAGAGAAGAACTTGGAAGGTATGGCAAAAAGCTTACCCAAATCAGCGAAGAGGAGAACCACAATGTTGGGTTAAATCTTTGAGCCCAAAAATCAGATTGATATGTATGTACGCTACTGAAGAGAGAGCTTGGTTAGCTCAGAAGCCATTTAAACTTAAAAATGGAGGGGTAAAAGAAAAAACTACATCCAGGGATGAATGAAGGACCCTATCCCCTGAACCCGTTTGGAAGAGAATTGGAAAAGATGTAACAATGGAAACGATCAAGAAACGGTGAAAATATTTTGATGAAATATGAGCTGGACTTTACCAGGGCCATGGTTGGGGCAGGACAGTCCATCCAGACCCAAAACAATGCCCATTTATTCCAATGGCCCAACATTTTATGCATGTTGATGGGCAGGAAGACCGACCTTTTGGTCCACTTTATGGGTCGATGGCCCACATAAGGCCCAACATTTTTGGGTTTTGCTTTTTGTAGGCTTTCAGGGGCCATAAATAGAGTCCCATTTGTGATAAAAAAAAGGATATGATCGTAACCTTTCTTTTACGACGTCGTTACCTTTCATCTTGTCTTATCTTTAAATCCTATAAACCCTCCACCTCCAAGAAAGGATTAGAAGAAAAGAAAAATGGCGACGACGGCGACCATGTCTATCACCAAGCTAGATGACGAAATGGTGCGCAGCATGTCGATTGGCGCAGTGTTCTCAGACTTCGTAATTTTCCACCACTATTTTTCCCTTTTAAATCCACTAATAAAGTAATATTTTTCAAGCTACAAAAAAAAAAAAAAAAGCTGCTTCAAGCTTCTGATTGATTTTTTTTTTTTAGTTTTTTTGAATGCAAGATTAACCTAATGGAAAATCATTATTTCATCTTACTGATTTGAAATCCGTTTTGAATAGTCAAATTAATTATTTCCTTTATTTCTTGTTAATATTTTCAGGGAGGAAAGATAAACTCACTTGACTTTCACCGAAAGGACGATCTATTGGTGACAGCCAGTGAGGACGATTCAGTTCGCCTCTATGACATTGCCAATGCTAAGTTAGTTTTTGCGTTCTTTTTACTGTAAAATTTTACAAGTTTCAGTATATTATTGCTTTTAATCCACTGCTAAATTTTACCCTAATAAATCAATTGGGAGTTTTTACTTATTTACTGTTTGAGAAAGGTTTTGGTGTTTGAATATTATTCGAACTTCGAGTGTTTCAATGATTTTTGCTATGTAATTAGGTTTAGTGTTAAGGAACATTTTTATTGGTTGTGTTAATGATCATTTTAATATTGCTTTAGGTTGTTAAAGACAACTTATCATAAGAAACATGGGGCAGATCGAATATGTTTCACACATCATCCTAATTCTGTTATATGCTCTTCGAGACACAATTTGGAGTCGACTGGAGGTGAATTTCTTAGGATGGTTTAGGCCTTATTCTTATGTATGGTAAAAAAACAATAGTAACATTGTATCTGCTTGTTTCTTTTGTTAACAGAAGCTCTACGGTATCTTTCGATGTATGATAACCGATGCCTTCGCTACTTCAAGGGACATAAAGAGAGGTTGGTAATTCTTGATATGTTGACATTGTGGGAATAGCTAGAGACGGAGGTGTGGTTCATATGATTATAGAATAACAGAGCCACTTGAATATGATGTTTAATGTTACTTTAATTATTGAGTATTTCAATGAAGGTTTTCGATGTTAGCTTCATGCAGCATGGTTTTGAAACCTGTGTACATATACGTAAATTATCTGTGTCATTTGTTTTTAAGAACCTTTTTGAAATATATATCCATATATACTGGTTTTCAAAGATTTATTTCCTTTAATTCTGAACCCTTCTTCAAACAGTCTTTTCTTTTAAGTGATATCCCAATTCTATAATACTAATAAGTTTCGTCATATCTGCTGCTGTAGAGTTGTTTCCCTCTGCATGTCTCCTGTAAATGATAGCTTCATGTCAGGTTCTCTTGACCACACTGTGAGGATTTGGGATCTTCGTGTAAATGCCTGTCAGGTTGGTTTCTGGTTTCCCATGAATTCTATGCAAATGTTGGGTCATTACGAAAGTGATTTATAAAGAAAATTTTCTTTTGTATAAGGAAAAAAAAAAAAAAGTGCTTACTGAGAACCAAATTCTTCCTGTTTAACCAACTCCCCACTCCCCCAAGCAAGTTAGAGAGAGAGAGAGAGAGAGAGATATAGAAGAACACTAAGACTCAATATAAAATTCAGAAAAGAAAGTTTCCTGACAGCAATTATCATTAGCCAACTGTTTTTTAATCTGCATTTCATCATCTAAAATTACACCAAATGTGATTTATGCTTACTGTTGTAGTTTTCAGGGAATATTACACCTGCGTGGTAGACCTACTGTAGCCTATGACCAACAAGGCCTTGTGTTTGCTGTGGCTATGGAAGGGGGTGCTATTAAATTGTTTGATTCACGCTCCTATGACAAGGTTTTAAGTTTTAACCCATTAAGCACTTAACTTTTTTTTGGCATTATCAGTATTATGAATTTGCTTTCTTTCTTTCCTTTTTTAGATTATTATTTTAACAAGTTTGATTTATTTCTTATAATATAGGGGCCCTTTGACACATTTTTAGTTGGTGGAGACACAGCTGAGGTTTGCGATATCAAATTCAGCAATGATGGCAAATCAATGCTACTGACAACCACAAATAACAACATATACGTTCTTGATGCATATGGAGGAGAGAAGGTTAGTTACTCTAATTGGACTAGTTCTTTTAATGGCTCTAAACTGTTGCCAGTCAATGAATCCCGAAAGTTGTTTGCTGAAAGGCCCTAGCTCTGTTTTTTCAATGGTTCTAGTCTGTTTCCTATAGGATGATGTCATGAATTTAGTACTTAGATGCAGAACTTTTACTTGTGCAGCGATGTGGGTTCAGTTTAGAACCATCTCCAAATACAACTATAGAGGCAACTTTTACTCCAGATGGTCAGTATGTGATCTCAGGTACCAATTCCTTTTCCAACTTGCTACTTGAGAAGAATATATGCATGTTTGATTTCTTTTACATTAAGTTTACATTGAATAATCATCAAAATACTTGAATGAGAATTGAGAATATTTCTTCCCATTGACATTCAAATTGCTGGTTACCTTTTTATTTTTTTGTATTTTGTTTGGGAACACCATAATTGAGCTCAGGTTTTACTTATTGAAGGGTCAGGAGATGGAACTTTGCATGCCTGGAACATCAACACACGAAATGAGGTACAGTCTTTGTAATGTAGCATCTCATGTTATACTTGTGTGTGCTGCCTACCTCTTCTCTGTTTCTCTTCTTAAAGTAAAGGATGAAACTAGGAAAGGAGTACATGGAAATCTGAAAAAAAAAAAACTATTAACAACTTCTCTAGTGAGTTTTTTTTTTTTTCTCCTGATTTCAGCCCATTGGGCACATTGTTCATTGCTTACTCCAATTGCTTCGCATGCAATATTTTGCTAATAACTTCTGCATCTGACTATATGATTAATCCTACTGTCATTATGTTATCTGGCATCCTTCTTGAGGTGTCAACCAGGTACCCTGCAAAAACGAAATAAACTTTTTTTTCCTATTGGTAAATCATGTGGTAATGTACAATATGAGCATCTGCGTACAATTTATTACATCATAAAATGACAGTTTTAACTGGTTATTTTTCGGGTTCTCTTCTAGGTAGCCGCTTGGAACAGCCACATAAGTGTTGCGGCTTGCTTGAAGTGGGCTCCTCGTAGGGCCATGTTCGTTGCTGCATCCAGTGTTCTTACCTTTTGGATACCTAACAACAATTCAAAGCCAGCTGCTGAGCTAGCAGCTGGTTCCACCGATGCACAAGCTGTGGCTCAATCTGAGCAAATTGGTTAATCAACCTGGGGCTTAATCCCAGCAAATTAGTCAAAGAACCTAGCTGGAAACCAACTCCATTTTGCCATTGTACTGCCGGCTGGAAGAATTTTGTTAATGTGTTTAGACTGGTTTCACTTTGTAAATTTAGCAATTAATCATATTTTTGGAAAATTTGTGTTCTGAATTCAAACGTTGCTTGTTTAAGTAGCTTCTGTAAACTGCAAATGTTTCTGCGTTTTATAGCCTTGAGGAAAATGACAAGGGCATGCAACTGAAAATTTGTCCTGAGGCAAAAAATTTTTGGGTGGAACATCACCTTAAAAGCTTTTGCACTTTGCAGTGTAAACCTGGAAATTTTGTCCGCCGGCGAAGTTCTGAGGTCAGCAGGTTCAGATAAAAGTATTAGCTAAAGCCTGCGAGAATCTGAATTTGATCCTTGATGATGTGATGATATTTAAGTGATTCAAAGCTGAATGATTTAGAGAGAAACATTTTTGGAATTGAACAATTTAAACTCAAAAACAGACAGCAAATCCCACAATATGATACATTGCCCATCGAGCATGAACAACCCCGAAGACTAGACCTTTGAAAATGAGAACACTGCTACTACGTTCTATTGCCCTCCCCCATGTACCTCCCGAGCCTACACCTTCAAATTCATGTCCTACCAACAGTAACCTCATGTGCCTTACCCTCGATCTTCTGTCCCACATACCCTGTCATATCCTGCATGTGCCTCTTAGCCTGGTCCAGGTCTAGCTGCTCGTTGCCAGTGGCCCTCCTCAGCTGGTTAAAGACATGTATGAGTGAGGACAAGCCTGTCAATCCCAAGTCCCCAGAGGACAAGAAGCCTGCCACGGCCATGGCAACGGCAATGACGGCCGGGACAAGAACCGGGCTGAAGATGATGGAGTGGTGTGGCCACACACAGCCCAATGACGGTGGTGGTGAGTGTTAATCCTGCTAATGCAAGCAGAGTGCCACCAACAGGGAGGAGGTAAGGACAGCCAGAACCTGGCTTGTTGATGGTCCACTTTAATAGTTCTTCCCACCATAACCAACCTGATGGTCAAAACAGTGCTGTGGGTGAACCTTAACCTGGTGAGGCTGGTTGCGTTCACGGTCAGCCGTTGATAGGAAAAGCTTATGACCTTTAGCAAATGTAGAAACCTTATGTTATAATAATGACAGTAAAAGAGAGAGAGATCAGTGAAGGAGGGAGTTGGGCTTGTGCGATTTTTATCGAAGAAGTGAGAGATGCAATGTGAAGACACGTAGGGGATGACATGGTGAGCTGAGGCTTTGCATGGGGAACAAGTTTCATTGTGATTCCTGTGCGTAAAACAATAAAGAGAATAAGGAAAGCCAACTGAATTTATTGCCTCCATTTTTCTCAAATCCTACCTCTTTATTCTGCCACATTGCCATTGCCGTTCTGCAAAATCGTTTTGTTGTGCTTTATGCGTGGGAACACGCGGGTTTTGCCTAAATTTTAATTGGCCATGGCCATATATTTTTTTCACATCTCTTTTCTCTATTGTTGTTTCTAAATTATAAAGAATGTGTTTTGAATCAACTCATGCAGAAATCAATGCTTGTACCCCCCTCAATGGCATCACAGTTCACAAAAAAATTGAACTTAAATTTCTCTGTTGTTCTTTTTTCATTCATTTATTCCTGTCAGTGCTTGTTTCCAAGTAATATCCCTTTCCCATTTCGGGGTTTCCTGTTGCTTTCTATTCCCCTGGTTCTGCCGTGTCTTTTTCTCCAGATAGAATTCCGGGACCCTGGCTCATGGGTTTGTCAACTAAATCCTGACCTACCTTAACATATGCTCGAATATAATTGGGCTTTATGCCGTTTGAGTCTTATAGTAATATGACTGGTCTAGCCTGAGCTTAACAGTTTACTACCTAACAGAATTGCTGCTAGGCTTGAGTAAACAAAATTGGGTTTCGACGCCCTTCGTAATAACCTTGTAATCTCCCATGCCTTCGGTTTCACATTGAAAAATTGGACCTCATCGATCAGCTGAACTTATGCTTCACACTCAGCTAGTTCATGCTATATTGTCAGCATCATTATATCGTTAAGAGTTGTTGTCCAACATATAAGCAAAGATTAATCATACCATATATTGAATCATCCAATTTATAAATAAACTTGTTTTTTCTTTAACATAGTTAATTGTGATTTAAATCCTTATAACTTTAAATAAAAAGAATAATAAGCCAAACTTCACGAATGATTATCTCCTTCTAGAAGCAATCATCAAATACCAAAATAAAACACTTTTATTATAAGCAGATCTTATTAATAAAGTGTTAAATTTTTTTATTTTAATTAAATTCAAATCTTAATTATCTCAAATAAAAAAAATTAAAAAATTAATAGACTAAGTCTGCATGTAGAAACAAATTTGCTTTTTTTTTTTAATTTGAAAAAGACAAAGTTTGAATTTTGCTTTTTAAACTAAAATAAGTTAAATATGTATATTAATATAAATAAAATTTTAATTCAATTAATTTATATAATTAATATCGAAAAGTAACACCCAATAATGTTATAAATTAAATTCTAACATTTATAATTATTTTTAAATTAAAATTTTTATAAGAAAATACGTATATTCATATATTATTTTTAAATGGTTCAACGGATAGTCCAAGAATAGTTAAAAATAGTGAATGAAAGTAAATTGAGGCGTAAAAAAAGCAATAGGCCTAGTTTTTTTTTTTAACCTATTTTTTGATGAATTTAATAAATTATTTGGAAGAAAAGGTTTTCCATTTTGAGATGGTTACATCGTTGTCACCCATTCACGTAAACATGTGGACGTTAATAAACGCGCGTTTCTCGAGCCAAAACACATGAAAACAATACCTAAACTGACAAATGGCATACCCAACGTGCGGGTGCCGGTCCCTTGATAACACTATTGCACCAACCATTTGTAGGGGCTATGGCCATGGCCTCTGGTGGGGGTCTGGGCACAGACCAAAAGACCAGTAACCTTCCATCAATCATAATTTTTTGTTGTAAAAAAAAAAAATCAGTTGCAAATAAGTTGCTTCAATTAGGGTGAAAAAAAATTCAAAATTCAAAATTAATTTAAAATTATAATGTTTGAATTTAAATTATTTATTCTTATTTTATTTTAATTAAATTTAAATATTAGATATATATTAAATATAAATTGAAGAATCGAAATATAAAAACAAAGAAAAAATTGAATCAAATTATATATTTTAAAATTTTATAAAACAAAAATTATTTTAATATAAATTTATTTAAATATATTAAAATTGTATTAAAATAATATATAATAAAATTTTAAATTTAAAAAATTAATAAATCAAATCAATTGATAAAATTTATTTTAGATTGAATCAATTTTAAAAAATTAATTTAAATTCAAATCAATTTTTAAAAATTTATAATATTATATATTACCTAAAAAAATTAAATCATTCGATTTGAATTATTATTACCTCTAACTTTAACCATTATTTTAAAACGATAATATACAGTTTTTTTTTTCATTAGTTTGGCAGGAAATTTACAATTCGAATTAATTGATTAATATTTCATTTAAATGAAAAATGGAAAAAAAAAAATTTATCACCGTGGTTTTGAGCTGGACCCCAAAATAAGCCTTGGGTGAGTTCTATCAATCTCATCTTTGATGCTGGGGTTATGTTGTTTAGATCATTGGTTAAGAGTCTTCTGTTCATATGACATGTTCTGTGACCCACTGGGCCTTAATTACCCCATGGAAAGAGCACGTCTAATCAAATCAATCAATCAATCAAAATCTCCAAAGCATTGAAAACATTTGTAACAGAGCTGTCTTTGGTTTTGGACCTCTTGGGTCAGGTTTTTGATCTTTTTGATCCTTTTTTCTCGTCTTGGGCGGTTGTGTGGTGGCCCATGCTTACTTGAAAACGAAAGATTTTTAATCAGTGAAAATGAATGGAAATTTTGGGTGTTGGAGCTTTTGGGACCCATTTGGTTTTTGAGGCCTATTAGCATCAACTTTTTTTTTGCCTTTTTTCCGAGTTTCCGCTCGCGTGCTTCTCCCTTTGTATTGCCAATCAAAGACATATATGATCTTTGAGCTCGAGAGTTCATCCAAAACCTCAAATATTCTCCCTCTCTCCTCTTTATCTTCCTTCATTTCCCAATCTTTGTTCCATTACTTTAATTTCATCCCTCTCCACTAAACGAATAAATTAATCTATTTTTTTTTATTGAAAAAAGTTTATTAATAGGGAAGTTATCAGTTATCTCGACAAACCGTCAATTCATAAAAAAATTTATGAATTTATTTTTCACGAGAATATTTTAAATTTACAAATCATTTATCAATAAAGGACTATGAGAATTTGAAATTTGAATATGAATGTTTTGCATCTAAGTCATAGATTAGTCTATTTTTGTACTTGCATCTATACCCTCAACTAAAGTTAATTAATCCGGTTAACAAGGAGATGATTGTTTTTTTATCGATCAGAGTTCAAGAAAAGCATTTTGATTTTAAAACTTTAAATCATTCGTGAAAGAGATTAAATTTAGATAAAATTTAAGAATCAATCCCTCGTATTTAGCCCACTTGACTGATTGATATTTGGTTCGTAAATATTAAGTGAACCCTAGCTGAGGTACAGAGGAAGGGAATTAATTAATGAAAGGACACCCACATCTTATATTATTACTAGTGAGATGACAAAGGTTTTGATTTACAAAAATTCTGTTCAATATGTCTCAAATTCAACTTTAAATAATAAGCTTTGTACGTATAGAATTTCTATAATGAAAATGGTGACACATGCATGCATGTATGCAAAACTCTTTTATTTCTTTAACATGGCTTAGGTTCTTTGTATAGTTATTGTTTATTCATTGTCTTATGGTACAATGATAGAGCCATCCTATTATACTTTTTTCTACAAAGAAATCAAATCCTAAAGAAGAATCGAAAAAGAAGAATTTGCAAGTGCTAAAGCAATCTCCTAAATCAGATAAACTATTTGAGTTAGATATATAAAAACTATATATATTTCTTTTAGCATAATGTTTGATTTAATGTGACAATACAAAAGAAAAAGAAGATCATAATGATCAAGATAAGGAAGCACCCCCCAATTCCCTCAGTCTTCCTCTCCTTAAAATAAAGGTGTGATTGAGTAGAAGGAGACATTTTCCCTTATCCTTCAGCATTACAGACTGTAGTATAGCATTTTAAAGTGCATTTCTGATAATCAAGCTTTTATTTAATTGGCCTTAGTTCTCCATTCTTCTCTTTAATGCACCGTTATACACCACATGTGCTCTAATCACATCAAATTTAGTTTTTATGGCTACTTTTGACAAAAACATTAGGAAAGTAAATTTTTTTTTATGGTTCAAATGCTTTTGACTATCACTATAGGATCAAGAAATAAGGTGAAAACATGGCAAAAGAATATACGAATCTCTTTAATATAATATAATAAAAATAATGAACATCAATATAACTTTCACAGCATGTGAATCAGCAGTAAATTTTGTTCCTCCATTAATGTCTTTGAGGGGTCTGAGAATGGATTGATGAGATAAAGCCAGAAAGGTGAAGAAACCAAAACTAAGTAAAGAGATCTTTCATGCAATTTAATTTTCTGTTGATGCAAGTAGCCTCACATGGGAAAAAACTCCTTTATTCTTCCTACAAGGCTAGGCACCTGTACTCTCTGACTGTTACAGACAACGACAGTACTGCAGAAGGAATGGTAAATGGGAATTTTACATGAAAATGGTTTTATAAGGGAAGTCAACAAATTTACAGTGTTACTTTTACTATCTGTCCATGGAAAAATCAGTTTTCTGAGTTGAAGCAAGGTGCTCTAGGCTTGAAAATTTGGTGTCCAAAAATGCTTTAGGAGAATATTAGAGACAATCTTTTCTTTTTTCCGTTTGTTCACACTTAGGTCGTAGGTCCTATGGCTAATTGGGTATGGTATATGCTTTGGTAATTGGTTAAAAAAGAGAACTAGTATTATTCAGTTGGATTAGTTCATTTTTTGTTTTTTTTTTCCTTTTACCACCTTTTTATGATGGTGATGTCGTTTTATTTTGTTATTTAGCAGATAACTGACAATTCATAAGAGATTAAAACATGGGCAGCCGCTATTATAATAGCAAATTTTTTGTTGTTTTAATGCAACCGACGTAGTTCAAAAATAAGAAAAAGATTATAAATGTTGAAACTTTGAATTTTATATTTGCTGAATGTCATGAAGCGAATGAGTTAAACCTCCGGGTTCTTTTGCTTTCCTTTTTAACAATACCAACTAGCAAGAAGGCAAGGACTTTCATTTGTTGATAAATCAAGATGTCTTGCTATTGACTTGTGGGCTTGGAAAATTACTTGAAACCAAGTAAATAAAAATGGTAAGATCTTAATTATGAAGTTCTCTTACGCTGACTTAGTCATCAATGATGACAAAAAAGACCACTTTTAATTTTTTGGAAGACCCATCCATTGGACGGCTGGAAACTGGAGCACAAATAATGATCTGCACTTTGTTTGCCATGCAGCACTGTCAAGGAAAGAAAATTTTTAGAGTAGATTAGAGAAGAAATTGAGTTGATCAGGAAAGTGGGAACCTGGTAATGATTCAAACATGATGTTAGAGCGTCAGAATAATTGTATCCATCAATAACATAAGATCCTGTTACTTTATAAGATGCATAAACCAGTACAAAGTTTTTATTAAGCAGTTGGTGGCTTGTAACTGTTGACGTTTGGTCAAGGTGGGTGTAAGTTTTGTATAAACTATGGAAGGTTGGTGGCCTTAATAACATAGTACCATTAATATGGATCTAGAGCTTAACTCAATTAATTCATACAATAATTATTTTAAAAAAAATGCATCCAATAAATTTAATATTCGAATCTCAATACTTACAATCGTTTCTCTTGTTCTCGTATTGATGCTTATTTTATGAAAAAAATGGTACTACTGAATATGAAATTATTAAGGAAACAGGAATGACTTATAATTGATGGGCATTTTCTGTTCTCTAGAGTAGGATGCAAATCAATAGTGGTAGACTTTGGGGACTGACCACAATTTAGCTAGCTAGGTTAGAGTTAATTCCATATAGGAATTCACTACAGAAAGTAAGCTCTTACCTACATAATTTCCTTCTTATAATTGAATTAAATATGCAACTTTCAAGTTTTGCCTGATAAAATAGAGATTGAACTATTTGATAGATGTTTTCATTCTGGGTTTGATTTGCTATCCAAAGCTGCTTAAACTCAAGTACCAGGGAAAATGATCCTTTATGCTAGCTAGGAAACCTGATCAGAAGCTACACTCCTTTGATCTTCGTGAGGAAATTATATAGTACTTTAATTTAGTTGATGATGACTTCAGTTTGGCTTATATACATAGAAACTTTATTGAATAATAGCAAGAACAGCTGCACATCAAATGTTATATGGAGATCATTTTTACAAAGTAATTATAAGACACTAACAATAACATTTCATCCAGGGTAATGGCATATCATAAAAATACCATGATATGACACATGGTCCCTTATCAACTCCATGACTAGAAAACCCTAGAGCTAGCCAAATGGGACTCCCACCTAATAATTTTTCACATAGAAAATGATACAGCCACCATTAATTTGCTTCCTAATTACATGAAACGGCTAGCTTCACATGCTTCCACCACCTGATTGCTCATTGTCTCCACAAGGGTCATTCCACTGGGAGGGATAGTAAATGCCAGAAGTTTGATTAAAAGAACTTCCTCCAGTACTACCATGAGCAGCTGTTGTTCTTCTTCCATACTGGGATGCTGCTGCTTCTGGTGGTGGTGGCATTTCATTGTAGGCATATCGAATTAAATCAGCATTGGTAGCATCCAATTCCCTTTGGAGTCTCATCACTTGTCTTTGGAGGACCGAAATGGCTCCAACACAGCCATAAACAGGATCTTTCATCCTTGCCTCAGCTTCATAGGCAAGGGAATTCACTGCATCTTCCCTTTGATGGGGTTGTATCTCATTGAGCAGCTTGCTAACATTGCTTGCACCAAATATCTTGTGAACATTGACAAATTTTTGTGGCTCTTCAGGTGGAAAATATGGTGCAAAAATACAATCTGGCATGCATTTTCTCCTCAAAAACTTGCAGGCAGCACATGGTGAATTGGAATAGCTGGAAGAAGCCATTTTCTCTGCAGCCAAGAATTGCATGCATCAAGCATATCATACTTTGTCAACCACAATTTTTTTTTCTTTTTATATCAAATTCTGTTCAAATGTGAGCTTATGTATGGTTGATAAAGTAAAATTACTAGTATTCATTAACTTTGTAAAACTGGGAAAAAAAGGCATTTGTTCTAAATTCAAGATATCAAGAGAAACAACTAGGTTAAGGACCACAAGATTTCATGAGAAATTGCTTAAAGAAAAACACTCTCTGCCATCCTCTTTTCAAACAACTTTTGCTTTTTCTGACCTGCCAGGCAGCTTTCCTTGAATTTACATACTACTGTCAGAAACATTTCATCTTAAAATTAGTAGCCAAAAAAAAAAAAACCCAAAAGTCAAAAACAAACCAAGATAAAATAAAAATAAAAATAAAATTTAGATGAAACAAAACATGTATGATTACATTAACATGCACAAACTCTAGGATTCTGTCTTGAATTTGGTCAAACAGTTGCATAAATTGACACAATCCTTCCATGCTTGAGGACCACAAAAATTTCCCAAGATTCCACAATAGTAGATCTTTATCTTAATTTGTGGGAAAAGCTTGATCAGGCCTTATAGTAAAAGCATGATGAAGTGTCTCAAAATGAAACAAAAGAAAAGGGTAAAACAAAAGAAGAGTATAAATGAATATAAAGCATTAAATAGGATGCTTGTATTATGTAGTTACCTAGCTATTTATGACTAGCTTCTTCGATCAGAAGTAAAAAAGAAA
Source organism: Durio zibethinus (assembly GCF_002303985.1). The sequence goes on from NW_019168470.1 coordinate 24,820,391, forward strand.
ACTACCTCTTTTCCCCTTGAGTATAGGCTGTTTGAAGATCTATGTCCCTTTGATTGGTTTGTCCCAGTGAAAAAGACTATGCAGTGGCAGAAAGATGAGAAATTCTCTTGGGTTATGTTATTGAATGTGAGGTGTGTTTTTAAAGAGGAAACCCTAGTTGCAGGACAGGGAGGGGAAGGCCTGCAAACACAGTGACAAAAGGTGAGAGAGATGGGAGAAAAGGGAGGCAAAGAGCATTTTCTGTGAGAAACAATGGAAAAAGCAAAAGACAAGGGGTAGTAAATGGAGCTACAAAAGGATGACTATGACACTGTCACTTATAATAATATCAATCCACTGTTCAAGAGCTGGTACTCATGAAATCAACTTGAAACTAATATTCACATCCCTACAAAATCTACCAAAAAAAGAAAAAAAATACTAAAAGATTTATACCTCTGACAACTTATTTCATTCGTGTGACATACGGGCTAAATGTTAAATTTATTACAATTATCATAATTTATTTTTGTTAGTTACATCATAAAAATAAAATTTTAATATAAATAAAAAAAAGTTTTAATTCGAAATTAAATCTTTAATATTTCTTTAAACATCTTTAACTATTAAATTAAAGGTTTGAGGATCATAACTTAATTTTTATAACTTTGAATATATATTAAAAAGTCGAATTCAAATTTAATCATTTAAAATTATATAATATTTAATAAATTTAAAATTTAAATTTTATATAAAAATATATAATAATAAATATAAGAAAAAGTTTTAAACTTATTGCAAAAGTCTTTTCCTTGATATAAATATATATATATATATATATCCAAAAGCAAAAATGTTTATACATGTAAATGTCAACTAATCATCCAATCAACACTTAATTAAGTTAATCAATTGCATGTGCTCCCAATGGGGTTGGTTAGACATTTTCTTTTCATTTTTATATGCATGGTGCTAGAGAGTATATGTAATTAATTTATATATGTTGAATTCAAGGATTAACTTTGTTGATATATAAAATTACATTTAAAAAGGAGAATCCAATATATTTGAAATTGAAATTTTAATACTTGTAATTTATTCTTTTTATCTCAAAATTAAATTAATTTAATTCATTTCATTCATCTATTAATCCTTAAAAAATGATATAGAATTAAAATTAAAATTTTAATATTTACAATATTTTTTATTTCAAGATTACGATCTCTTTTATATCAAAAAAATTAATATATATTTTATGTATGTTGAATCAATCAGATCAATATATCTTCTTCAAGACTGTCTACCTAAAGTTCTACCTCTGCTACTTTGTATAGTAAAAAAGTCTTTGAAAATGATAGCATTTCCAATCCAAAATATGTAAAAATCCATGCATGAATACTCAAATTCCTTTCTTGTCAACAACACAAATTTGGCCTGTTGGACAAATGAAGTGCCTAAACACCCAATCTTTAAATTTAATTTCCTACTGTGGCTCTGTTGGGTTCTATCATTGAGTTTAACTATTAGGATGAAGCTCAGAAACCTTTTCTGTTTACTTCTATTATTGAATTTTCAATGAACTTCACTGTAATTCCAGACAAACTAAGCTGAAATGATACAATGATGGATACTATTGGTGTCGATCAAAACTCTGAAATTACCAAGAAAGCGGTTAAAAGTAAATATATGAAGTATTTTATGTGTTTACATTCCAACACTCGAGTTAAAAATTAATATAAAAGAAGTCAGAATGAAAGAAAAATAAAAATGTATTAATAAAGTGGATGGATTGATAGTACTTAGATATATTTATTTATAGGCAAAAAATAAGAAATTTGTGATGTACCGTTGTAACGTAATCGAGCTAATGTGATATTAAACATGTCAGATTCACTTAACTTATAAAGTCAATCAAAAAATCCAAAATCCCCCGGATTATTTGTTTACTTTTCGGACCTAAAAAACCCCAAACAAGTACCAAAGAAAACTGGGGGAGGGGGGGGGTCTCTCATTTTTTGCGTCTTCTCAGTTTGATCTTCAATTATATCTATATCTTGTCCCACCCTTGCTTGACAATACGACAAAACCTGCATTTACGGAACTATGAATTTTCAGCCTGAAGATATGATAGCAAACTCCTAGTTAGATCTTTCAACAATGTGTAGCCAACAGTTTTTCTCATGTTTTGAAATTGCTAGTAAAAAAAAAAAAAAAATCAAAAGGATGAACATATATAGAAATAGCATTATTGTTTTGATGCATCCAGCTAAGTATATCATAGCCGCTCATTCTAAATTATACTTAATTATAGAAATAATCTAATTGAAAGCTCGACTTTTTTTCCTACATCAAAATGAGAAAAATAAAGTTAATGGGATTGGATTATGAAGTTTGCAAATATGAATCGAGTATTTGACCGATTAATTAGTTCATTTAACCAATTTTAAGAGATAATATTCAATAAATTTATAATTTAAATGTCATATTACAATTCATTCTCCTATTTTTAGATTATGATTTTTTTTTATAAAAAAAAATTTACAAATGTTAATTAAGGAGATGAATAAATAATAAGGAGGCAGCAACATGTATTACATAGATTAATTGTGCCTATATAATATTGATGAAGACATTTATAATATAAATGGTTCATTATTATTGTCTTATTAACTTTAAATAAGATATATTCTTGAGAGACATACATAGAAATCTCGTGTATAAGGATGCAAAGCGTATGATGGATGCCTAATATTATTAATTTCCTTTTGAATTAAAAGGGGGAGTTGGTGTAACCAATGATAGAAGAATTAACTCATGATCAGATAATCTAATTAAGATGTGTTGATGATTATGATACATTGGATCTCTACTTTTTTTTCTAATGCATGCGTACCAATATTCTAAAAAAAAAAAAAAATACATGCATTTCCAATGTATTCTAAATTCTAATACAAGAATCATTTCTATACAATAACATTCTTTCTCTATCATAGTATTGATGCAATGATAGCTTAAGGGTCATGAAGAAAAAGAAAGATTGGGAGACTCAAATACAAATAATGGGCATTTTATTTGCTTCAAAAAAGTTTTATAGTATAAAAATGCTTATTTCTTTTATAAAAGAGTTCAAAATCTAAGGAAAATTTATTAAAAAAAAAGGAAATTTAAGTGTTGCGATCGAATTTTAATTTTTTAAAAATAATAAATAATTTGAATTAAATTTAAAATTTAAAATATAATTATGATTCATAGATTATTGCTTCAGATTATTCGATGCAAATTATTGGTTGCGTCAGATTGTGATGGGTGAGAGAAAAAAGTTGGGGGGTGAAGGAGATAAAGAGGAATAATTTAAGTTCAAATGATCAAGCATGGCCCTAATGATTAGAGAAGTTATTATTGGTTCATAAAAAATGAACTTATTGTATTGCACTAATCAATTGAATGCTATAATATTATTTAATGTTACTTCTTTATTTTAATTTATATCTTTTAATATTTTTTTAGTTAGATTGATTAGAGATTGTAACCACATATCTTTCAATTGTTTAGATTTTAAAAAGAATTTTATTTTGATACATAAGATATCAGATTACATAATAAAAAATAATTTTCTTTCGTTTCATAAATTTCATCTCATTTATTTTAAAATTATTTTCGAGACTTAAGCCCCTCGAGGCGAATTTTAAATACGATATTGATAAATATGTATGATATTGATTCCTAATAGTAAAGAATGAAATGAATGGTTCATCTCATTGTTATTGTGAATTTATCAAAAAATTTTATTCAATTTGGTCCATAATATTGAGATTTAATCTCATGACATGATATTTGAATGTCAAGTGAATATAAGCATTAGAGCATATAATATTCATAAAGATATTTCATGACATTAAATATATACATGAAAAACATTATCTTAATGGGAAGAAAGTCTTTAACAAATTTAGGAATTGAATCTCAAAATCTTATTCTATTAACTATTTATATCTTTATTATCATAGTAAAGCAAAAGATATATAATGACAACACTTGATTTAATAGTTATTAATAAAAAATATCAACATTGTACTAATAAAAAATTACTATTTATCTCATCACTTTTGTTTTAAAATTTTGAACTTTTTATATAAAATATAATGATTAGTGTAATTATAATTTTTTATTGATAAATCAGTTGATTTAAAATTCATGTAATAGTAGGATAAAAATAAATCTTATCTTATTATTATATCATTTATGATATTACAAAATATATGTCAATAATTATATATTAGACTACCAAATATAAAAAATTTCATATTACAAAATAAATTTGATTATTCGTGTATCTATATCATATAAAATATTAAAATTTATGTATTTATATCATATTTTATATAAAAATTATACGTTTTAATTCATATTTAAATGCACATACAATTAATGCTAAAATTTTAAATATATTATAGCTATTTTTTTATCATATTTGTATTATATTATTAATTTTGTATTTTAAATCATCAAATCAAATAAAAAAAATTAAGGGCAAATTTGATAGAGTAAGTAACACTCGTCCTAATAAACTCCATTTGTCTCGTTTAATCACACTATTTAGCCCACAAATTTAGGCTTTGTTTTAGTGAGTTGATATTTTTGGATGATTCATTAAGTAGCACAAAATTTTTACCAATTTGGTCTAATCTTAAACGTCATTTCTCCAGCTTAATAAAGTTTTTTTAAAAAAAATAAATCAAAATCACAAAACCCAAGATTACTCGAAACAAAAATCGAAAATCTTAAGTCATAGGCTTGTAGGGAGGTATCAGATTCCACTTCAAAGCAATTTAATGATGAAAACAATGATGATGCGGAGGATGGGTTTTTCAGTAATCACATCCAGGCAAGTGGGGTGACTTGTGATTCTATATATATTTCATTTAGATTTACCATTTTTAGTATTTATATAATATAAAATGTTAAAATTTTTATATTTATATTTTATTTTATATAAAATTATATATCATAATTTATATCAATATAAAAAATATAATATATATTTTTATTTATTAATTATATAAATAATAATTATTAAAATTTTAAAATATATTATATTTATAATTTATATATATATCGTATTTATATTACATTATATTTTATATTATCAAATTTAATTTTAACTTGAAAAATTACTATAAAATTATATAAATCTGATTTTTTTCTTATAAATTTTTAAGAAAAATGGAACTGAAAATATTATTAATAAGAAAGCCGTACAAAGAATTGGGCTTCGCTGAAAATTAATTATTTAGGCCTGACCTAAATTAGCTTTATGATTTGGACTCATTGTGACTTGCAAATCGTGGGCTTGGACTAGCTTAGAATGTATGATTTAATCGTGGGCCGATTTTAAACACAGATCATTAAGCATTTTATTTTTTTTAACAAAAATTATATATAAATTTAATAATAATAAAAAATATTATTCATATTTTTTATATTAACGCAAATTATAATAATTAATTTTCATCAAAACACAAAATGAATTATTAATATTTTATAAAATACAAATACACAAATTATTAAATTTATTTGTAAGGTTTTTTTTTTTCAATTTTCTTATATAAAATTGTTAGTAATCATTGTTAATGTGATTGCAGTCATCTAAAACCACATGAAATAGTGAATATCAGTTAGGCCGACGAAAGTTGGCAAAAAGTGGTAAAAAACGAATGCTGAGGTGCTAATGCATTCAAATTTAAATCTCTTCACGATCATTCATTAATAAATGATTTATAAATCTAAAAAATTCACAAATAAAAGTTTAATAAATCTCTAAATCCTAATTAAATTAACAGCTTACTTTGACTTTGAAAATGAAATAATTTTTCCCACTCCTAAATTTTTTTCAGATAAATAAATAAATAAATATATATATATATATATATCAGTTTGATGTTGCACTTTTCTATGTATATATGTATTTCCATGTGCTAACTGGAAAACAGGCAAATCTCAAACCAATTGGCAGGGGCTTTACATTCCCTTCCAGAATTTGAACTTGAATTTGCCTGCTGATTTCTGTTTCTCTGACAAAATTATAACTCAAAGATCATTTGTTTATATAACATTAACCAGAGAGAGAGCAAGTCCAAGACCAAAACACCAATATCTAAATCTATGGGTCATTGGGGGGGGGGATATAAATGGTTGTAACCTACAAATAATTTTGCATCACCGCTTTACATTTTCAATTACAAAACCTGCAAATCAAAAGCTACACCATTAAGCTTGTCGTTTAACCAAGTTTTTATGTGAAAGAAAACAAGAGAAAGAAGGAAAGAGAACTTACTCCAGGCAAAATTTGAAGGAACTTGTGCACCTGACTTTCAAAAAAAGACTAAACACTGGTATTTTATACAGCCTTCTTCACAGTATATCTACTACTATCTCCAATGAATTTTCCACCAAGTTTCATGAAGCTGCTAGAAAGTAATCTCGGATGGTTTTCCGTTTCAAAGAGGAAGGAGGATTTAGGACTGAAGATGGACTCTTCACTGCAGCTTCAGGTGTCTTCTCAAAGGTTTCATTTGAGTCTGAAATTGATAAGAATTTTTTCTTCTCTGCTTCAGGAGTACTAAGCAAAGATGCAGTGGTAGGACTTGACGTGTTAATTTGGTGGAATGCTTCATCTGAAGAATATGAACAACCAGGTTCCTTTGTTAGACCCCTTAGTTCTTCATTCTCATTCGTCAACAATTTTCTACTTTTTGCACTTGGAATTGCTATTACTCTTCTTCGGATGGAAGATGGTGATCTTGATCTTGAGCTTGAGCAATAGCTGGTTTGAATGTTCCATATCCGAACCTAACAAACGACCATTTAAAGAATAATTGAATCATTCAAACAGGCAGCAAAGGGAAAATCAATGTGGCTCTTGCTGGAATTGAGAAGCATAAAACTAGCAAAAGATTTGTAATGCTTAATCTCCACACTTACTGTAAAATCATCTGCAGTAGTTGCTATCTTCCCAATCTCAGATGGGCACCTGCAAAATATGGAAAAAAAAAGATTAACATTTAAAACTACAATAAGCGATGAGAAGAATTATAAAAACTATGGTTGCAATGAAAGGAAATTACCAATCTACTGCTGTAACTTCCCCATGATGACTTTTCAAGATGATAGGCTCCATTTGAGGCTTGTTTACCTGGTTTTCCATTGTTAACTAGGTCATTTACTGACACAGAACAAGAAACTTTCATTTTAAGAAGAAACCAACCTTCCATATATGAGCATTTCCGTCACTGGAACCACTTAGTATGTGATCTGAATCTGGGCTGATTACTGACTGCAATTGCATAAAAATTCAAAGGATTGGAGAGATTACCAATCTAACAAAACTAGTAGTGTGCTTGGGCTTATTGCTAATAGTTAAAAGATGAGCAGAACATAAAATGAAACAGAATATACCTTCACATAAAAAGACTCTATTTGGCATCCGGAGAAAGTATGCATTGGGCCCTTATCAAGCTGAAGTACATTATACAAGTATATTCTAGTAAAAGGAAAAGAAAAATGCATCCAAATTAGACATTCAGCATTTAATTAATGAAACATTTTTGGTTAGAGCAAAAACCACCAAAACAGAAATTTTGGCTCTACAGTTAAGATCGTTAGAATGAATACCTATTGTCCATGCATGATGCTGTGAGAAACACTCCTTTCAAATCCTGGGACAAGCTAGATATACCCTGAAATCAAGGAAAAAAAAGTACCATGAGACATGCCTGATATATCTAACTCTAACTAAAGCTCTAGATCTATGGATCACCATCAATCCTCATGCAATCATCACTGGACTATTGGCAGTAGATTGCTGGATTGAACAGCTATGTTCAATCATCTATGAGAATGACTTTTATTTTCCCATCATCTCATGGTGAAATAATCATTTCAACGTATATTGAAGGAGAGAAAAGCAACCTTTTTAGATGAAGACTCTGGGTGGGGGCATGCCTTGGCAACATGAGATTTCAGATTTCTGGTATCCCAGAACTTCACGACGCTGAAATAACAGCAGTAAAGGAGATTAAGTCAGCATGCGTTTATGCTGTACTCAAAACTTAATCTTAGGAACGTCACAGGGTTTCTAACTTACCTGTCTGCAGCTCCAGCCGTAGCAATAGAAACCTCATCTTTGAGATAAAGAACTGACGTAATGCTTGCAGCAGCAGCCTGAAAGGATGCAAAGTATTAAAAATTGCTGACATAATATTGAAGAAACTTCAGCAGTGAACAAACCTTGCCGCGCCTACCCCGCCTTGCTTGAGATGAAGGATGAGCTCCTTTGACCATGGAAGTTGATCTAAATGAAGCGACAATAACAACAATGAATGGAGAGGCAATTGTTACCAAATATAAAAAATATAAACTGCTAAACTATGCGACAGGTATAAGTAGCAGTAACTAACGGAAGGCAAACTTCATCACATCTACTTCTGGAGTTAATCTTGCATCTTAGATCCCAAATGGCAAAGGACCCATCTCTCGAACCAGAGACAACAAGATCTGTTAGAAAATTAATGGTTAAAGACCATCTCTTTCTCAACAAAAAAAAAAAAGGGTTTCGAGAAACCTACCAGAATTAGTTGGATGAGAACTCAAACATTTTACACTTCCCGTGTGCAACATCAAGACTCCAGAGCATTTCCTTTCCTGAACATCCCATACCTTTATCTGCACAATGTCCAAAAGGAAATGCAATTCACTTACATTTATTGTTTCTTTCTCATTAAAACACTAAGATTAGGTTTGGTTGGTACTTTTGATTTTTGTTTTTCCTTTAATAGAGGGAAATGCAAAAATTAAAGATAAGGGATAAAAAGCAAAACGTAGAAGCACTAGCCAAACAGAACCTAAAACAAACTGTTTTTTTTTAATGCATGGCTACTTACAGTTTGATCCCCTGAAGCTGTTAAAATGTGACTATCTTCCTGCAAGAAATATTCACTAGCATTAAAAAAAAGGCATGGAGCATAGAATCATTGACTAGAATATTTTGCACGGCAATGACTTCTTCACATTCCTTCAGTTAAACCAAATATAGACATACACAAGTCCTAAAGGTGTGTTTGATTCATAAGATTATGATAAAATAAGATAAAATGATATTATGATTAATATTAAATTAAATAATGTCTCACTATCTTGTGTTTGATATATGCAAGAATTAGGATAAAATAAATTATTTATTGGTCAAAATTATACTTTTTCAAAATTTATACAATTTAAATTATTGATATAATTTTTAAAAGTATAATAAAACATATAAATTCAATCTCATAAATTAAAAATAATCTTTTCCACTTTGAAAGGATTGAATCATCCTATGCCAATAAGATAATTAATCCTCCTTATAATCTTATCTCTTTCTTTAGATACAAAACAAACACAATCTATTATATCCATCATACTATGCATCAAAGATGAACTAAGTTACAAGATTGTTCTCAATCCTTTATGATTACGTTCAAAAAGTTGGGTTATAACATCCTTCACTCATTTCAACCATCCACACGAATCTAAAGCCTCATCACGAACCCAAATGTGGATGGTCCTAACATATGTATTTACAGATTAATAGATTATCAATGGGGGAAAGCATTAGAAGGATGAGAACTTGTGCCAAGGGCTGCATTTCCACACTGAAATGGACACCATCTCCATTGGACATTTCAAGTTATAACTACTAGATTTAAGTTAAATTCATATTTATACATGAAATCTCCTAAGAGTCAAATGCAGAAAAAAAGTGGTATTACCTTGATCCAGCATACATCAAATATGGCATTTTCATGTGCAACCCAATCACTGATTCTTGCTTTTGCTGCACATAATTTATTAACAAAAAAAAAAAAAAATCAGTCACTAAAAATGAAGCACTAAAACTGATATTTTAAAAGATAAAACAAAAGAGATTTTAATGGAATAAAACAAATTAACCTGCATTTTCCTGGTGAGATGCAACAGAAGAAAGCTTCCTACGAGAGTCAAACAGGCTTACATATCCAACCTCATCAGATACAGCAAAAACATGAGAATTTTTACTTGCCTGAAATTTGGGATTTTACAAGGGAAATTTTTTAATACAATCCATAAAACAAATACAAAGAAAAATTGTATGAAATTTTTGTACTCTATATTGTCTGAAAGAGTAAGATTCGAAAGTCGAACAGACTTAAACCATTCAAAAACGAACTTTAATTATAAATATATTTATATAATTGATTGAAAATGGGAAAAAAAAAATAAGAGTACCTTGCAAAAAGAGATGGCCAAAGGAGGCGTCGGTTCAGCATCGTGTTCAACGGCGACAGCTCCGATTTCAGTAAAATCGGAAGCTAATTCATCAATAAATGGTCGTTTCCTAACTGAAAATTGAACAAAAAAATGGAAAAATTAAGACAAAAAAATGGAGATAGAAAAGAGATAGAGAGAGAGAGAGAATTTGAGAGTTACCTCGAAAGCTACTGAGTTCTCTGGATCTAATGCTATGGAAACAAGATTTGGACCTACACGAATCCATTTGTGCTTTGCAGAGGCCAAAAGCTCATACACAGATTTGAAAACGAAAAAAAAATGAATGAATTGGAGAGGGAAATCTTTATATATTTCATTTGGTTTGGCGCGAGTGGCGTTTGGCTGTTTTGAGCTGACGCGGGAAAACTCAAATTTCTTCTTTTCGCATTTTACAGTTTACCGGCGGGCCTGTTTTCAGTGTCTAACTAAAAAAATAGTAATAATAAAAATAAAAATTTTACTGCATAACGTAATGAGTCGAGGTCAGGTAGAATCGGTTTTTTTTTTTTTGAATTTGTCTCGATTTTATATTTATAATTTTTAAATTTGATATAATTTGATATTTTTAAAATTATTTTATATTTAAATTTAATTAGATTTAATATTATATAAAATTATATTTGATTTATTCGATTTAAAATTAATAAAATATTATTTTTTAAAAAATATAAAATAATATTTTTAATTTTATTTTAAATAAATATTTAAATATATTTAAATAAAAAAATAAGTAAATAATTAAAAATAATTTTTTATAAATATATATCGAGATGAGATTAGTTTACTTAAAATCTGATCTTAAAATTTTTTTAATTATTAATCAACTCGACCTTAATCGAAACTCAATTAAAAAACCTTAAATAATCGGATCAGATCAAAACCATCGATTACATGTGATTTTGTCATCCCTATGCATAATTAATAATAACAATAATAATAATTTGACTGCATAAGATTTTTTATGGAATTGCATAGGTTAATACTTTACTAATAAAGTGTTTGGATTAAAACCTATTTTCATAAAATATAGCACTAAATTTTGAATTATAAAAAATCACTTTTAATGTGAGAATCGCATCCAATTTCTAAATATGATATTTTTTAATTATAAAAAATTTACAAATGCAATAATAAATTTTTAAATTGACAATCATTTAAATATAAATAACAAATTAAGATGATCAAGTTATGTATAAAAAACAAAATATTTTATTTAATATTATTAAATAACGTTATAATAGTAATTAAGATCACACAACTTGACATAAAATACCCTCATTCCGTGGCAAGTTTAAAATTATTAAAATATGTTATTTATTTTGGTTTGATGTTGTATTTTTTTTTTAATTATGAAATGTAAAAAGCATGATTATAAAGGAAGAAATATGATATTTGCATATATATATATATATATATATATATATTAATAGTTCAAAATTATAAAAAAGAATTTGTAATTTAAAAATAATAAAATTTAAACTTCTAACATGTTAAAATAATTATGTACAAAAGTTAATTACAATTGGCTAGTGTAAGGTGTTTCTTTACCCCTTTTTACTATTGTCAAATAATACAAAAAAAATATTTAGGTCATATTTGATGCGTATGAAGATAGATAAGATATGATAATAATTATCTTATATTATATTTGATTTGTATATAAAAAATAGATAAAATTATAAGAAAGATTAATATCCTCTTAATATAGAATAATTCAATCATCTCAAAGTAAAAAAAATTATTTTTAATTTATGAGATTATACTTATATGTCTTATTATACCATTAAAAATTACATTAATAATTTATATTATATAAATTTAAAAAAAATAATTTTAATCGATAAATAAATTATCTTATTTTAATTTTTACACACATCAAATATAAGATAGAGTGATATTATTTAATTTAATCATATTTATAATATCATCTTATCATATCTTATTCTATCATAATTTTATATGCCAAACATATCTTAAAGTCTACAAAATGAAGTTGTAAAGTAGTTCAATTTAACGCCATACTACAAACGAGTAAACAAAATAATCAGTGAAGTAGGTTCCTACCTCATATTATGAACAATTAAAATGTATTTAAAAAAAAAGGAAAACAATTTGACAAATTACACATTTACAAAGATAATTTTGAAATTTTGATTTTATTAGTTAAATAATTTTTTATAGTAAAAATTTGGATTGACATTACTAAAAAACAATGAATTTAATAAAATATTGATTCAAACTTGAAATTAAAATGAACTTATTTATCCATGCTACTAGAATAAGCTAGTGATGATGTCAATTATTGGTAGGGATAATAATAAATAGTAAATAATCGAATATTTTGTGTTAGTTGATTTTTTTATCAAATTCAAATAGTTATAAATAAGTAACTATCAGATTTGAAAAATTAATTTGTTAATCGTAACAAATTCGAATAATATCTTTCGGTTATTTGATACTTAAATTCATGTAAATTTTTTAACAAATAATATTGGATATTCGAATTTATTATCCGTTTGCATGTAAAAAATATATAAAATTTTGTATTTATAAAAAAGTTTAAACCTTAGCAGATAACCGTTATTTATTACTAATTTTAAATTTAAAAATTTATGAAGAAGCATACAAAAGCTCAACTTTCTTGTAATATCGATTGGTTACAGAGTTGGTTAAAGTTGCTAGTGGTAGGAAGTTGAAAATTGCCGGTTATTGTTGTAATTGGCTAAAATTTTGCCAAATTCTATTACTATTAGGTTACGAAAGACATTAATTTTATTTCATAAAACCTAATTTATTTATGTTAAGATTCGAACTCGAGATTTTTACAATAAAATCTTAAATTTTAACTGTTAGTTTGTTTAACTCACACATCATTATCTCGTAACATCAGCCCTTATTCAAGCAAGAAGTGACAATAATCTTATGATATCAGTCCTTTTACAAGCAAGAAGTGACAATAGGATGAGGAACAGCAAAGAATCAAAGCAATTGGGCCATTACGTGCATGTTTTCTAACCCTGTAACAAGTTGAAACAAAAAATCAAACATGGCTCTTGATGGAGGAACTGTAACCAGTTAGATCATCATTTAGACCACAGCATGATACTTCCATATAATACCCCAGCCCAAATGATAATTGGGTTAAACTAATACTAAAGCCCATCAGTTTATTAAAAAATAATTAGTAAAAAAAATAAGGACCGAAGTGTTAGATAAAATAAAATTTAGCTATTGTGAAATAGAAAGAAAATGAAATTCTTATTTTTCATTTTCTTTAGAGTTAGAGAGCATGAAAAATCAAGTACAAGATTCAAAATCGGAGACTACAATCGAGTTAATCTCTTAAATGTGAGCATATGTCATATTTTTATTTAAGAAATATATCATGTTGATTGTTATTATTTGGAGTTGAAATTCTAAGATAAAAATAAAGAAAATTTATGAAATCTTTAATTAATCTTCATGATCTATTTGGGTAAATTATCAAGCTTTGTTTATTTCATGTTCTTAAGATTTATTGATGATTATTGAATGAAGTTTAAAGGCTGAAAGTGGAGATTTTAATTTTTAAATATTGAAGGAGAAATTTTATTTTTGAATGAGATACTATGATTTGTAATAGTGAATAAAATAGAATTATGTATTAATGAATAAATTACTACAATGATTATTATATATCATTAGAAAGCATGTTGAATCTACTTTATAATAAAATAAACAGAAGTCAAATCCGAGTTTTTTATGAAGAATTGTCTAATTTTTACTTAAAGATATGCAAGCTATAAAGTAGTAGCATCAGGGTTAAATTACGAAAATTGTCTTAATTTTTATACAAGGAATTACAGATTAAGCTATATATGTTTAGAAAGCTTATTGAGTCTACTTTCCAACAGAATAAGCAAATTTGAATTTGGAGTTTCTGATGAATAAATGGGTAATTTTTATGAGAAGGTATACGGGCTGTCTAGTAGTAGCATATGACGTGGATTGCAAAAATTATTATAATTAATCCACAAAGAATCACGAGATGGTCATAGATGATTAGGAAGCTTATTGAGTCCAGTTTCTAACGCATTAAAAAGATTTTAATTTTGAGTTTAATATCTTAAGATATGATCGTTTTAGTGAAAGTAGCATAAGCTGCTAGAGTTAGTAATCTCAAATGAGTTGATTAACTACTGTCATGTTAAAATGATCTTAAATAGGCCATTATTTATTTTGGGAGAAAAATTAAATGGTGAAATTGAAAAGAGATAAGTAGAATCTCACATATTTTACTTGTTTTCAAATCTATGTATATATGTATGTTTCTAAATGAATAAATGTTTTATTTCTTTATTTTTTATATATGAAATTATGATCAAGCATATGATTATTTGGTGTTTTTGCTATGTAAACGATAGATCATGCTCATAAATAAAATGAAAAAATGATTTTATGATAGTTACGTTTTTACATCCATGAGAAATGAGATCATTGACATCATAACTAATTCTACGACCCTAGCTAATGAGTAATAGTAGTTAGCAAATACATAATCATACGACCCTGACTAATGAGCTAAGGTCGTAGAACTAGTTCTGTTATCGATGATCCCACTTTTGAGGGATAGAAAAACGTTGTTATCATAAAATCGTTATTTAAACATAAACCATTTTCTCATTTCATTCATAAGCATGATTAATCGTTTATATAGAGAAACACAAAATAATCATATTCTTGATCATATTTTCATACATCGAAAATAATGAAATAAAATATTCATTTATTTAAAAACATACATATATACATAGATTCGAAAATAAGTAAAGTGTGTGAGATTCTACTTATCTCTTTTTGATTCCACTACTTAGTTTCTTTCCCAAAATAATTAATTGCCTATTCAAGATCATTTCAACATGACAGTAATTAATTAACCCATTTGAGACCACTTATACAAAAACAACTAAGTTAAACAAGAAATAACTCAAATAACTAATTCTGATAGCCTATGCTACTTTTACTAAAATGACCATGTCTCAAGAAATTTAACTCAAAATTAAAATCTTTTTAATGCGTTAAAAATTAGGCTCGATAAGTTTTCTAACCATATATGGTTCATCTCATGATTCATTATGGATTAATTATAACAATTTTTGCAATCCACGCCATATGCTGTTGCTAGATGACTTGTATATCTCTTCATAAAAATTACATATTTATTCATAAAAAATCCAAATTTAATTTCGTTTATTTCATTAGAAAGTAGACTCAATTTGTTTTCCAAACATATATGCCTTAATCTATAATTCCTTGTATAAAAATTAAGACAATTTTTGAAATTCAACCCTGATGCTGTTATCTTACAGCCTACATATCCTTAAGTAAAAATTAGACAAATTTTCATAAAAAATTCGGATTCGACTTCCGTTTATTTTATTAGAAAGTATATTTAATATGCTTTCTAATGGTATATAATAATCATTATAGTAATCAATCCATTAATACATAATTCTATTTTATTCACTATTATAGATCATAACATCTTATCAAAAAATAGAATTTCTCATTCAATCTTTAAAAATTAAAATCCCCACTTTTAGCCTTTAAACTCCATTCAATAATCATCAATAAATCTTAAGAACATGAAATAACCAAAGCTCAGTAATTTACCCAAATAGATCATGAAGATTAATGAAATATTTCATAATTTTTCTTGATTTTTCTCTTAGAATTTCAACTCAAAATAATAGCAATCAACATGGTATATTTCTTAAATAAAAAGATGGTATATACTCACATTTAGGAGATTAACTCAATTGTAGTCTCTAATTTTAAATCATGTAATGAAGATAAGGATGAACAACTACATTTTCTTTCTGTTTTACCATAGTTAGGTTTTCTTTCATCTAATACTTCAATCTTTTTTTTTTTACTAATTGATCTCTTAATAAATTGATGAGCTTTAATATTAGTATAGCCCAATTATCATTTGGATTGGGGTATTACATTCATACTTGTTGGCCTTCTTGATTAGAGGAAGAATCTGAGATATCAAAACAACCTTCGGAACGAAACCGCTGCTGGCGCCGCTGGGGACTGCTTGGAGTCCCATGAAGAACTTGGTAGCTGGTACACCATTGCTCCATTCATCAAAAGTTGCCTTCACATCAGAGGCATTGCCTTTGTATTCTCAGTAATTGTTGTAGAACTGCATCCACACATAATCGAACAGCCCTGTCGATAAGGCTTGCCCTATGTACAAATCTGGATAGGGACATTGCGGTGCTGCTGTCAAATAAACCTTCTTCTTTGAGTTGTAGTTCTTCAAGTGCCTGTTTTCCAAGTATACCATGAAAGCCTCAAGTATATGTTAAAAATCTTTCGGATTTTAACTATATATATATGTGAAAAATACGAGTTACTTTCATACGTAACATCTTTTAGTCGGACTGAATCCGAGGAACTATCTTTTGTTACGTGGTGTCTTTGAACATGAGATAATTATAATTATAATTCGCTTGTAAATCTAGGAAGATGCTAAAATCAATCTCCACTATCAATCTATAAATAGTTGCACATTACCCTCCTAGTTCATCACTGTGAGAGGGCTTCCACCTTCAATGTCAAAATCAATTCCATCCAACACAGCATCACCAAAAGGTCTATCAATGGAGTGTCCACCCAAATAATTGTTCCAAAGGTAATGAGCAAACTTCTTTGCTTCTTCTGATGATACAAGGCTGTAGCTACCATCCCCACCTCCAATGGACAGCAAAAACTTAACACTTCTGCTCTGACATGACCTGATATCATGAGCTAAGCCAACACATCCCTTGTTAGAAGGATCACAATGATCGTCCAAGTAAGGCTGAGGAGTTTGGTTATTACCAAATACACACAGAAAACTTATAATAACATACTCAAATCTCCCAGTCTTGCATGTGTCAGCCAATTTTCCTTCCCGGGCATTTTGGCCCCAGTAAATTGAGATGCTGCCAGAATGAGAAGGGCTACTAAAAATAGCAAAAATGAGTAGCAAAATATGTATCTTGGTAGCCATACTTGCCATAATCAACAAGAAAATGAACTGAAAATTGAATCTTTTGTTCAGGTCTGGCCTTGCTGAAAAAACTAGAACCTACTTAAATACTGGTATACTACTGTTCTTTTCAGGAACTTTTTTTCCTTTTTCAGTTGTTTGGAATTTAGCCATTAACATAGTAAAGACAAATTCTTTGTAAGGGAATAGTTGGATACAGATTTTTTTTTTTTTCACTATGATAGAGACAAGGGATTTTTACTAGAATCAATTTAGGTGATGATAACAATTATCATAAACTTCATCAAACAAAAACTAAGATTGTGCATTAACTGTAATTCTTGTTCTACATTTTGTATGTTTTGATGTTCATTTTGTAGTTTATCTTTTTTTTTTTTTTTTCAAATGATCCAATCGAAAGGTTCCTATCACTTAGTAGGGTATGTTGACTGAACTCTTTCGATGCGGTGATGTTGGCGTCGAGCTCCAAGAGGATGAGAATCTTGAAATCATGAGAAAAAGAGAACACTTAGGGTAAAGGTAAAAGTGTTTTTAACATTTTGAGCTCTAATACTTAAATCAGAAATCGAAATCAAGAAAATAAAAAAGAAAGAAAAATAAAGAAATAAAAAAAATGTTAAATTAGATAGATAGCACTTAAGTGATTATAGATTAAAAATAAATGATTTGTGAAATAAAATAATAATGTAATCGAATTGACGTAATATTATATATATTAGGTCAATCAAAAAATAAAAAATATTTTGATTGTCTGCTAACAATTTCTAATAAAAATAAATACACAAATTTATCCTCTAAACCTAAAATATTCTTTACATATGAGTTTCAATTATAAAATGTATTCCTCGATATAATAAGATCCTCAAACTATAAAATTTTTAAAAATATAATTTTAGACTGAACAAAATAAAAAAAGATTATTATTATAATCACCTCAACCAGTTTGTAATTATGATTTAAAATATATAATTTACTTCTATTATGAGTTATACTTCAAATTAAAAGTCATAAGAAAAAATGGTTATTTCATTTTTCATTCATATACTAATTTTCTTTCCATAATGACTCGTTTTTAAAATAAACTTTAAGCCTTAAACTAAATTTTTAAATTTGAGGTAGACTTGACTTCCGAAATTATTATTTTGTTAAATAAATAATATATTTTATTTAAATTTAATTAAAATTAAGTTAAAATTATTAAAATGTTAATATAAAAATTATTTTTATTGTTCTGAGCTTAGCTCAAAAACCCTTCTACTTTACATGGTTGGAGTCATATATTGGGCTCAGCCGAACCCAAAAGAAGAAACTGAACCATAAACCTCAGGGCCCACCCAAAATTTCCTAATCCATATATAAAAATCCTATTTCAGAGGCGAAAAACCCTAACCCTAACCCTAACTCTGACCTTCACTTTCCTATCGGCAAACTACAGCCATCCACTCAGGCAACTCCATTGATTGAAACCATGGGCCGCGTTCGCACGAAGACAGTGAAGAAGTCGTCTCGTCAGGTAATCGAGCGGTACTACTCTCGCATGACCCTCGATTTCCATACCAATAAAAAGATCATCGAAGAAGTGGCTATAATACCATCCAAGAGGCTACGCAACAAGGTCGCCGGGTTCTCCACCCATCTGATGAAGCGAATACAGAAGGGTCCCGTTCGTGGCATTTCTCTGAAGCTCCAAGAAGAAGAGCGCGAGCGACGCATGGATTTCGTCCCCGATGAATCGGCAATTAACGTTGATCACATAGAAGTTGATAAGGAAACTCTTGATATGCTTTCGGTTCTTGGGATGGCTGATATTCCTGGGCTTGTTAAGGTTGATCCGGTTGCTGTTCCAGTTCCTCAAATCGGCTTCGGTCGCGGTGGTGGACCTGGAAGGAGGTTTTAAGTGATGGGTTTCCATGGATTTGACGGGTTTTTAATCTTTAGTTCGTTATTATTATTTTTTTTTTGTTGGAACAATTTTTGTTGCTATGTTAAATGGCACTCAAATTTATTAAGTCTGATGTGTAGTTTCTTTTAGAAGTTTTTTGAAATGGGTAATATTTAGTTTTTGCCATTGTTATGGCTTGATTTTTATTTTTTCTTCGAATTTCATTTTAGATACTCAGATAGTATTTAGCTCTTGACTGCTAGAAATGGTGAGTGTGAGATTAAGGCCCCTATTTAGCATTGCAATTTGGAGTTTCTTTCAATCATAATGCTGAGTGACGCTGGATGAGGTGAAATTTTAAGGTAACGAATACCAATTCTGGTTATATGGAGTCTTTTTGCATTCTTAAGTTCTTGTTCTGCGATATCAGTGGCAATTGCAAGCAAGAAACTAAAAAGATGATCTTTGCTTTATTAAGTTAAACTGAAGCGTGGTTCAATTCCGCGGCTGTATTCTTTTTGCTCTTGTCATGGCACCCATCAAAATGATGGATTTGATTTAACCAACTTCCATAATCTTTGGATTTAAATTTTCTGTCTCTGAACTCTGCCTATAGAGAGTTTCTTTTCAATCACAATTTCATGTTCTGCAAATTTCAATGGAAGTTACAAGCAATAAAAGAAACTAGAAGACAATTTTTGCTTTAATAATTTCAAGTATGGTTAAATTCCACAGTTGGATTCTTTCTGCTGTTCCAATGGCATCCATTAACTTGATGGAGTTAATTTAGCCAACTTCCATGATTTTTGGATTCTCATTTTGTGTTATCTTTCCATTCTGTGGTCATGGTTGGATTAATGTTGCACATGGTTAAATACATTGAAAACACAAACTAATTTGGTTCCTTACAGCAGCTTGTAGATTTGTCAGTTAATTATAAATTAGTGTTAGAGCCTTGTAGTTGGAAGTTTGGAACTGGAATGTGTCTTTAGAAGTCTTTGATGAACAAACAATTTTGTATATATGTGATTGTGGCATGCTCAGAAAAATTGCAAATTTGCAACACTCCATTTTACAATCATATAACTCTCCAAGTATTTTTATACAAAAAAAAAAAATGGAACTACTTTTCCAGTTTGCAGAAAACACACTAAGTTTAAAACATAGTATGACCACAAATATTTGACAGAAAACAAACCCTTATAAAAAAACACCTAAGAATATGTGATTCTTTACTGACTGAGACGGGGGATCATATTCATTTCTCGCTTTCCTTTGGTGATTTTGGTTTTGATTCTTTTGAATGAGAAGATTTACCAATTATTGCTTTCTTCACCTTGGAAATTGATTGCTTCACTTTTGATCCAACACCAGATAGTATGTTATGAGATTTCTTACGTGGTTTAGTGTTGGTATCTCTAGGTGCTTCTACCATCACAGGAGCATCCGAGCCAGAGTCTGCCTTATTGTGTTCATCCCCTTCCTCTCCTTCATCTTTCTCTTCATCGGTTTTTGCTTCTTTAGCTTGAATAGCTTCTGCTTCTTCCACAGGTGGTTCTTCCTTGCTTACTGTTAGTTCCATCTCTTCAATCACATTTTTAGTCACTTGTATTTTTTCTCTTGTGGATCTTTGGAGTAGGTCAGACAATGATAGCTTAGCTGAATCCGCTGATTCAGGTTCCTGGGTTATTTCCACACCTGAATTATCTGTCTTTTTCTCTTTTACAGGATCAACTCCTGCTTCTGAACAAATTTCTTGAGTATTTCCAGGTTCCAAATCTCTTGCTTCAGCTTTGTCTGAGATTTCTAAAGCTCTAACCTGCTGTTCTGTTGGAAAGTGTTCCTTGCCACTTGAACTTTTGTTTCTGCTCTCGGTGGATTCTTCTTCTCCTGGAATCTGTTTGTCAAATGTTACATTAGTGATATATCTAAGCTAGATTTCCGATATAGAATGAAATACATACCTGCTCAACATGATTTTTTTTTCAATTAGTTTCTTTACGTTATGACTTGTGTTTAGACTCCATTTGTGGACCTTGAAAAAGATTGAGGGTCCAGATGATAAAGTAAATTTCCTTTTTTTTTTTTTTTCTTTTAAAACCCCTTAAACTAGATTCAAGCTTCAAGTTGTTTCATTGCCTTCTAGTCATAAAGTGATCTCACTTCTCTTACAAGACTGTGTTCTCACCTGTTCTCTTACAATTGTGGCTTCTTCCATTTCAACTGGAACTTGTTCTAGATCCTTCACAGTTTCATCTTCAGCAACAATCTCTTTCTTAATATTGTTTGCACTGTCCTTTAGAGTTTCCATAGAGAGCTGTTGGTAAATTAAGATTCAATATCAAAAGATAGAGGCAAGAAAAGAACAAGAGGATTAAAAATGAGTGCCTTTAGAACAGACCTTTTCATTTTGAATTTCGTATGTTTGGATTTTCAAGGTTTCATTTGTCTTGTCTCCAGTATGTTCATCCTTCAGCTCATCTTCTTTGCTGCCATCTTCAAAATGAGAAACCGGGTCCTCCTTAATCTGTCATGTTGCTCCCATCATTAGCAGTTGTTTGTTCATAAATGATTACAGCCAAACAACAAGAAAAAATAGAACAAATAAAGAATGCATGAAATTATTAAGGTTTAAATTAGTTCTGTCTAACCTTTGTTGATGGAGCCTGAACAGCAATAGTTTCTTGCTCCACAACAGCTACTAGCTCCTTGTTTTCTTCCTTTTCCACGCATATCTCGCCTCCTGTCTTTGTATCAGAAGAACATTTATCTAGAGCTTCCACTTCCTTTAGTTCCTTTTCTTCTACTACATCGACTTGAGTTGTAACTCTCTGCTCTCCTTCCACAGAAGGCAATTTGGATGATGGAGCTGGAGATTGCTCCTCAGGTTTCTCCTCCCCTAGAAGAATTTTAGAAGCATTAATTTCAACTTTTTCTTCTCTCTCCACAATCATGTCATGAGTCACTTGCAAAGTTTCCTTTATGGAGCTTTCAACATGATCAGATGATGATATCTTAGTCAAATCATCCACTGATGTAGACTCCTTGGTTATTTCTTCAGCTGAATTATCTGTTGTTTTTTCTCCGCCATGTTCAACTACTTCTGGATAAATCTCTTTGACATCTCCAACTTCAGCATTCTGTGAGGATTCTGCAACTCTGTCCTTCAAATCTATTGGAACATGCTCCTTGGCGGTTGAGCTTGTATTCTCTGTGTTCTCAATGGGATCTAATTCCCTTGGAATCTGCTGATCAGATGCTATATTAGTTGTTACCTCGGGCTGCTGAATATCATCAATTATTTGATTGCCTTCTGCCACTGAAAAATCTGTGCTTGATCCCTGATAAAAGATGAAACATAGAGTTGCTCAGTATGATTAATTTCTATTAGTTATTTTCCTTACTTTTGATGTTTAGACTTCGTTTGTGGCTCCTAGAATGATTGAGAAACCTGATTAATAGAAATTTAAAATAATAACAGAAAAAAAGAATAATTCTAGCTTCAAGAATTTTGCTTGCCTTTTCTCTTATGTAAGATCTAAGTTATTCTACTGCAGTCTCTTTATCTCATAATATTTTGATTTCATAAGGTCCTTCAATGAGCTAACCATGTTTTATGCTAAAACCTGGAATCTCTTTCATCATTTGAGCAGATTCATGAAATCAACAAGATGGTTGCAATTACTATTACAGTTACATTTGCATAAAATATTATTCAATGCAAAGTTTGAAAGGAGGATTCAATGTAGTCTGACCTGTTCTGTTACTGTTGCGGTTTCAATGCTGGCAACTGAACCTTGGCCTGGATCCTCAACAATTTTATCTTCTCTCTGCTTTTCAATTATCTCATTTTCACTGGTCTTTTGAGCTTCCACATTGAACTGTTATAGACTAAAGCTTCAATATAGATATAGAAAAGCAAGAAACGATTTAGATGAAAAAGGTTTAGTTTCTGTTTCCTGACCTCTTCAGATTTCTTGTCTTCAATCAGTTTATCCCTTTGCTCATCTTCTCCAGAGCCATCTTTCGTCAGCTCCTCCGAATGGGAAGTTGAATAAGATGTTTCAGTAACTTCCTTGTCCACCATGACCTGTCATTTTTGCCCCTCAGTTAATACTTAATAGTTGTTAAGATAATAAATTTTAAAAGCAGGAGAATAACAGAAACGAGAATGAATAGGAAATACATGAAATTATTAAGGTTTTGAGCTAGTATTGCTTACCTCTTCTTTTGAAACTTCATTCGGTATAATTTCATTTCCTTCATTTGTTTTCTCACATTGATTTTCTTCACCCACTGTCTCATCTCTTGCTTTGACAAGTTTCTCTTTGATTGCAGCATCTTCTGTTTCAGTGAGTAATTCAATGTCAAAAGCCCTTTCATGTGTCTCCTTGTTGAAATTCTGGGCCTCCTCAATCTCTCTTGTTTGTTCTGGAATCGTCTCTGGACTCTCATCTTCTTGCAATTCTGTTTCCTTGGTTTCATCTCCTTGGACCTCAGAAGGCAATTTAGAGGTTGTAATATGAAGGTGATCTTCTGGCTTCTCTCCTGGGAGAGTATGAGCAGCAGTTGCTCTATCTTCTAAGGCACCTTGAAGCTCTCCTGCATATTCTGATTGTGGGGTTTTGTCATCTTCCAGTATTTCTGCTTCTTTTATTCTCTTTTCTTCTCTTACAGTTCCATGCTCCCGTGATTCCTCTGCTATAACCTGACTAGGATTAGTTTCACCTTCCAACACATCTCGGGGCTCCTTTAATTCATTTTTTTCTGAGCATATCTCTTGTACTGTCTTTCCTACATCAGAGTCTCCATTTCGCATCTCTTCTTCCTTTAATTTCTCCTCTTCAGTCTTGTCAACTCCATTGATGGTTTCATGCTTATGCTCCTCTGATGGCAATATAACAACAGGATTTGGAATTTGCTCCTCTGGTTTCTCTGTTGGGATAATCTGAGCAGAAGTGTTGTCAACTACTGCAAGAGCTTCATCCTCCTGAAGCTGTTCCTTTTGCAAGGATGCATTTTCTCCATTAGCATCTTGTAAGAATTCTGCTTCCTCTGTTTTGTCACTTTCTATCTTCTCAGCTGTACTTGTACTTCCACATTTCTCTTCCGTTGAAGGCAGTGGAGAGGATGGATTCTGAACTTGTTCTTCTGATTTCTTTTCAGGGAGAGTGTGACCAGCAGTCAGTTCATCTTCTACAACAGCTCCTGACTTAACGGACCTTTCCTTTTGTGAGCATATCTCTACTGTTGTCCTTGCATCTGAAGCTTCTTCTTCAATCTTGTCTTTTATGATTTCCCCTTTGTTTGTTTTCTCATCTTCTGTCTTCTTAGTTTCATGCTCTAGTTCTTCACTAGTTGTAGCAGAGGTTGAAATATGAAGTGGCTCTTCTGAGAAAGTCTGACCTGATGTAATTTCTTCTTTTGGAACTGCAGGAGGCTCATTTGGCTCTTCTTTTTGCAAGCATATCTCTTCTGTTTCTCTAGCTGACGAATCTTCACAATTCTCATCTTCAAGCTTTTCTGCTTCTTTCCTTTTCTCTTCTTCTTGCTTCTCAACAGTGCCTATTGCTTCAATCTCCAATGATTCCTCTATTATTGAAGCCTGAGCAACAATAGTTTCTTGATCCACAACAGCTTCAGGCTCCTGAAGTCCTCCCTTTTCTAAGCATGTTTCTTTTCCTAGCAATACCACTTCCTTCACTTTTTCTTCTTCTTCTTCCTCGTTGGCAGTAGTTCCATGCTCTATGTTCTCAGCAGGCAATGCTGAAGTCAAAGATAGCTCATTTGGTTCCTCCACTTGGAGAGCTTGAGCAGTAGCTATTTCGTCTTTCTTAGCATCTTCAAGCTCCTGAAACTCTTCTTTTTCCAAGCATATTTTTGCTGTTTTCTTTGCATCCGAAGAATCTTCTGAAATCTTATCTTGAATGTCTGCTTCATTTGTTTTCTCTTCTTCCGTCTTCTCAACAGTGCTTATGTTTTCCTCCTCCTTCTCCTTGGAAACCAATGGAGAGCTTGTGGTCCCTTGCTCTGGTTTATTAGCTGGAAGAGTCTGCTCACCAGTTATTTCATGTCCTGGAACAACATCTTGCTCTGTGAGTACTTCTTCCTTTTTTTTGCCATATTCTATCTCCTCACTTATGGCTCCAGTTCCATGCTCCCTTTCCTCAGAAGGCAATGTAGAAGATGTAGTTTGAATTTGCTCCTCTGGTTCATCATTTTGGAGACCCTGGTCAGCAATAGTTTCTTCTTTTGAGACCGCCTTAGCCTCTTTTTTTTCTTCATTTGGCGAGCATACCTCTTCTATTGTCTTTGTGTCAGAAGAATCTTCTAGACTCCCATGTTTTATTTCAGCATCCTTCTGTATCTCTTCTTCAATCTTCTCAATTGGGTGTGCAGTTCTGACCTCTTCATCCTCAGAAGGCAATCTGTCAGCAGAAGTTTGGAGTTGCTCCTCCAGTTTCTCTTCTGGAAGAGTTTTAGGGGAACTAGTATTATCTTTCACTATGGTTTCTTCTTTCTTAGCATCTTCAGCAATTGTTTCTTGCTCCACAACAGCTTTTAGCTCCTTGTTTTCTTCCTTTTCCAAGCATATCTCACCTCCTTTCTTTGTATCAGAAGAATCTTTATCTAGAGTTTCCACTTCCTTCAGTTCCTTTTCTTCTACTACGTCAACTTGAGTTGTAACTCCATGCTCTCCTTCCGCTGAAGGCAATTTGGATGATGGAGCTGGAGATTGCTCCTCTGGTTTCTCCTCCAATCGAAGAATTTGAGAAGCATTAGTTTCATCTTTTGCTTCTCTCTCCTTAATCTTGTCTTGAGTCACTTGCAAAGTTTCCTTTATGGAGCTTTCAACATGGTCAGATGATGATACCTTAGTTGAATCTTCCACTGATGTAGACTGCTTGGTTATTTCTTCACCTGAGTTATCTGTTGTTTTTTCTCTGCCATGTTCAACTACTTCTGGATAAATCTCTTTGACATCTCCAACTTCAGCCTTCTGTGAGGATTCTGCAACTCTGTCCTGTAAATCTACTGGAACATGTTCCTTGGCAATTGAACTTGTTATCTCTGTGTTCTCAATGGGATCTAATTCCCTTGGAATCTGCTGATCAGATGCTATATTAGTTGTTTCCTCTGGCTGCTGAATATCATCAATTATTTGATTGCCTTCTGCCACTGATAATTCTGTGCTTGATCCCTGATAAAAGATGAAACAAAGAGTTGCTTAGTATGATTAATTTCTATCACTTATTTTCTTACTTTATGACGTTTAGGCTTCATTTGTGGCTCCTAGAATGATTGAGGAACTTGATTAATAGAATTTAAAATAATAACAGAAAAAAAAGAATAATTCTAGCTTCAAGAATTTTGCTTGCCTTTTCTCCTATATAAGATCTAAGTTATTCTACTGCAGTCTTTTTCTCTCATAATATTTTGATTTCATAAGGTTATTCAATGAGCTAATCATGTTTTATACTAAAACCTGGAATCTCTTTCATCATTTGAACAGATTCATGAAATCAACAAGACTGTTGCTATTACTATTATAGTTACATTTGCATAAAATATTATTCAATGCAAAGTTTGAAAGGAGGATTAAATGTAGTCTGACCTGTTCTGTTACTGTTGTGGTTTCAATCCTGGCAACTGAACCTTGGCCTGGATCCTCAACAGTTTTATCTTCTATCTGCTTTTCAATGATCTTATTTTCACTGGTCTTTTGAGCTTCCACGATGAACTGTTATAGATTAAAGCTTCAATATAGATATAGGAAAGCAAGAAACGATTAAGATGAACAAAGTTTAGTTTCTGTTTCCTGACCTCTTCAGATGTCTTGTCTTCGATCAGCTTCTCCCTTTGCTCATCTTCTCCAGAGCCATCTTTTGTCATCTCTTCCGAATGGGAAGTTGAATATGATGTTTCAGTAACTTCCTTGTCCTCCATGACCTGTCATTTTTGCTTCTCATTTAATACTTAATAGTTATTGTGATAATAAATTTTAAAAGCAAGACAATAATAGAAACGAGAATGAATGGGAAATACATGAAATTATTAAGGTGTTGAGCTAGTATTGCTTACCTCTTCCTTTGAAACTTCATTCGGTATGATTTCATTTCCTTCATTTGTTTTCTCGCACTGATTTTCTTCACCCACTGTCTCATCTCTTGCTCTGACAGGTTTCTCTTTGATTGCAGCATCTTCTGTTTCATTGAGCAATTCATTGTCAAAAGCCCTTTCATGTGTCTCCGTGTTGAAATTCTGGGCTTCCTCAGTCTCTCTTGTTTGTTCTGGAATCTTCTCTGGACTCTCATCTTCTTGCAATTCTGTTTCCTTCGATTCATCTCCTTGGACCTCAGAAGGCAATGTAGAGGTTGTAATATGAAGGTGATCCTCTGGCTTCTCAACTGGCAGAGTAAAAGCAGCAGTTGCTCCATCTTCTAAGGCACCTTGAAGCTCTCTTGTGCATTCTGATTGTTGGGTTTTGTCATCTTCCTTTGTTTCTGCTTCTTTTATTTTCTCTTCTTCTCTTACAGTTCCATGCTCCTGTGATTCCTCTGCTACAACCTGACTAGGATTAGTTTCACCTTCCAACATATCTCGGGGCTCCTTTGATTCAATTTTTTCTGAGCTTATCTCTTGTACTGCCGTTACTCCATCAGAGTCTCCATTTTGCATCTCTTCTTCCTTTACTTTCTCCTCTTCAGTCGATGGCAATGTGACAACAGGATTTGAAATTTGCTCCTCTGGTTTCTCTGTTGGGATGGTCTGAGCAGAAGCATTGTCTACTACTGCAAGAGTTTCATCCTCCTGAAGCCGTTCCTTTTGCAAGGATGCATCTTCTCCATTATCTGTAAGAATTCTGCTTCCTCTGTTTGGTCACTTTTTATCTTCTCAGCTGTACTTGTACTTCCACATTCCTCTTCCTTTGAAGGCAGTGCAGAGGTTGGATTCTGAGCCTGTTCTGATGATTTCTTTTCAGTGAGAGTGTGACCAACAGTCAGTTCATCTTCTGCAACAGCTTCTAGCTCAACGGACCTTTCCTTTTGTGAGCATATCTCTACTGTTGTCGTTTCATCTGAAGCTTCTTCAATCTTGTCTTTTATGATTTCCCCTTCGTTTGTTTTCTCATCTTCTGTCTTCTTAGTTTCATGCTTTCGTTCTTCACTAGTTATAGCAGAGGTTGAAATATGAAGTTGCTCTCCTGAGAAAGTCTGATCAGATGTGATTTCTTCTTTTGGAACTGCATGAGGCTCATTTGGCTCTTCTTTTTGCAAGCATATCTCTTCTGTTTCTCTACCTGACGAATCTTCACAATTCTCATTTTCAAGCTTTTCTGCTTCTTTCCTTTTCTCTTCTTCTAGCTTCTTAACAGTGCCTATTGTTTCAATCTCCAGTGATTCCTCTGTTATTGAAGCCTGAGCAGTTTCCTGATCCACAACAGCTTCAGGCTCCTGAGGTCCTTCCTTTTCTAAGCATGTTTCTTTTTCTAGCAATACAACTTCTTTCACTTTTTTCTTCTTCCTCATTGGCTGTAGTTCCATGCTCTATGTTCTCATCTGGCATTGCTGAAGTCAAAGATTGCTCATTTGGTTCCTCCACTTGGAGAGCTTGAGCTGTAGCTATTTCATCTTTCTTAGCATCTTCATGCTCCCGAACCTCTTCTTTTTCCAAGCACATCTTTGATGTTTTCTTTGCATCAGAAGAATCTTCTGAAATCTTATCTGGAATGTCTGCTTCATCTATTTTCTCTTCTTCTGTCTTCTCAACCGTGCTTATGTTTTCTTCCTCCTTTTCCTTGGAAACCATTGGAGAGCTTGTAGTCCCCTCGTCCGGTTTATTAGCTGAAAGAGTCTGCTTCCCAGGTATTTCATCTCCTCGAACAACATCTAGCTTTGTGGGTACTTCTTCCTTTGTTTTGCCATATTCTATCTCCTCACTTATGGCTCCAGTTCCCTGCTCCCTTTCCTCAGAAGGCAATGTAGAAGATGTAGTTTGAATTTGCTCCTCTGGTTCATCGTTCTGAAGACCCTGGTCAAGCAATAGTTTCTCCTTCTGAGACTGCTTTAGCCTCTCTTTGTTCTTCATTTGGCACGCATACCTCTTCAATTGTCTTTGTGTCAGAAGAATCCTCTAGACTCTCATGTTTTATTTCAGCATCCTTCTGTATCTCTTCTTCAATCTTCTCAATTGGGTGTGCAGTTCTGACCTCTTCATCCTCAGAAGGCAATGTGTCGGCAGAAGTTTGAAGTTGCTCCTCCAGCTTCTCTTCCGGAAGAGTTTTAGGGGAACCAATATTATCTTTCACTATAGTTTCTTCTTTCTTAGCATCTTCAGCAATTGTTTCTTGCCCCCCAACAGCTTTTAGCTCCTTGTTTTCTTCCTTTTCCAAGCATGTCTCACCTCCTTTCTTTGTATTAGAAGAATCTTTATCTAGAGTTTCCACTTCCTTCAGTTCCTTTTCTTCTGCTAAATCGACTTGAGTTGTAACTCCATGCTCTCCTTCTGTGGAAGGCACTTTGGATGATGGAGCTGGAGATTGCTCCTTTGGTTTCTCCTCCACTAGAAGAATTTGAGAAGCATTAGTTTCATCTTTTGCTTCTCTGTCCTCTAGAATCTCTTGAGTCACTGGCAAAGCTCCCTTTGTGGAGCTTTCAACGTGGTCAGATGATGATATCTTAGTCAAATCTTCCACTGATGTAGACTCCTCGGTTATATCTTCACCTGAATTATCTGCTGTTTTTTCTCCATCATCTTCAACTTCTTCTGGATAAATCTCTTTGACATCTCCAACTTCAGCCTTCTGTGAGGATTCTGCAACTCTGTCCTGCAAATCTATTGGAACATGGTCCTTGGCAATTGAACTTGTTATCT
Source organism: Durio zibethinus (assembly GCF_002303985.1). The sequence goes on from NW_019168470.1 coordinate 24,850,513, forward strand.
CTGTGTTCCCAGTGGGATCTAGTTCCCTTGGAATCTGCTCATCAGATGCTATATTAGTTGTTTCCTCTAGCTGCTGAATATCATCAAATATTGGATTGCCTTCTGCAGCTGATAATTCTATGCTTGATACCTGATAAAAGATGAAACATAGAGGTGCTCAGTATGATTAATTTCTATCAATTATTTTCCTTACTTTATGATGTTTAGACTTCATTTGTGGCTCCTAGAATGATTGAGAGACCTGACAAATAGAAATTTAAAATAATAACCAAAAAACAAAAGGAATAATCCTGGCTTCAAGAAATTTGCTTGCCTGTTCTCCTATATAAGATCTAAGTTATTCTACTGCTCTCTCTTTATCTCACATATTATATTTTGATTTCTTAAGGTCCTTCAAAGAGCTAACCATGTTTTATTCTAAAACCTCGAATCTCTTTCGTCATTTGACAGATTAATGAAATCAACAAGACTTGCAGTTCCTGTTACAGTTACATTTGCATGAAATATTATGCAATGCAAAGTTTGAAAGGAGGATTCAATGTAGTCTGACCTGTTGTGTCACTGTTGTGGTTTCAATCCCCGCAACCGAGGCTTGGCCTGGATCGTCAACAGTTTTATCTTTGATCTTCGTTTCAATTATCTCATCTTCACTGGCCTTTTGAGCTTCCGCTTTTTGCTGTTATAAATTAAAGCTTCAATGTAGATATAGAAAATCAAGAAACGAATAAGATGAACAAAATTTAGTTTCTTTTTCCTGACCTCTTCATATGTCTCGTCTTCAATCAGTTTATCCTTTAGCTCATCTTTTCCAGAGCCATCTTTCGTCAGCTCTTCTGAATGGGACGTTGAATAAGATGTTTCAGTAACTTCCTTGTCTTCCATGACCTGTCATTTTGCCCACTTAGTTAATAAAATTTTACAAGCAAGAGAATAATAGAAACGAGAATGAATAGGAAATACACGAAATTATTAAGGTTTGGAGCTAGTGTTGCTTACCTCTTCTTTTACAACTTCATTCTGTAAGATGTCATTTCCTTCATTTGTTTTCTCACACTGATTTTCTTCACCCCCTATCTCATCTGTTGCTTTGACAATTTTCTCGTTAATTGCAGCGTCTTCTATTTCAGCGAGTAATTCATTGTCAAAAGCCCTTTCATGTGTCTCTCCGTTGAAATTTGGGGCTTCCTCAATCTCTCTTGTTTGTTCTGGAATCTTCTCTGGACTCTCAGCTTCTTGCAATTCTGTTTCCTTGGTTTCATCTCCTTGGACCTCAGAAGGCAATGTAGAGGTTGTAATATGAAGGTGATCTTCTGGCTTCTCACCTGGCAGAGTAAAAGCAGCAGTTGCTCCATCTTCTAAGGCACCTTGAAGCTCTCTTGTGCATTCTGATTGTTGGGTTTTGTCATCTTCCTGTGTTTCTGCTTCTTTTATTTTCTCTTCTTCTCTTACAGTTCCATGCTCCTGTGATTCCGCTGCTATAACCTGACTAGAATTAGTTTCACCTTCCAACACAGCTTGGGGCTCCCTTGTCTCATTTTTTTCTAAGCTTATCTCTTCTACTGTCTTTCCTCCATCAGAGTCTCCATTTTGCATCTCTTCTTCCTTTACTTTCTCCTCTTCAGTCTTGTCAACTTCGCTGATGGTTTCGTGCTTATGTTCCTTTGATGGCAATGTAACAACAGGATTTGGAATTTGCTCCTCTGGTTTCTCTGCTGGGATAGTTTGAGCAGAAGCAGTGTCATCTACTGCAAGAGCTTCATCCTCCTGAAGCCGTTCCTTTTGCAAGGATGTATCTCCTCCATTATCAATTTCTAAGAATTCTGCTTCCTCTGTTTTCGCACTTTCTATCTTCTCAGTTGTACCTGTACTTCCACATTCCTCTTCCTTTGAAGGCAGTGCAGAGGTTGGATTCTGAACTTGTTCTTCTGATTTCTTTTCGGTGAGAGTGTGACCAGCAGTCATTTCATCTTCCACAACAGCCTCTAGCTCGACGGGCCTTTCCTTTTGTGAGCATATCTCCACTGTTGTCCGTGCATCTGAAGCATCTTCTCCAATCTCGTCTTTTATGATTTCCCCTTCATTTGTTTTCTCATCTTCTGTCTCCTTGGTTTCATGCTCTTGTTCTTGACTAGTTAAAGCGGAGGCTGAAATATGTAGGTGCTCTTCTGATAAAGTCTGACCAGAAGTAATTTCTTCTTTTGGAACTGCATGAAGCTCATTTGGCTCTTCCTTTTGCAAGCATATCTCTTCTGTTTCTCTAGCTGATGAATCTTCACAATTCTCATCTTCAAGCTTTTCTGCTTCTTTCCTTTTCTCTTCCTCTAGCTTCTCAACAGTGCCTATTGTTTCAATCTCCACTGATTCCTCTGTTATTGAAGCCTGAGCAACAGTAGTTTCTTGATCCACAACAGTTTCAGGCTCCTGTGATCCTTCCTTTTCTAACATTTCCCCTTCCTTCACTTTTTCTTCTTCTTCCTTATCTTCAGAAACATGATTTCCATCTGAAGCTAATTCAATTTTCCCCAGTTCATATGCATTTGAAGTTTTGGAGGCTTCACTCTTTGTCTCTACAAGCTCAAGATCACTGTTTACTTGGTCCAACTTTTCCACTGTTAGGCTTTTCTCAGCTTCATCAATCTGATCTTTGGGCATGTAAAATGCCTCAGGATCTCTCTTGATTACGTCAGCTTCATCCTTGTCTACAGTTTCCATATTTAGAGTCTGCTTTTCCGCTTCATCACTATCCTTAGGTGGGACTTGCGGTGCCAAGTCAGAGGATATTTCTTCAAGCTGCAAATTCTCTACTCTAGTCACTTGATTAGCATCACTCTTAATAGTTTCTGGACTCACGTGGACTGAGCTGATATGCGATGTACTTACAAGCTCCCCATTCACCTCAGTGTCATTTAAGCTTGTCTCTGCTATTACTTCTGTCACAGCTTCAATATGACTCTCGTCATCACAGAGTTTTGACTCATCGATAAACTCCTCAATTTTTTCTTCTGCTTCTCTATCTTCATCCCGCACACTTACAGGGTCGCCAGGCTTTTCATCCTGTGTCCTTTCTTCTAATTCTTTTATGACGTGGGATGCTTCTCCGTCATTGGTTGAATGTTCTTCAGCCTCTGACTTTTCTGCTTCTATCTGTTCCTTGGAGCCTGCTTCCTTGAGACATTCAGTTGAGACTGAACTGTAGTCTTCCACCTGTGAATAAGTAGTTAAAATGTTTAAAAATTTAACATCTGAAAATGCCATGTGAATAACTATTCATTATATATTACTGAGATGACCTTATTAGTTGTTTCATTTCCTTTTGAAACTGGATGAAATTCATTTGAGCTACTTTCTTCCTCCATGACATGTTCTTTGATGTCTTCACTATCATCAGCTTTCTCAACTTCCTTATCAATCTGCTAAAAATTAATATTTGTCAATATAACAAAAGTACACCTCCTTAAATAATCATGAAGACAAAATATTCATAAGTGTTCGTTACCTCTTCAGACAAAATGACAGCCTTGGTAACCTCGTTTGCATTTTCTTCTCTGTTACTATGGTCTTCATCCTCCAGTTTGTCTTCCAGTTCCTCTTTTATCTGTTTTTCAGTTTGCTCCACTGGTTTCTCCACTAGAAGAATTTGAGAAGCATTAGTTTCATCTGTTGCTCCTCTCTCCTCAATCATGTCTTGAGTTACTTGCAAAGTTTCCTTTGTGGAGCTTTCGACATGGTCAGATGATGATATCTTAGTTGAAGCTTCCACTGATGTAGGCTCTTCAGTTATTTCTTCACCTGAATTAACTGCCGGTTTTTCTGCACCATGTTCAACTACTTCTGGATAGATCTCTTTGACATCTCCAACTTCAGACTTCTGTGAGGATTCTGAAACTCTGTCTTGCAAATCTATTGGAACAAGTTCCTTGGCAATCAAACTTTGTATCTCTTTGTTCTCTTTGGGATCTAATTCCCTTGGAATCTGCTCATCGGATGCTATTTTAGTTGCTTGCTCTGGCTGCTGAATATCATCAATTATTTGATTGCCTTCTGCGGCTGATAGTTCTGTGCTTGATTCCTGATAAAAGTTGAAACGTAGAGCTGCTCAGTATGATTAATTTCTATCAGTTATTTTCCTTATTCTATTATGCTTAGACTTCATTTGCAGCTCCTAGAATGATCGAGTGACCTGACGAATAGAAATTTAAATAATAACAGAAAAAAAGAATAATTATAGCTTCAAGAATTTTGCTTGCCTTTTCTCCTATATAAGATCTAACTTATTCTACTGCACTCCCTCTCCCATAATATTTTGACATTCAAAAGGTCCTTCAATGAGCTAACCATGTTTTATACTAAAACCTGGAATCTCTTTTGTCATTTGAGCAGATTCATGAAATCAACAAGAATATTGCACTTTCTGTTGCAGTTACATTTGCGTAAAATATTATTCAAGGCAAAGTTTGAAAGGCGGATTCAATGTAGGCTGACCTCTTCTGTTACTGTTGTGGTTTCAATCCTGGCAACTGAACCTTGGCCTGGATCCTCAACAGTTTTATCTTCAATTTGCTTTTCAATTATTTCATTTCCGCTGGTCTTTTGAGCTTCCAAATTGAGCTGTTGTAGATTAAAGCTTCAATATAGATATAGAAAAGCAAGAAACGAAAAAGATGAACAAAGTTTAGTTTCTGTTTCCTTACCTCTTCATTTGTCTTGTCTTCAACCAGTTTATCCTTTTGCTTATCTTCTCTAGAGCCATCTTTCGTCAGCTCTTCCAAATGTGAAGTTGAATAAGATGTTTCGGTAACTTCCTTGTCATCAATGACCTGTCATTTTTGCCGCCTCAGTTAACAGTTGTCAAGATAATAAATTTTACAAGCAAGAGAATAATAGATATGAGAATGACTAGGAAATACGTGAAATTGTTACGGTTTTGAGCTAGTATTGCTTACCTCTTCTTTTGAAACTTCATTCAGTATGATTTCATTTCCTTCATTTGTTTTCTCACACTGATTTTCTTCCTCATCGGCTGCTGTTCCATGCTTTATGTTCTCAGCAGGCAATGCTGAAGTTAAAGACTGCTCATTTGGTTCCTCTACTTGGAGAGCTTGAGCAGAAGCAGTTTCATCTTTCTTATCATCTGCAAGCTTTTGAAACTCTTCTTTTTCTGAGTATATCTCTGCCATTTTCTTTGCATCGGAAGTATCTTCTGAAATCTTGTTCAGAATGTCTGCTTCATTTATTTTCTCTTCTTCTGTCTTCTGAACCATGCTTATATTTTCTTCCTCCTTTTCCTTGGAAACCAATGGAGAGCATGCAGTCCCCTCTGGTTCATTAGCTGAGAGAGTCTGCTCACCAGTTATTTCATCTCCTCTAATGACATCTAGCTTTGTGGGTACTTCTTTCTTTGTTTCGTCATATTGCATCTCCTCACCTATGGCTCCAGTTCCATGCTCCCTTTCCTCGGAAGGTGATACAGAAGATGCAGTTTCAATCTGCTCCTCTGGTTCATCGTTTTGAAGACCCTGGTCAGCAATAGTTTCTTCTTCTGAGACTGTATTAGGCTCGCTTTGGTCTTCATTGGGCAAGCATACCTCTTCTATTGTCTTTGTGTCAGAAGAATATTCTAGACTCTCATGTTTTACTTCATCATTCTTCTGTATCTCTTCTTCAATCTTCTCAATTGGGTGTGCAGTTCTGACCTCTTCATCCTGAGAAGGCAATGTGCAGGCAGAAGTTTGAAGTTGCTCCGCCGGTTGCTCTTCTGGAAGAGTGCTAGGGGAACTAATATCATCTTTCAAAATATTTTCAACTCTTTGAGATATGTAATAAGATGATGTTTCTGGTTCTCCTTTGGTTTCTTCAACTTTGTTGGCTTCCAGTTCTTCTGCTGTTAGGCTGTTTGTGGTTTCTGCGTCTTGTTCTGCGCCCTTGTCACCAGAAACATGATCTTCATCTGCTGTTATGCTTTTTTCAGTTTCAACCTGATCATTAGGCATGTAAAATGCCTCAGGATCTCTCTTGATTTCATCAGCTTCATCCTTGTCTACAGTTTCCATATTTAGGCTCTGCTTTTCCACTTCATCATTGTCATTAGTTGGGACATGGTGTGCCAAGTTAGAGGATATTTCTTCAAGATGAACATTTTCTACTTCTCTAGTCTCTTTGTCAGCATCACTCTCAATAGATTCTAGACTCACCTTGACTGAGTTGGTATTAGATGTATTTACAATCTCCTCATTCCCCTGTGTGTCGTTTAAGCTTGTCTCTGCTCTTACTTCTGTCACAGCTTCAATATGACTCTTGTCATGACACAGTTTTGAGTCATCGCTTATCTCCTCAATTTTTTCTTCTGCTTCTCTATCTTCACCCTGCACATTGACAGGGTCTCCAGGCTCTTCATCCTGTGTCCGTTCTTCTAATTCTTTTATGACGTGGGATGCTTCTCTGTCATTGGTTGAATGTTCTTCAAGCTCTTTGTTTCCTGCTTCTATCTGTTCCTTGGAGTCTGCTTCCTTGAGACATTCAGTTGAGACTGAACTGTTGTCTTCCACCTGTGAATAAGTAATTAAATTGTTTAAAAATTTAACATCTGAAAATGCTATGTGATAACTATTCATTTTGTATTACTGAGATGACCTCATTGGTTGTTTCATTTCCTTTTGATTGTGGATGAAGTTCATTTATGCTACTTTCTTCCTCCATGATATGTTCTTTGATGTCTTCACTATCATCAGCTTTCTCAACTTCCTTGTCTATCTGCTAAAAATTAATATTTGTCAACATAACATAAAGTCACCTCCTTAAATAATCATGAAGACAAAATATTCATAAGTATTCTTTACCTCCTCAGACAAAATGACAGCCTTGGTAACCACATTTGCGTTTTCGTCTCTGTTAATATGGTCTTCATCCTCCAGTTTGTCTTCCGGTTCCTCTTTTATCTGTTTTTCAGTTTGCTCCACTGGTTTCTCCACTAGACGAATTTGAGAAGCATTAGTTTCATCTGTTGCTTCTCTCTCCTCAATCACGTCTTGAGTTACTTGCAAAGTTTCCTTTGTGGAGATTTTGACTTGGTCAGATGATGATATCTTAGTCGAATCTTCCACTGATATAGACTCATTGGTTATTTCTTCGCCTGAATTAACTGCTGTTTTTTCTCTGCCATGTTCATCTCCAACTTCTGACTTCTGTGAGGATTCTGCAACTCTATCCTGCAAATCTATTGGAACAAGTTCCTCGGCAATCGAACTTTGTATCTCTGTGTTCTCTTTGGGATCTAATTCCCTTGGAATCTGCTCAACAGATGCTATTTTAGTTGTTTCCTCTGGCTGCTGAATATCATCAATTATTTGATTGCCTTCTACGGCTGATAGTTCTGTGCTTGATTCCTGATAAAAGATGAAACACAGAGTTGCTCAGTGTGACTAATTTCTATCAGTTATTTTCCTTATTTTATGATGCTTAGACTTCATTTGCAGCTCCTAGAATGATTGAGAGACCTGACAAATAGAAATTTAAAATAATAACAGAAAAAAGAATAATTCTAGCTTCAAGAATTTTACTTGCCTTTTCTCCTATATAAGATCTAAGTTATTCTACTGCACTCCCTCTCCCATAATATTTTGACTTTCAAAAGGTCCTTCAATAAGCTAACCATGTTTTATACTAAAACCTGGAATCTCTTTCGTCATTTGAACAGATTCATAAAATCAACAAGACTGTTGCACTTTCTGTAACAGTTACATTTGCATAAAATATTATTCCAATCAAAGTTTGAAGGGAAGATTCAATGTAGTTTGACCTCTTCTGTTACTGTTGTGGTTTCAATCCGGGCAACTGAAGCTTGGCCTGGATCCTCAACAGTTTTATCTTCAACCTGCTTTTCAATTGTATCATTTTCATCGGTCTTTTGAGCTTCGACATTGAGCTGTTATAGATTCAAGCTTCAATATCGATATAAAAAAGCAACAAACAAATAAGATGAACAAAGTTCAGTTTCTGTTTCCTGACCTCTTCATATGTCTTGTCTTCAACCAGTTTATCCTTTTGCTCATCTTTTTCAGAGCCATCTTTCGTCAGCTCTTCCAAATGGGAAGTTGAATAAGATGTCTCTGTAACTTCCTTGTCATCAATGACCTGTCATTTTTGCCGCCTCAGTTAATAGTTGTCAAAATAATAAATTTTACAAGAGAATAATAGATACAAGAATGAATAGGAAATACATGAAATTATAAGGTTTTGAGCTAGTATTGCTTACCTCTTCTTTTGAAGCTTCATTCAGTATGATTTCATTTCCTTCATTTGTTTTCTCACACTGATTTTCTTCCTCATTGGCTGTAGTTCCATGCTTTATGTTCTCAGCAGGCAATGCTGAAGTCAAAGACTGCTCATTTGGTTCCTCCACTTGGAGAGCTTGAGCAGAAGCAGTTTCATCTTTCGTAGCATCTTCAAGCTCCTGAAACTCTTCTTTTTCTGAGTATATCTCTGCTGTTTTGTGTGCTTCAGAAGTATCTTCTGAAATCTTGTCTGGAATGTCTGCTTCATTTATTTTCTCCTCTTCTGTCTTCTCAACCATGCTTATATTTTCTTCCTCCTTTTCCTTTGAAACCAACGGAGAGCATGCAGTCCCCTCTGGTTTATTAGCTGAGAGAGTCTGCTTACCAGTTATTTCACCTCCAGTAATGTCATCTAGCTTTTTGGTTATTTCTTCCTTTGTTTCGCCATATTGTATCTCCTCACCTATGGCTCCAGTTCCATGCTCCCTTTCCTCGGAAGGCAATGTAGAAGATGTAGTTTCAATCTGCTCCTCTGGTTGATCGTTTTGAAGACCCTGGTCAGCAATTGGTTCTTCTTCTGAGACTGTTTTAGGCTCTCTTTGTTCTTCATTGGGCACGCCAACCTCTTCTATTGTCTTTGTGTCAGAAGAATCTTCTAGACTCTCATGTTTTATTTCAGCATCCTTCTGTATCTCTTCTTCAATGTTCTCAATTGGGTGTGCAGTTCTGATCTCTTCCTCCTCAGAAGGCAATGTGCAGGTAGAAATTTGAAGTTGCTCCTCTGTTTTCTCTTCTGGAAGTGTACTAGGGCAACTAATATCATCTTTCAAAATAGTTTCAACTCTTTGACATATGTAATCAGATGATGTTTCTGGTTCTCTTTGGTTTCTTCAACTTTGTTGGCTTCCAGTTCTTCTGCTGTTAGGCTTTTCGTGGTTTCTGCATCTTGTTCTGTGCCCTTGTCTTCAGAAACATGATCTCCATCTGAAGCTAATTCAATTTTCCCCAATTCATCTTTGTTTGAAGTTTTGGAGGCTTCACTCTTTGTCTTTTCAAGCTCATGATCGCAATTTAGTTGGTCCACCTTTTCCACTGTTAGGCTCTTCTCAGTTTCAGCCTGATCGTTGGGCATGTAAAATGCCTCAGGATCTCTCTTGATTTCGTCAGCTTCATCCTTGTCTACAGTTTCCGCATTTAGACTCTGCTTTTCCACTTCATCATTGTCATTAGTTGGGACTTGGGTCGTCAGGTCAGAGGATATTTCTTCAAGCTGCACATTCTCTACTTCTTTAGTCTCTTGATTAGCATCACTCTCAATAGTTTCTAGACTCACCTTGACTGAGTTGGTATTCGATGTATTTACAATCTCCTCATTCATCTCAGTGTCGTTTAAGCTTGTCTCTGCTCTTACTTCTGTCACAGCTTCAATACGACTCTCGTCATGACAGAGTTTTGAGTCATCGATAATCTCAATTTTTTCTTCTGCTTCTGTATCTTCATTCTGCACACTTGCAGGGTCTCCAGACTCTTCATCCTGTGTCCTTTCTTCTAATTCTTTTATGACATGGGATGCTTCTCTGTCATTGGTTGAATGTTCTTCAACCTCTGAGTTTTCTCCTTCTATCTGTTCCTTGGAGTCTGCTTCCTTGAGACATTCAGTTGAGACTGAACTGTAGTCTTCCACCTGTGAATAAGTAGTTAAAATGTTTAAAAATTTAACATCTGAAAATGCTATGTGAATAACTATTCCTTATGTATTAGCGAGATGACCTCATTAGTTGTTTCATTTCCTTTTGATAATGGATGAAGTTCATTTGTGCTACTTTCTTCCTCCATGACATGTTCTTTGATGTCTTCACTATTATCAGCTTTCTCAACTTCCTTATCAATCTGCCAAAAATTAATTTTTGTCAATATAACAAAAAGACACCTCTTTATATAATCATAAAGACAAAATATTCACAAGTGTTCTTTACCTCTTCAGACAAAAGGACAGTCTTGGTAACCTCGTTTGCATTTTCATCTCTGTTAACATGGTCTTCATCCTCCAGTTTGTCTTCTGGTTCGTCTTTTATCTGTTTCTCAGATTGCTCCACTGGTTTCTCCACTAGAAGAATTTGAGAAGCATTTGTTACATCTGTTTCTTCTCTCTCCTCAATCATGTCTTGAGTTACTTGCCAAGTTTCCTTTGTGGAGCTTTCGACGTGGTCAGATGATGATATCTTAGTCAAATCTTCCACTGATGTAGACTCCTCAGTTATTTCTTTACCTGAATTAACTGCTGTTTTTTCTCCGTCGTGTTCATCTCCAACTTCTGACTTCTGTGAGGATTCTGCAACTCTATCCTGCAAATCTATTGGAACAGGTTCCTCGGCAATCGAACTTTGTATCTCCTTGTTCTCTTTGGGATCTAATTCCCTTGGAATCTGCTCATCAGATGCTATTTTATTTGCTTCCTCTGGCTGCTGAATATCATCAATTATTTGATTGCCTTCTGCGGCTGACAGTTCTGTGCTTGATTCCTGATAAAAGATGAAACACAGAGTTGCTCAGTATGATTAATTTCTATCAGTTATTTTCCTTATTTCATGATGCTTAGACTTCATTTGCAGCTCCTAGAATGATTGAGAGACCTGACAAATAGAAATTTAAAATAATAACAGAAAAAAGAATAATTCTAGCTTCAAGAATTTTACTTGCCTTTTCTCCTATATAAGATCTAAGTTATTCTACTGCACTCCCTCTCCCATAATATTTTGATTTTCGAAAGGTCCTTCAATGAGCTAACCATTTTTATTCTAAAACCTGGAATCTCTTTCATCATTTGAACAGATTCATAAAATCAACAAGACTGTTGCACTTTCTGTTACAGTTACATTTGCATAAAATATTATTCAAATCAAAGTTTGAAGGGAAGATTCAATGTAGTTTGACCTCTTCTGTTACTGTTGTGGTTTCAATCCAGGCAACTGAAGCTTGGCCTGGATCCTCAACAGTTTTATCTTCAACCTGCTTTTCAATTATATTATTTCCACCGGTCTTTTGAGCTTCGACATTGAGCTGTTATAGATTCAAGCTTCAATATCGATATAAAAAGGCAACAAACAAATAAGATGAACAAAGTTCAGTTTCTGTTTCCTGACCTCTTCATATGTCTTGTCTTCAACCAGCTTATCCTTTTGCTTATCTTTTTCAGAGCCATCTTTCGTTGAATAAGATGTCTCAGTAACTTCCTTGTCATCAATGACCTGTCATTTTTGCCGCCTCGGTTAATAGTTGTGAAAATAATAAATTTACAAGAAAGAGAATGATAGATACAAGAATGAATAGGAAATACATGAAATTATTAAGGTTTTGAGCTAGTATTGCTTACCTCTTCTTTTGAGGCTTCATTCAGTATGATTTCATTTCCTTCATTTGTTTTCTCACACTGATTTTCTTCCTCATCGGCTGTAGCTCCATGCTTTATGTTCTCAGCAGGCAATGCTGAAGTCAAAGATTGCTCATTTGGTTCCTCCACTTGGAGAGCTTGAGCAGAAGCAGTTTCATCTTTCGTAGCATCCTCAAGCTCCTGAAACTCTTCTTTTTCCGAGTATATCTCTGCCGTTTTCTTTGCTTCAGAAGAATCTTCTGAAATCCTGTCTGGAATGTCTGCTTCATTTATTTTCTCCTCTTCTGTCTTCTCAACGATGCTTATATTTTCTTCCTCCTTTTCCTTTGAAACCAACGGAGAGCATGCAGTCCCCTCTGGTTTATTAGCTAAAAGAGTCTGCTCGCCAGTTATTTCACCTCCAGTAATGACATCTAGCTTTTTGGGTACTTCTTCCTTTGTTTCGCCATATTGTATCTCCTCACCTATGGCTCCAGTTCCATGCTCCCTTTCCTCAGAAGGCACCCTTTCCTCAGAAGGCAATGTAGAAGATGTAGTTTCAATCTGCTCCTCTGGCTCTTCGTTTTGAAGACCATGGTCAGCAATTGTTTCTTCTCCTGAGACTGTTTTAGGCTCTCTTTGTTCTTCATTGGGCAAGCAAACCTCTTCTATTGTCTTTGTGTCAGAAGAATCTTCTAGACTCTCATGTTTTATTTCAGCATCCTTCTGTATCTCTTCTTCAATGTTCTCAATTGGGTGTGCAGTTCTGATCTCTTCCTCCTCAGAAGGCAATGTGCAGGTAGAAATTTGAAGTTGCTCCTCTGTTTTCTCTTCTGGAAGTGTACTAGGGGAACTAATATCATCTTTCAAAATAGTTTCAACTCTTTGACATATGTAATCATATGATGTTTCTGGTTCTCCTTTGGTTTCTTCAACTTTGTTGGCTTCCAGTTCTTCTGCTGTTAGGCTTTTCGTGGTTTCTGCATCTCGTTCTGTGCCCTTGTCTTCAGAAACATGATCTCCATCTGAAGCTAATTCAATTTTCCCCAATTCATCTTTGTTTGAAGTTTTGGAGGCTTCACTCTTTGTCTCTACAAGCTCATGATCACGGTTTAGTTTGTCCAACTTTTCCACTGTTAGGCTTTTCTCAGTTTCAGCCTGATCGTTGGGCATGTAAAATGCCTCAGGATCTCTCTTGATTTCGTCAGCTTCATCCTTGTCTACAGTTTCCACATTTAGACTCTGCTTTTCCACTTCATCATTGTCATTAGTTGGGACTTGGGGCGTCAAGTCAGAGGATATTTCTTCAAGCTGCACATTCTTTAATTCTTTAGTCTCTTGATTAGCATCACTCTCAATAGTTTCTAGACTCACCTTGACTGAGTTGATATTCGATGTATTTACAATCTCCTCATTCACCTCAGCATCGTTTAAGCTTGTCTGTGCTTTTACTTCTGTCACAGCTTCAATATGACTCTCGTCATGACACAGTTTTGAGTCATCGATAATCTCCTCAATTTTTTCTTCTGCTTCTGTATGTTCATTCTGCACACTTACAGGGTCTCCAGACTCTTCATCCTGTGTCCTTTCTTCTAATTCTTTTATGACATGGGATGCTTCTCTGTCATTGGTTGAATGTTCTTCAACCTCTGAGTTTTCTCCTTCTATTTGTTCCTTGGAGCCAGCTTCCTTGAGACATTCAGTTGAGACTGAACTGTAGTCTTCCACCTGTGAATAAGTAGTTAAAATGTTTAAAAATTTAACATCTGAAAATGCTATGTGAATAATTATTCATTATGTATTACTGGGATGACCTCATTAGTTGTTTCATTTCCTTTTGATACTGGATGAAGTTCATTGGTGCTACTTTCTTCCTCCATGATATGTTCTTTGATGTCTTCACTATCATCAGCTTTCTCAACTTCCTTATCAATCTGCTAAAAGTTTATATTTGTCAATACAACAAAAAGACACTTCCTTAAATAATCATGAAGACAAAATATTCATAAGTGTTCTTTACCTCTTCAGACAAAATGACAGCCTTGGTAACCTCGTTTGCATTTTCGTCTCTGTTAATATGGTCTTCATCCTCCAGTTTGTCTTCCGGTTCCTCTTTTATCTGTTTTTCAGTTTGCTCCTCTGGTTTCTCCTCTAGAAGAATTTGAGAAGCATTAGTTTCATCTGTTGCTTCTCTCTTCTTAATCACGTCTTGAGTTACTTGCAAAGTTTCCTTTGTGGAGCTTTCGACGTGGTCAGATGATGATATCTTAGTCAAATCTTCCACTGATGTAGACTCCTCGGTTATTTCTTCACCTGAATTAACTGCTGATTTTCCTCCACCATGCTCATCTCCAACTTCAGACTTCTGTGAGGATTCTGCAACTCTATCCTGCAATCCGATTGGAACAAGTTCCTTGGAAATTGAACTTTGTATCTCTGTGTTCTCTTGGGGATCTAATTCCCTTGGAATCTGCTCATCAGATGCGATTTTAGTTGCTTCCTCTGGCTGCTGAATATCATCAATTATTTGACTGTTTTCTGCGGCTGATAGCTCAGCGCTTGATTCCTGATAAATGATGAAACATAGAGCTGCTCAGTATGATTAATTTTTATCTGTTATTTTTCTTATTTTATGATGCTTAGATTTCATTTGCAGCTCCTAGAATGATTGAGGGATCTGACAACTAGAAATTTAAAATAATAACTGAAAAAAGAATAATTCTAGCTTCAAGAATTTTGCTTGCCTCTTCTCTTATATAAGATCTAAGTTATTCTACTGCAATCCCTCTCCCATAATATTTTGATTTATAAAAGGTCCTTCAATGAGCTAACCATGTTTTATACTAAAACCTGGAATCTCTTTCGTCCTTTGAACAGTTTCATGAAATCAACAAGACTGTTGCACTTTCTGTTACAGGTACATTTGCATAAAATATTATTCAAATCAAAGTTTGAAGGGAGGATTCAAAGTAGTCTGACCTCTTCTGTTACTGTTGTGGTTTCAATCCTGACAGCTGAAGCTTCGCCTGGATCCTCAACAGTTTTATCTTTGACCTGCTTTTCAGTTGTATCATTTTCACTGATCTTTTGAGCTTCCACATTGAGCTGTTATAGATTAAAGCTTCAATATCGATATAAAAGAGCAAGAAACAAATAAGATGAACAAAGTTCAGTTTCTGTTTCCTGACCTCTTCATATGTCTTGTCTTCAACCAGTTTATCCTTTTGCTCATCTTCTCCAGAGCCATCTTTCGTCAGCTCTTCCGAATGGGAAGTTGAATAAGATGTTTCACTAACTTCCTTGTCATCAATGGCCTGTCATTTTTCCTCCTCAGTTAATAGTTGTCAAGATAATAAATTTTAGAAGCAAGAGAATAATAGATACGGAAATTAATAGGAAATACATGAAATTATTAAGGTTTTGAGCTAGTATTGCTAACCTCTTCTTTTGGTATGATTTCGTTTCCTTCATCTGTTTTCTCACACTGATTTTCTTCCTTATTGGATTTAGTTCCATGCTCTATGTTCTCGGCAGGCAATGCTGAAGTGAAAGACTGCTCATTTGGCTCCTTCACTTGGAGAGCTTGAGCAGCAGCAGTTTCATCTTTCTTAGCAACTTCAAGCTCCTGAAACTCTTCTTTTTCTAAGCATATCTCTGCCATTTTCTTTGCATTGGAAGAATCTTCTGAGATCTTGTCTGGAATGTCCGCTTCATTTATTTTCTCTTCTTCTTTATTCTCAACCATGCTTATATTTTCTTCCTCCTTTTCCTTTGAAACCAATGGAGAGCATGCAGTCCCCTCTGGTTTATTAGCCGAGAGAGTCTGCTCACCAGTTTTTTCATCTCCTGTAATGACGTCCAGCTTTGTGGGTACTTCTTCCTTTGTTTCACCAAATTCTACCTCCTCACCTATGGCACCAGTTCCATCCTCAGAAGGCAATGTAGAAGATGTAGTTTCAATCTGCTCCTCTGGTTCATCATTTTGAAGACCCTCGTCAGCAATAGTTTCTTCTTCTGGGACTGTTTTGGGCTCTCGTTGTTCTTCATTTGGCAAGCATACCTCTTCTATTGTCTTTGTGTCAGAAGAATCTTCTAGACTCTCATGTTTTATTTCAGCATCCTTCTGTATCTCTTCTTCAATGTTCTCAATTGTGTGTGCAGCTCTGATCTCTTCCTCCTCTGAAGGCAATGTGCAGGTAGAAGTTTGAAGTTGCTCCTCCAGTTTCTCTTCTGGAAGAGTACTAGGGGAACTAGTATCATCTTTCAAAATAGTTTCAACACTCTGAGACATGTAAACGGATGATGTTTCTGGTTCTCCTTTGGTTTCTTCAACTTTGTTGGCTTCCGGTCCTTCTGCTGTTAGGCTTTTTGTGGTTTCTGCATCTTGTTCTGTGCCCTTGTCTTCAGAAACATGATCTCCATCCGAAGTTAATTCAGTTTTCCCCAGTTCATCTTTGTTTGAAGTTTTGGAGGCTTCACTCTTTGTCTCTGCAAGCTCATGATCACTGTTTAGTTGGTCCACCTTTTCCACTGTTAGGCTTTTCTCAGTTTCAGCCTGATCATTGGGCATGTAAAATGCCTCAGGATCTCTCTTTATTTCGTCAGTTTC
This sequence comes from Durio zibethinus, assembly GCF_002303985.1. The sequence goes on from NW_019168470.1 coordinate 24,866,762, forward strand.
ATCCTTGTCTACACTTTCCACAGTTAGACTCTGCTTTTCCACTTGATCATTGTCTTTAGTTGGGACTTGGGTTGCCAAGTCAGAGGATATTTCTTCAAGCTGCACATTCTCTACTTCTTTAGTCTCTTGATTAGCATCACTCTCAATAGTTTCTAGGCTCACCTTGACTGAGCTGATATTCGATGTATTTACAATCTTCTCATTCACCTCAGCGTTGTTTAAGCTTGTCTCTGCTTTTACTTCTGTCACAGCTACAATATGACTCTCGTCATGACTGAGTTTTGAGTCATCAATAATCTCCTCAATTTTTTCTTCTGCATCTCTATCTTCACTGTGCACACTTACTGGGTCTCCAGACTCTTCATCCTTTCTCCTTTCTTCTAATTCTTTTATGACATGGGATGCTTCTCTGTCATTGGTTGAATGTTCTTCAACCTCTGAATTTTCTGCTTCTATCTGTTCCTTGTTTTCCTTGAGACATTCAGTTGAGACTGAACTGTAGGCTTCCACTTCCACCTGTCAATACATAGTTAAAATGTTTAAAAACTTAAAATCTAAAAAGGCTATTTGAATAACTATTCATTATGAATTATTGAGATGACCTCATTAGTTGTTTCATCTCCTTTTGATACTGGATGAAGTTCATTTTCGCTACCGTCTTCCTCCATGACTTCTTGTTTGATGTCTTTACTATCATCAGCTTTCTCAACCTCCTTATCAACCTGCTAAAAATTAATATTTGTCAACATAACAGAATGACACCTGCTTAAATAATCACAAAGACAAAATGTTCATAAGTGTTCCTTACCTCCTCAGACAAAATAACAGCCTTGGTAACTTCGTTTGCATTTTCTTCTCTGTTAATATAGTCTTCATTCTCCAGTTTGTCTTCCTGTTCCTCTTTTATCTGTTTTTCAGTTTCTTGATTCTGAACATCAGTGCTGGTTTCAGGGAATGTTTCCTTACTTTGGTCTTCGGCCACTGGTTCAAAGTCAGATTTGGGCTTTTCTTCAAAACCTTCTAGTGCTAGCTCAGCATTCTGTTTGAAATTGATAAATTAGATGAGTGTTAGAGAAGTCTGCTACTTAAATGAAGAGAAACAATTGAATGGTGATATGACTTCTGAATGAGATTGAACATTATACACAACCGACTTATTTTTCCAATATGGAAAATACATAAATTTTGGTTTTTGTCTTCTTTTCTTTAAGAAAAGAACTTGAATCTCTGTCATAATTGTAAAATGAAAATGATCAAAATTGAAATGGCTTCCATTTTCATATCTTCAATTTGATTTTGTTCTTCAAAAAAAAAAAAAAAAAAAGAGGAGTGAAACGAGTAATTTTCACTAACCTTTGCATTATCATTCACGTTAACCACCTCAGGAATCTGATCATGAGCTCCTCTTGTGAGTTCAGTGTCGTCTTTTCCAATTTCAGAATCTTCCTTCAAGCTTTCTGGTTTTTCCAAGTTCTTAGCTAAATTCTCTTTTTCTTCTATAGCCTTTTCACCATCCTTGCATGAGGTTTCTCCCAAATCTGTGGCTTCATCCAATGACTTTCCCTCTTCAATTTTCTCTCTTTCCAATCCTAAATCTGATGATTGTTCATCTTGCAGTGTTTTTGCCTCACAAGCATCAGTTTGATTCTCTAGTTCTCTAGGTTCTTCCACATTAGAGACGTTGGTTTCTGCCACAGAGCTGCATTTTCCAGATTCCTTCTCTGTACGCACAATTGGTTCCTGAGCCATGTGATCCATGACTTCATGTCCGCTTTCCTTTCCAGTATCTTCAGCCTCTGCTTTAGGGACATCTAATGTGGGATTATCCTCATTTTGCATTAATATCTCATCTGTTGCTTGTGACACAGGAGTTTCTGAGCACTCGTATGGAGCCTGATCTTTTTCTGAAGTTTCATCAGTTATTTTCTCTACAGTGAGTGTGGCCTCATATTCTTCTGAAGGCGAGGTAGATGGTTCCTTCTCTTCATCTCCTAATATCTCTTTCGAGGGAATCTCCTTCGTGGTCATCTCCATTTGATCTTCACTTCCTGCATTTGGAATTTTATCCTGCATTCCATCTTCTTCTTGGAGACTGTTCATGTCCTTCTCGCATGTTATGGAGGAGTCCAGTGGTTTCACATCAATGTCAGTACTCTCTACACCAATCCCTTCATGTTCAGTCGTTGCTAGGTCATCCTCTACGACAGAAAGAACATTCTTTCTTTCATTCTTTTCCTCTTCTGCTTCAGCTTCCTTTATGTTCGTTTCTTCTGTTCCTTCTGCACATGATGTGGAGTCCAAATCAGCAGTATTGATGCTTCCTTTTACTGAAGTTTTTTCTTCACTGTCCTTTTTGGACTCCTCGAGCTCAAACGAAGAACTATGGACAAGGTCTTCTTTGACTTCAATTGGTGTTATTTCTTCTTTTGACTCCTTTACATCAAACAGACTAGGATCATTATTTGGCTTTGTTGTTTCCTCTATAGAGTCAGTTTGCTCAATGTTTGAGTTGCTAACCTGTAAAACAATTGACTGTGTAAGTTAGCAAGTAAGAATGATTAAAAAGAAAAAACATTGTTGGACCTAAATCAACTTTCATTTATTAGCCGACCTCTTCTGTTAACTTCATTGGGCTGCTTTCACCTTCCTTTATGCTTTCCTCAGCAATTTCATTACTAATTGATGAGTTGGAGATGTCAGCTATAGGATATTCCTCCAAGTCTGGATTTTCTTTTGTGGTGACTGAAGCTGCCGTTTCTGATTCTTTATACACCTGCATGACAAACAGAATTTCAACTTAAACATGACAAAGTACTAGAAGGTAACAGATTGGATTAAAAACAGAAAAAATCACATCAGGCCAAGGGTCGTTCTTTGTGCTAAGTTCATGAATTGAAGTTATCATTCTTGGAGATCTCTATCCTTTAGACTGATTTGGAGGTTTGCTGGCCTACTTGCTGATGTTATGGTCTGCATCAGTGGCATAACACCTCTCTGATTGGTGAACTCTTTTTTTGCCCCTTCTTTTTCCGATTTTAAGCAGAATTCACTTTGCTTCTTTTTCTTTTACATTGCAGGAACTGAGGAAAGATTCGTGTTGATGATCTGGTTTATTAATGTATTGATAGAAGTTAATAAGGTTATACTCTGTTGGTTCTTTAGGCATGTGCATCCTTGGATGAATGTGGATAACATATTTATAGTCAGAATACTTTATTAGAGTTTCCTAAAGATTTAATTTACTTCCACTCAGGATAGCCAGCCGGAGCTGACAGTTGCTTTCCCTCTCCCCTTCTAAGATGCAAGGAAAATAAAGGGGAAAAACCACTTGCTTTAGCATTAAAATGAAAAAGATCTTAGTTCCTTTTCCCTTTTTTGTTGAGATTTTTTTGACAAAAAATATGCAGTTGTATTGTCCTCATGGCTGTTTGAATGCCTTAATTTAGAGGAAGTATATCTGTTGTATTTTAGCATCTTTCAGAAATGGTCCAATATGAAATACCGAGCACAAAAACTATACATTCCATATATAACTGACCTCTATTTCTGGTTCTCTTTCCTTGTTTTCTTTCTCCAAAGAGTCCTCCTTATCTGTTGCTGATGTGGAAACTTCAAAGTTGTTCTCAGCTTTACTGTCATCCTCTATTTTCTGCATTTCAATGTTATAAAACTTCATCAGTGGCTTGAATTGAATGGACCAGACCTTTTGAATTGAAGTAGGATAAAGCAAAAAAACTATTTAATGCACAGCCCTTTTGATGGGGTACAAGACTTTCTGGTTGTGCTGTTTTGCATTTTGTGCATCTATTTACCTCTTCTATGGATGTCACTGCTGTGGTATTCTCTTCTTTAGATGTCTCTTTCATTGTCTCTGTCAGCAGTGTAGCCTGGTCCTTGTCTTCCTGCAGAATTTGTTTTTCAGCATTCTCAACTGTGTTGTCTGTTTCCTGCTTTTCACATACCTGAACAAAAAATATATTGAAAGATTGGTGAAACATGGAGGTTTCAGCTTTCAACTTAACATCAAGACCAAGGCTCTGCAAAATTTTAAAAACCATCCAAATCTCACCTCTACTTCAGGTGTCTCTTCTTTTTCATCTTCTTCATTAGATTTCGGTGAGTCAACTATAATAGCACATTCTTCCTTTATGATGGACTTTGGACCTTCACAAACCTGCATGAAGAATAAGGTTAACTTTTATTAACAATTATAATGATGATCTCTCCTTTTTTTCCCTTGCTTTTTCAGGAAAAGAGTTTAAAATTAAAAAATATATATTGTAATTGAGTTAGTATTCATTCTTTAAAATTAGACCTCTTTAGTTTCTTCCTGTTTCAAGTTATCTTCTATGTTCTCCATGGCATCCTTTGATTCAGGTTTCTCTGCAGTACAATCTTCTAACTCCCGTTGTATCCCCTCTTCTTTGTTCTCCAGAGCTTCATTGCTCTCTGAACATTTTTCAGAGCCCAAGAGATAAACCTCTTTTACATTCTCCTTATCCATTTCACTTGTTTCTGATTTCAAATCTGTGGTTGCTGCTGCTTCTGTGAATATATGCTCTGGATTTGTGCTATCTCTGCTTTGACATGCCTCAGATACATCTCCATCATCTTCTTGCTTTTCCTTGGATGCTCCAATTGCTTCATGGACTTGTTCTTCAGGTTGAACATCGGAGAACTCGTACTGCTTTCTGTCTTCCTTTTCCACTGGTTGTCCAACTAATGAATCAGCAACATGGAAATCATCAGCATTCTTGTTTGAAATCTCAACTTCCACGGTTTCAGTATTCTCATTTACTTCAATTTGTAGTTGATCCTGTAGGAAGCACAGAATTTATGTTAAACCCTGGCAATAATATATATGATTATGACACCGTTGATATTAAAAATGAAAAGAAAAAAGTAGTATGAAAACTGAAAACTGGAAATTGTTTTGACCTTTCTTTTTGATTCTCCATTTTCTCTGTCAGCATCAGTATTGGTCGGTTTGTCTTCCATCCCTTCTCCCTCGAGTCTTTCTTCATGATCTTTGACAGATGTCACTTCTTTGATGCTTGTGCTTGTTTCTGCATTTTCCTTCTCTGATTTTCCCTCCTGACTCTGCTGTACAAAATCAACATTTTCTACTTCACTATTATCTCCTCCAGGCATTGGAACAGTAGAATCCTCTTCCCTTTTCAGTTCATCTGAGGCCTCTGTCATCGCCGGCTCTTTGTCTGTGGCCTGCACAACTTTCACGTCCACCCCAACATTTTCTGATTCAGAATTTGAATAATCTTTACATAAATTACTCGACATGCCTGAATCTTGGTCAGTTTTCTCAGTGATTTCACTTTGTCCACTTTCTTCTGTTGGACTCTCAACAGTATTCTCTGTCCCAATATCAGAGCCTAAGTTGCACGTGACCTGATTGTCTACTTCTTGCGAACATAGCTCTTCTGTTTTCATGACAGAAGTATTTAACGCATTCTTATCTTGTATGCCATCATTTTCTCCAGTGATGCATTTGATCTCCTCACGTGATTCTATTGTAGCTTGGCTTTTGTCTTTGATTATGATACTGGAGACCTCTTCAAGTTTCTCATCCACTTCTGATGCAGGTTCATGCACGCAAGCTACATCCTCAATTTCTGCTACTGTTGAGGTTGTTTCATGTTCCTTGATCTCTGAACTTTCTGCTACTGTTGAGGGTAAGGTGTCTCCAACGCTATCAGAAATTATTTGATCCTTTCCCACTATGGCAGGCTGCTTCTCTGGTTCGGTGTCTTTGACTTCTTTAACAAGATTGGAGTTATTGGCCTCAGTAACTGGCTCATTAACCTCCTTCAAGCTGTCAATTATTGGATCAGGAGTGTCAATTGAAGCTTGTTTCTTGAGCTCTAACTTGGTGCTGGACTCAATATCAGCATTTTCATCTGTCCTTGATCCTTCATTTTCTTGTGAGTAATTTGTTTCTTCTTCCAAGCTCCCACATGTCTCTTCCACTGAAGAATCTCGGTCAGCAATTACCTCAACCTCCTCCACTCTTTTCTCTCCTACAACATCGAGGTTCAACTCATCAATGCCATGAACTATGTCACCCTTTTCCATTCTGTCTTCTGTTGCTTCCTTCACTTCATCCACAGTTCCTGCCACTTCGTCAAGCTGAATCTTTTTGTCAACCACCATCTTTTCTTCATCCTCTGGTATCTTCTCTGCTTTAAATGCAGTGTCATCAACCTCCCTGTGCCCTGACATTCCACAGGTCTCATTGGCAACCGTGGAAATCTCAGGTGATATTAAAAAACCTTCACCCTTAGAGATTTCAGGATTGCCTTCAGAGACTGTATTCATGGCTTCAACCCCATTATTACTGGCTACTTCCATGTTTTCTGCTTTAGCTGAATATTCATCAGTTTCAGCAGGCTGGATCGATCCACCTTGGAATTTCTTCAAGCCGCCTGGTAGAAACTCGACAGCTTTGTCACACAGTTCCAAGGTCAACTGTTTGCTCTCCTCTTCAGTTTTCTGCATGCAGAATAAATATGTTTTTTTTAATTTACATTTACAGAATGGTGGTAGAAACCTGCATTTTTATTCTTTGAAAGAATAAGCTTCTTTGGTAACAATATTAGATTTGGAAAAGTTATCCATTTCTGTTCTTTTTTTTTTCCTTTTCCAGTGTGAACAAATCTTATTTTTGGAAGAATAGGCTTCTTTGGTAACAATATTAGATTTGGTAAACTATTCCAATTCTGTTCTTTTTTTCCCTCCCAGCTCAAACAAATCTTATTTCTGAGAAAATTGTCGGAGGCACATATGGAATGAAGTCAACAGGAAAAAAGGCAGTACTTCTCCGGTATGGTAAAATCAACTTTCAGTTATGAAACTTCAGCATGCTGCATTATACTATTCATTTTGAACTTTCTTTTATTTTCCCCCTAAAATGACTCATATTGAACTACCATTTCATAATAACAGAAATCAAATGCAAGTGTACCTCACTACTTTACATTCATTTAATCAAATTATATGAGGAATAGGAAGACGAAGACAAGGTTTGACCAAAGAATTTTCAAATAATAGTGACATTAGAGCAAGTTGGCTGTCAGATTGTTATATCAGAATCAGATCCTTAATATCTTTACCTACCTTATTCAAGTTTAGGCAAGTAAATCCGATTTTAACAAATTACTATGTTTGTGGATATATTTCTATATTGGTAATGCTTAAGACTTAATCAAATAGTTTGTGAGGAGTTTGATGCTTAAACTTACATGAGGTAGACTTCTTTTCATCAATAAGCCGGTCATTCATTCGCTCTAATGGATATTTTGTTTTTGTAAATCAATATAAGTAAGCAGTTATGTTATGCTGATGCAACTAATCATCAAATGTATTTGTTTGAACTTTCTACTTATTCTGTATGCAGATATTCACCTGAATTATTATGTTTTTTGGCCAAAAGATATTCACCTAAATTATTGATTTTAGGATTTGTAAAGAAGTGATCTTTATTAGTTATTTGCGAAAGCCAATGTTTTTGATCTGGCATAATCCTGAAAAACAGAACCCGAAGCTTAGCTTAATTGGTTCATGCAGTTACCATTATATATCTAACAAGTTGGGATTCAAATCTCACTACTTGTAACTCTTTTCCCCTATTTTCAGGCTGCGGACTCTTTTTGTCAAAAACCTTATTTTCAAGTTACAGCCTTTTTTGTACAAAAAAGTACTTAAAGGGAAAATAACTTTTTAGCTGCATCCATTTTTTATTTAGCTATGCAGAAAAGCAACTACTATTAATCCTAATGTTCTAAGCAGTATGTTCTTTTGAGAATTGAGACTGAAGTTGATACTATTATCCACATAACTTTTAAGCAGTATATTCATTTGAGAACTGAGACATCTAATAATGGCTCGAAACAAAAAATCAGAAACTCAAGACTTAGTTATGGTAGCTATAAAGTTTAGTAAGGTTATATTGATCTGTTGGGCTTTGTTGAATGGAAAATATGCTTTGAGTCTTAGCTATAAGCTATGTTCTTAAAAACTTTTCTAGAACTGATGATGCTGGTTAAGCTAAATCTTGGCTGTGTTATCAAGTTGACAGAAGTTTCGGTGAAGCTCAAGCAACTGTTCTTATGAATCTGTTGTATCACTTCAGAGGTTTTATTCCGTATGGATCAAAAGAATATAGTAAGTAAAGATACTGGATCTAATCTTTATTTTGAAAACCAAATAGTTTGATAGAAAGAAAAAAGAGACCTACAGATATTGATTGCTCTATTGGAAAAGGAAGGAAAGACCAGATCACCTCTTTTTGGTCTTTATGCTGATTAAAAAAGGAGAGCATATGCTTCATCATAAAAGAATAATAAAAAAGCTCAGAGCTCATCCAGTTTTAAGTGTTTCAAGAACGTCAAAAGTTGAAAAACTGCTATACAAAGATGAAACCAGATGCATGATCACCTTTCTGATTTTACCTGTTCTGAAACTGCAGTATCCTTCTCGATCAAAGACATGTCATCTTGCTAACTTCCTATGGTTATGTCATGCATGCTATGTAGTAAAGTTTGATTGCAAAGTATGTATTTCAGTATTCAGAATAGGCAGAAGTAGTAAAAGAGTATATATGCACTTCAAAATTATTAGTTAAATGGAAAATAATCACAACATAAATCATGTAAGAGGAAAGAACTGTACCACTACAGAAATGGGTTCTGGAATGATCTCTGCTTCAGTTGCCATCTTTTCATGCAGAAGTAATCGAATTCGAATCCGAGAATTCTAGAGAAACTGCCTATGATTTGAAACTTTCATTACTGTAAATTGGTGGATGATTGTTAGATATCTATATTGATCTGCTGATGGATATATTCTTTAAAGTAGGCTATAAGCTGACAAATGCCACTTGGTACTCGCTAATACACATGCTAGTTGGCCATACATGCAAATTGGCCCTACTGATTGGTCACTCACATGCCTTGGGATGGCTAATTCAGCTCTGTTGAAAATGCAAAATATCAGCTTCCGGTTAGATCAATTGATTTTAGAATGAAAATTGTTGAGATGTTTCCACTTACAGAAAGAAGCTGCCAAATCCTTTTAACAGTTTCTTTTTTGTCTGAAGGCAATGTGATCAGCTATCTTGTGGGCGTTCCAACACCTTTGGTAAATAAATTTGTGGCTAATTCTTCACAATTAACTTTAAAGTTGTGAACTTAATGCTCTAACTCTCCTTTTTCTTCACTTTCCCCTTTTCCATTTTTGCCAGGCACATTGACTACAAGCTTGACCATGCAAAAAAACACCAAACTGTAAAAAGATCTAGATCAAGTTAGGTCTTCTCAGAGTCTTTCCAAGGGAATTTTTAAACAATTCTGAAGCAGTGGAGTGGAATGAGATTGAAGCAGAAGATGAAAAACTAAATTAAGTCGAAGGCTAGCTTGGTATGCTTATATCTAGATCTGATAATTCTGTGTATATGGGATTTATTTGTTTTGTATCAAACACGAAAATTATCATGTCATAATTCGTGTTGACACATCAAATATAAAACCCAATTTTTAGTTTTTGTCAAACTTATATAATTTTTTTTTATCATTTTCGTGTCGTATCTAAAATTACTATATCACCCTTTTGCAAATACAAATCTAACTTTTTGTTGCCTCTATATTAAGCATAATATTGATATGAAAGTTTTTCTAATTTACCTACTTGAAACAATGAAAGATATCAATTTTATGGTTACTTTGATTGTAAAAAAGGCATTGAATTAGAGAAGCAGCAAACTCTCAATATCAAAAGTGGTTGTAAACTGGTAACTTTCATTAATTTTTTTAAAAATTATGTATTACCTAATTATGACAATATGATAATCATGATAATTAAGAATTTTCAAAGCAAAATGCTTATCTAATCAAAGCATAGTTAGATTTTGATTATAATTGTCTTATATATAATAGTCAATAATTGGCTACTTTGAGTGAGGTCCCATCATTTGGTGCCCAGGAATCTGTCTCACTAACCATGAACTTCCCATAAATAATATTTTTATGAAAAAAAAGGGATGCTTTTTCCTTTTGAGTATTGGTTGAAATTTTGCTTAGAAATATATATCTTTTTTATGGCAATGGCAATGAAATATGTAAAGGAAGGCTGTTGAAATTGAAATGTCCATGATAACAACTTTAAAGGGACCGCTTGCTTAATTTCATGCCTCAATTATTATTACTGCTTTGGTAGTTTTTGAAGGTTTTTTTTTTTTTTTTTTTTTTACGGGTGCATAGTTTCATGAACGAAAATATATCATTTACAATTACTGTAATATAATTAATTAATCATAAGTTAACATTATATGTGATATATCAAAAAAATTATACAAAATTCAAGTTTTTAAGTGATGAATTATGCATAATTTTTTGTTATGATTGATTAATTTTAATATTATAAGAAACAAAATTATAAGTGATATGAATCCTTCATGTACGTGATGATTCTAAATTTTATTTTTTGAAATAGTGAAAAAGTACAAATTATTGGGTTTGTTGATCCAATTTAAGTCATATAAGCAAAGTAATTTTCAAAGTATAAGCCAATCCTTTTCATATTTATTGAACAAATTGATCATACATAAAAAAAAGTAATTTGTGAAATAAATCAAAATTAATAATAGCTTTTGACTTTTAAACAAAAAACTTGAATCTTTCAAACTTAAATCATACAAGCAAAGAAATTTTTAATCTTAATAAATCTAATTTTTTTAATTGAGCAATAAAATAAAACGTTGTAAATATTAAATTCTGAATTTTAAATATATGATTTAACATCATCTCGTAAAAGTGATATATAAATTAATTAAACTAAATTTAAAATTTAAAGCTTAATAATAACAAATTGATTATACATGAAAAAAGTAATACGTGAAATAGACTAAAATTTTATTTGGATAGATAATGAGATTAATTACGGTGAAATTAAAAATAATAATAAAATTTATTATAATTATAATTAAAAAAAATATCGTAAATATGATTAAAAAAAATTTAATAAAAAATTTATGTTGATTTAATCTTATTAAAATTAATATTTACATTCAATTAAAGATATAATAAATTTAATCATATAATATAAAAAATACGATGAGTTCCAAACTACTATTAAAATTAATAATCGCTATTGACTTTTAAAAAAATACTTTATTCTTTATCATTGAGCTCATTCTTATCTCATTTGATTGCCAATAACAATACTATTTGATTTAGGCATTCTTGCGATTTTTTCAATGGTTGCTGACGTGTAAGAGCTCAAAGACATCTCGACTCCACGTCAGCTTCCATTAGATTAAAGAGAATTCCAAGCTGTCAAGTTCCAAGTAGATAAAATTCTCAATTACGTGTTTGTGTATAATTGTTTCATGTATATCAATATTTTGAATTTTTAAATAAATAATATTTGAAAATTTTAAAGTTAACGGAAGAACAATTTCATTGAAACCGACCAAACAAAAATTTATTGTCTTCGTCTGCCGCCCCTGACGTGGATAAACATTCATTCCACCAACTTGCGTTTTACCTTTTCAGCTCATGTAAAAATTTTTTTGCAACAAAAATAATTAAGACAGAATTACTAGGATGTCTTTTTGTTTTGATCAAATTGTTTAAGGCTCATTTTTTTTTAATAAAAAAATTTTAAGTTTAAGTCATATCGATAATAATTTATTGAAATAATTTTAATTATACGATTTATAATTATTTATTTTAAATTGTCAGATATAATATATTTTATTGTGATTCGAGAAATCGAATAATTTTTTATTTTTATTTTAAAAAAAATTGTACCCTCTTTAATTTTGATTAAAACAATAAATAATTGAGAAATGTTTTTGACTTCAAAGGACAATCAATAATTCATGAAGGACCACAAATATCATATATATATATATATATATATATAAAAAAAAAACTTTGATTTTGCTAGAAATTTGAAGAATTTGGAAAATCAATAGAACCAAGTTGTTTCTAAATTTTCTCATAATCCAAACAAAATTTGCTTCAAATTCTAGTTAATTTCTCTATTTAGAAAATTTTGGCTTAGATTACCACTTTCACTAGGTATTGCATCTGAATTTTGTCTAAGCTTTTTCAATTTCTTCGTCTTTAATGGAACAAAATTAAAGAGCTCGTTTTTTTTTTTTTTTTACGCATTTACAATTGAAAGAAGGGTTCACTTTCAATCAAATTCTATTTGATTTGATATTTGAAGACATTTATTAGGATCAAATTCTGTATCACTAATAAACAAATCAAATCAACGTAAATTTATTTATAATGAGATTTGAATTTAGAATTTTGAAATTTGTTTGATAATAAAACAGACAAATATATTGTCATCACAATTGAGCTAGTGAAGCATTCAAATCAAACAGAAGTACGTTGTTTTGCTCATGTTTTTTTCAGGTTGGCCGGTTTTACATCCACCAATTATGAATTACTATGAACAATGGAGCAAACCATGAACTTGGTTGGCCATGTCAGTGTCTCAAACTCAATAAAAAATAGATACGATGATTTATATATTTATATTATATAAAATATTAAAATTTATGTATTCATATAATATTTTATATAAATTATAATAATTATATATTATAATTTATATTAATATAAAAATATAAAAATATATTTTTATTTTATTAATCATATATAATTATTACAAAAATTTTAATCGTGATATTTTATTTTTTATCATATTTATATCATATCAATATATTAAATTTTATATTATTAGATTTAAAAAACAGCCCAAAGCGTCCCATTCATTTGGTCATGGTCGGTCAATAAAGGGGGAGAATGTAGATTAAATAATACAGATAATGGACGGTTCTTTCATGGGTCCATCTTTGATGTGAACTACTCTTTATCTTTACCTTCCATCAAAACCTTTGATAAAGGGCTTTTGTTTTAACCCTAATTTGAACCAAAAATTCATGGAAATTTTGGTACCAAAAAATTGAATGGTAGATGAATGAAAATGAAACAAACCTGCAAGAACATTTTCTTTTGACTTGGATAACCACAAACAATGACTAATAATCTAGGAAAATGAAAGTTGGAATTGATGATATTAGTATAGATTGGATGAATTGTAAGAATAATGCTATAAACTATCATTTAAGAATGTCAATTTCTACGTTTGAGATATGAAAATGATGAAATAGTTTAAAATTTATATATGATAATTTGAAATATGACACAATGATACAATATGAAAATGATACAAATAGAATATATATAAATAATATGACTTAAAATAAAAAAAATTATAAATAGATTTAATAAAATCAAAAAATTATATTTTATATTTTCATATTTATACGAACTGTGACATGCGATTTTTGTATAAAATACGATATAAATATAATATTTTACATGATATGATAATACGAATTATCAAATCTATTAAAATTTTAACATACAATTAATTAAGTAGATTTAATAAGTGATGTTTTGTCTTTAGCAAAAAAAAAAAAAAAGTTAAGTAGTGATTTGATTCGAATGGTTTTTTACTCATAACCAATTAGCTTAATGGTTTTAGAATCGGCTTCACAGCTAAAAATATTAAATTTCAAATTTTAATCATAATACAAAAGATTTTTAAAAAAAGTTATATTTTATTATAAAGTTTGGATTAAATTAAGATACCAAATCCAAATACTATTTTTGGTAAATATGATCTAACTTTGTAGAATGGTAGGTTAGCTTCACTTGTCACCATAAATCTCTTTTTTTTTTTTCTTTAATTGCAAGGTTGGAATCTAAAGATTTTCTAGTTGCAAGTTTTTAAGTTTTAATTATCCAAATGGACAAAAGCTTTTTTTTTTTTTTGGTGTAGATATATAGGGTTTATTTAGTTTTGTATTATTTTTTAGAGTTCATAAGCTTTACACCTATTGGTTGGAGTCTTCAAGCCAAAATATGACGTGCTTACTTCTTAGCAGTAGTGTATCTAAAATTAAACAAGAAATTACTCGTGGGAGTCAAAATATCAAATTATTTGCATAAGATTTAAATTGTTCGTAAATGTTCGGGTCAAGTCCAAATTTTAAAATTTGATTTGAATTAAATTCGATCCATAAACATGCTTAATTCAAGACTATAGAATTTACCTTATTGTTGGATGATAAGTTTTATACTATTATTTTACACAAATAGTGTCAAACAAAGGAATGAATAATGGTTAAAAGTAGAAGATGAAAGAGTTGGAATACATATATATTGTATCAAATAAATTGAGGATTTATTTGAATGGATAATAAAATTGATTTCAATGAAATTAAAAAAATAATAAAAATTATTATAATTATAATTAAAAAATTTATATTAAATTTTATTAAAATTGATATTTAAATTTAATTGATAATACAATCAATTTAATCGCATTGCATTAAAAATGTAATGAAATCTATAATCTTATTGAAAGTCTAAAATTCTAATTCAACGGCTGGAAAATTTTGGGTCCAAAAATGATACGGACCCAAAGGATGAGGCAAGCAGGTGATTATAGCCTCGAAGAATATAGGGTGGCGGGCAGCCAAAAGCTGTAGGTGGAGCCATGTCAGCTCTCTTATATATTACTAGGATTTGCTTGTTTCCTTTTTGGATCGATGGTTAAGGCTGGGTGGCCATGCCGGCCATTTGCCACCGGCCCCCACCACTGAAAGGGGCAGGGGGCCAAGCCAACCCAATGTCGTCATTTTTGTGAGCACGCTTCATACCACGAATATGAAACAGGTGAATGTTTCCACCAGATTCGATACCCTCCAAAATTTATTCATTTGGCTGTTTTTTTCTTTGAATTTAGTATTCTAAATTTCTCTTATTGTCAACTAGTAGAAAATTTGAGACTACAGAAGAATAAAAAGAAGAAAATTTGGTTTTAAGACATCAAGGGTACTGTTTTAAAAACTTTTCAACTAAAAATACTATATAATAATATAATATAAATACAATATTAAAATATAACGTAAAAGTTATACGATTTAAATTTTTAATAATAATTTTATATGATTTATCATAATTAAAATAAATATTTTATATTGATATAAATTATGATATAAAATTTTTGTATAAAATATAATATAAATATATGAATTTTAGTATTTCACATAATATGAATATACAAATATGTTTATAGGATTTAATAAAACTTTAAACTCTTAAAATTAGACTTAATAAATTAATTATAAAAAATTTTATTTATATTAAATAAACAATTACAAATTTTTATTCAAATAATTATAATAATTTGTATAGTTATAGATTTAAATCCTATCATTGATTTCTTTTTGTTACCTTAATCTCATAACGTATGAACACTGTAAAATACAACATACTCTTAATTACCATGATTTTGAAACGTAACAACAGTTATACATGACCAAATATCAGAAGACAAAAAAAAAAAAAAAAAAAGTTGTGTGTGAATAATAATCTCATGGGAACTAAATTTGAAATATTTAACTGCATTTTCATTTACTACATTAATGTTATAATGTAAAGAGAATTATTGAAAGAAAGAAGAAAGGAGTAAATTAAAGAGGATCAGCTCAGGGCTGAAACCTAGAACTATAGTGGACACTAGCTTTATAAATGAACCAAAATTTTTTTTTTTGGGATGATGGAATAATTTCACATTAAATTCTTTTTATTACTCAAATTAAATTCAGCATTTAATTTTGTTTTGGATGCGGTATGGACTTGCTTTATACTACTTTTTTTTGTTTAAAAAAATTACCTTTTGGTTCAAACATGCACAATTAATTTTTTTTTTTGACAAAAAAAAATTTAAGACAAAGGGAGGCTTTCCGAGGTTAAGGTGAGGGTAGATCATAAATTTTAAAGAGAATTTATATTTGATTTGTATATCGTCAATCAAAAGAGATTATTCATAATTAAATTCAAATTTAAATTTTATAAACAAAATAGTCCAATCTTACTATCTCAACCAACTTTGGTTGATCAATTAATACTGGTCATAACTAGCCAAACAATATATTATTGAAGAACACTTGCTGGATTTGAAATTATAAAAAAATAAACTAAAAAATTTAACTTTAAATTTTAAAAAACATGTGAGGTTTTTTAAAGATAAGGTATAATTAAATTTCATAAAAAAATTTAAATTTTAAATATGACAAATTAAATAAAGTCATGATTCGAATTTAAAATTTAATTTAAATTGATTTATATAATTAGATAATATTTAAAAGGTTTAGTATTTAAATCTCAATATTTTTAATATATTTTTTTATTTTTAGATCATAATTTTTTTTTTAGACAAAAATTTCACAAAATATTGGCTCATTTTCCTCTCATTTGGACTATGATCAATCCTTCCATAGACATTTTAATGGGCTAATAAAAAAAAAATCTCAATTCGTCTCATTCTCAGCCCATTTTACTTACTACTAACGGAACGACGTCGTGTATGAATTCCTTTTGCCAATACGCCGGTGATTGTGCCTTGTCTGGGCAGCATCACTTCCTAGAAACCAATAATGTCAAAACAAAGGGCAAAATCGAAAACTCCCACAAATCTCGGCGGGAAAAAGAGCCGTTGCTCATTAGACTACCAATATTTGGCGCCAAAAAATTTATCTTCACTCGGTTTCGGCTGCCCGTAAATTTCCGGGCAGCCATCCTTCTTCTCTCTCTCTCTCTCTCTCTCTCCGATCTCCTTTTAAGAAATCAAAGCTTAATATATACTTCTCTTTCATTTATTTTTCCCCTCAAAAACTCTCTTTTTCCCTCATTCAAAGCTCTCTCCTTTTCTCTGTTTCTTCATTTGTTTTGATACGTTTGATCAAAAACTCATTTTTCCTCTTCTTTGTTCCCATTTTCTGGCTGATTTTAGTCAAAGATTATAGCTTTTCCCCTGCTTTGTCTCTGTTTCCTTTCACTTGGATTCCTCTGTTTTTGCTCTGTTTTAAGTCATACTCATAAAAAAGTAACCATTTTCTCACCTTGTGTTTTGTTTTTGCTTCAAAGTCCCTTCTTTGGTTTTGATCACAAATGGGGTTCTCCAAAAAGCCACAAGTAGATGGAGTATTAGACTCAGAAGGGAAGAAATGGGTAATAGCCGGTATCGCCATAAGGACTTCATTGAAGCCAATAAACACAAAACCAAGAGGAAAAGAAAGTGAAGAAGAGGAAGAAGAACCTTGTTCAACAACTCCAACTTCAAAAGAAGCAAGAATACCGGACAAATTTCCTTGCCCTCCAGCTCCAAGGAAGCCTAGGCTTCCTTTAAGATGCCATTATAATGGAGTTAGGGAGTTCTTTACTCCTCCCGATTTGGAAACAGTTTTCAAGCGCCATGTTGAGAAAGCAAATTGAGTTTGAAATGACTACTTTTTAGAGTAAAAGTTCAAGTTTTTAGGTTAGGAGGTTTTTTTTTTTGTTTTTTTTTGGGTCTTTTTGCATTAGTAACTCTTTCTCTAACCAATATAGTGGAGAGGAGTTGAAGGTGTACAAAGATATGATAATTTGAATGAAATGAGTAGTGTAGTTTAGGTCAGTTGAGTAAAGCTTTCTCTATATGTATTCAAGTTTCTTGCTTTTAGCTAATACTACTAGCTGGTAAGTTCATACTTCATCTCTGACTTTGGTGCTTGATTGCTTGTGTTGGAATGGTTTGGATTATGGAACTTCTTGTACTGCTCTAGATGTTTGAATTGAAGCTTGAAGACTATAAAATTAGTGGTGATATCCAAATGAATGATTTTGGGTTTTTTTTTTGGTTTGAAATATTGGAGGTTTTGGTCATTCAAGTTTAGCTAGAGAATCTTGTAATAGTAAGCAGCAGTAACTTGTAAGGAAGAAAGTGGTTATTTTGCAGGTTTAGCCACAGACTAGTGACCACTGTTGGCTTCAAAATTTGCTCCACTGCATTCTATAATTCATCACAAGCTTCTTCAGGTCTTTGGTCATCAAATTCTTTGCTCCCTTCACTGCACAGGGCAAGCTCTCAGTAAATGATTGGCATACATATTTTCAGTAACAAAAAAATGTGAAGGAATCTTCATTTCAATCTTGCACTTATTCCAAGCTTCTTTCTCTCTCTTTTTGTGACTCTGCACAAAATTACACACGTGTAGAGTACATAGGGTTTTCAGCATACCAAAGTCCAAAAGTTGTCCCAACAAACAAATATTGAAAAGTAAATCTTTTGCATGGCTGAGAATGCTGCTGCAGGGATGTTTCAAACCATAATTTTGTGATTGACTATGATCAATCCCTCCCTGTCCTCCCAATCTTAAGTGACCCAAGTACCTCTTTTATGCTCTGCCAAAACCATCTTTTATCTTCCTATATGCCCCACTCAACCTGACCCACCACCCCTACCCTTGAACTCCATGGCAAACCTACGCCAAGTTGTTCTGCTAAGAGTGCTAATGCTTTCTCTGATTGTAAAATGACAAAATAATATTGAGTGATAGATTAGAATCCTATGTGGGATTTTTTTTTTTTTGGCAACCAGAAACATTTTTAACTCGTCAGGCCTTAATTTTGGAAGTATTATCATGTACCATTCAAATTTATTTCTTTCCAGCTAATGATGCCTTGTTTGTCTCCAAGGTGTGGCAATGGCAGAGATCTTTAAATCGGCAGGTTTCAAAGTTGGTTGATTGTATTTGTAAAGTTATGCTAAGGGAAATTTGTTTTTTTTTTTTTTTTTTTTTTTTCCAGTTTTCATCAAGTTAAAACCATGGAATCCGATGTATGGGAAAGCAATTGATGGCAAGTACAGCTTATTAACTTAGGCTATTATCATTTCAAAGCTAGTGGATAAGATTTTCAGCCATGTTTATTATACAAAAGAAACACCTCTATTTGTCTATAATGGAGTAGACAGGATATCCTGTGCATGATCAAGGGATTTGTCTAAAAGATGATAATGGAGTGGAGATCACTGGGAGTTTAACCTTATCTCAGGGTTTTCTTTGCATATTAAACAAATGCTTTCTAGGGATTAGCTTCCTTTATGAAAGCATATAGTATTAAAGCTGTACTAAAAATTTTAAGGTCTTAACTTTGTCAGATTCCTTATATATACTACAGTATTCAGCACCTCTTAACTCTGTCAGATTCATTATATATACTACATTATTCAGCACCCCTATCATCAAGCTGAGCAAGGTCAATACAATGAAAAGTTTAAACTCGATTCAAAATAAAAATTAAATTATTTAAACTTATTTTATTAGATTCATTTAATAAAAATGAGCTTGATTTTTATACTTGATTTTAATCTCGATTATGTGTTTAAACTCGAATTCAAGTTTTAATTTATATATATATAAATAAAGGTAAAATAATAATTTTTAAATAAAATAATAAAAATATATTAAATTTAAAAGTTCATTAAATTCATGAATTATTCAATTTGAACATTATGAAATTTTAACTCACTCAATAAGTTTACTGCTTGAGTTTAAACTCCACTCAATAATAATTAAATTAAAATTAAATTTTATTTAAATTAAATTCAAATAATTTGTGAGTATTAATGTATTATTTATATTTCTACCAATAAAGATTAAGGAAATGAACTCCACTTCTTTTGTCTATTAGGATTCAATTCTTGTTGGAAGCATTTCTAGAATAGTTTTTTTTTTTTTGTATTAGATTTATGTGAGAAAGTGCATCATTAAAACCATCTGAAAAAAGATTAGGTTTAAGTAACACTTTGGGATATGACCATTTTATTAGAAAAAAAAAATTCATCCTAAATAAATGTCACTTGAACTTGGATTGCTTGTATTAGGTTTCTTTTACTTAATAATTACTTATGGCTTTTCCTCTTGTCCCCGCATGGGGAGCAACAGATTTGATCTACTAACTTTATTTTCCTGGGTTGTTTAAATGTATTTGAAAATAATTTGAGAAAAAGTCTATATATAGACCATTGAATTACCTTCTCTTTCACACACACACACACACACACAAAAAAGTTCAATTAAATTGTTTGTGTCGAGTTTTGAGTTGATTAAAATTTTAAACTCATAAAAAAAAAAAGCGGTTAAAGATAAAAATAATGAGTGTTTCTCGTATTTACACTACGACATTTAAATTAGAAGTTAGTTATGAAAAGCTGAAAAAGAGTAAAATAAAAAAAAATACGAAAAAAAATAAGATGATTAGATAATATCTAGATGATCCTATTTATAAATAAAATATAAGAGGTTCGTGAGATAAATGAGTAACATGATTGAGTTGATGTGATAATATATATATCACATCGATTTAAAAATCGAAAATACCTTTAATTATATGCTAAATGTTTCTAATGAATGAAAAGATTATTTTACCATTTAAACAAAAAAAAAAAAGACCCTAACATAAATCTTTTAAAATCTTGAATCAGCTGTAGGATCAATGGCTTTTTAAGGGTGTCTTTTTGTTCTTTTTGACAACCCAAAATTCAAAAGAAAATGTTAAGTATTTTTGCCTTATTCCATTTTTAAAGAAAAGGGTTTCATGCAAAAAACCAATTAAACAATTCTTTGATCAATGAAAATAACTGCTCTTGTCTCATAGTGTTCATCTTAAATGGACTAAAATTTTCCTGGTGAATGACTTATGCCTGTCCTGATCAAATGCTTCTCACCAAATCTTACTTGGGGCAACTTCTTGATTTACTATTTTATTTTTCTTGTCTGTGGGGACCAAACACAAAAAACCAGCAAGCTTGATGAGGACATCAGGATAGCTATTTGCAGCTCAATTTATTGCTCAGTTTTCAACATCTTCCATTTCCTGATCCATCAACCAATTGGCACATTGTTCAACTCTACTAAACTATTCTCATAACTATAGTCTCAATAATAGAACTAGATTGACCAAATTCACCTGGATTCATAAAATAAAGTATTTGTCACCAATAATGCTGTTTATTAATGCTAATTTATTGCTTAATGTGGAGATCCGTGCTCAACTGAGATATATTGTTCATTAATTTGATCCAAAAATTTCATAATTTTATCTCAAAAAATATTTCTTAAAAGCACAATTTCAAGTACATGCATATATATATATATACCGTGAAACTAAAACAGTTTTATATATTTTTAAATTTTTGATTTTAATAGATCCAATAGATAAGAAAAACAAATAAAAGTAAAAAAAAATGATTTAATTTTATCTATTGTATCTATTGAAATCAATAATTATATATATAAATAAAAAAATGGTTTACTTTTATCTATTGTATTTATTAAAATCAATAATTAAAAAAAATACATAAAACTAGAAAGTTTTATATTATATAAGTTAATCTCTTATTTATTTATGTATATATTATAATGAATTCTTACAATATGTCGATGTGGGATTGAGAATATAAAAAAAAGTTATCTTCTTCAAAATTCGTTCTTCATACCTAGGACACACCAATTATATGTGTGTTTCTCTTTAACTTGGAATTGATTAATACAAGTTGGAGAATTATTGTTCCATTGGTTGCATTATTTAAAACTTAGTGAGTTAAAATACTCAAAGCCATTGGCCATTTGGCATCATTGTCTCCCACAAGAAGGTGAAGAGAAACAGATGGTCATTATTGGCTAGATGATGAGAGGGAAAATTTGAGAAACCCTTGTGAGCTTTTCAATCAAATACAGAGTCTAGGGAATACTTGGTAGATAGTGTAGGAGAATCTTGATAAAACTAAGAAAATTGTTGGTGATCAAATATGAGTTTGGTTAATTGATGTTGTAGTCATTTTTCAACTATAGATAGATAAATTGTAAACTAAAATAATAAAAAAAAAAACTCTTAAATTTTATAATTTTATTTAGATAAATTCTTATATTTTTATTTTATTTAAATTAACTTTTAAACATTTAATTTGTACCAAAGAATCTCCTAAAATAAATTATTATTTCATTTGAAATAAGGATTTATTTAGATAAAAATCATAGTATGAATGCTTATTTGGATACAATAAATGTATATGAGTTTATTTAGGAAAATTAAAATAATTCAAAGGCTTTTTAATATTTTAACCCATTATTATTTTAGGAAAGATTTTTGCATTTAATACATTATTTTCACCTAATTCAATGCATTTATTACAAATTTCTTTCTTTAAATATCATTTTAATTGATATCATTATGCACTAATTAATGAGTATTTATAAATAATAGTCAATATTAATATATTATTTTAAATTATTTAATACAATTTTTTATTAAATTTAAGAGAAGATAATGAATTAATTTTAATTTTTTTTTTATAAATATGATCTTAACCACAGTCAATAAACACTTTTTAACATTTTCCTTCCATTAAATTCCTGTTGGGGCCTTATTATTTGCTACAATTCATGGTTAAATGTTTAGACTAATAGGCATAAAAACTGAACATATACACTCTAATATCAATGCATACCAAAACTTGTTCCACTATTTACAACAATGTTATTTTGAGTCACTCACAAATGGATTTAAATGAGTTTATAATTCATATTTCAAACATGTTTCATACTTATATCTAACAAATTTTACAAGCATATAAGAAAAATTTTTCTTATAAAATAAAACCATGGTTTATACATGAAAATTGTAAACCTTGTAGACTAAAAGAAAGTAGTAAACAAATAGAATAAATGGTGGGAAAAAAAAAGAGAAAATAAAAACATTATCGACTTAGAGTTTAATGTAAATTATTCGTACAATTATTTTTAAAAAATATCATTTAATAATTTTAAAATTCAAATCTCAACAAATCGCTTATTTTATTCAAAACTATGACCTCTTTTATACAATAAAAAATAAAAATATTATCCTTTTTAAAAGGAAAAAAGTTACAAGGGGATATTGTTGTTATCTAATTTTTCAATCAGTTTGACTCATTGGTTTGTCTAATTTGAGGTTCAATCAATCACAAAATCTATGCTATTTCCTTTCCATCCCATTAAGGAAAAAAAAATCAATACAAGTAACTTCAACATTATTGACTTCAATTTTATTATTGCAAACTTTTAGCCCAAAGAAAACTGTAATCTATAAATGGAGAATATAGTTACATGTGTTGAAGTTTTAAAATTTTTTTTTTTGTTTAGGGAAGGGCAAAGTCCTTATAAGTAGATTTGATGATGATTTATATATTTATATCATGTAAAATATTAAAATTCGTGTATTCATATTATGTTTTATAAAAAAATTATACATCATAATTTATATCGACACGAAAATATAAATTATTATTATTTTTTGTTAAAACAATATAGAGTTATTGTTATAATTTTAAATCGTGTAACTTTCGTGTCTTATTTTTATATCGTATTTATATCATATCACTGTATAATATTTTAAATTATTAAATTTATTTATAAAAAAAATAAAAAAAATTTTGGCTCAAAATCAAAATTTTTATATTTTGAAAATCTCTTTACACATAAGATCAAAGAGTGAAGCAAAATTTTAAATTTAAATTTATCAAATATTATTTTTTAAAAATAATTATATAAATTAATTTAATTAAATTCGAAATTAATGTAATTTATACACCGTAATAATTGGTTTACACACTTTACAAGATTTTAACAAAATTTGTTCCTATAATTGAGCAAATTAATGCAGAAAGAAAGGAAAGATTGGTCCAACCCAAAATGAAGTTTGAGAAAAAAGGGGAATCCAATGTAGAAAAAAACGAACGGCCGATAGAGTAGCCAAGTACACATGGGCAGAACCAGGAATCCAAAGAAGCGAATAGATTTTAAACCCATAAAAAAATTATGATGACAACACTAATACCCTACCTCTATGACAGACCAATCATCGGCTTTCTTTTTTGTTTAGTCCCCGCCGTCCTTGTGTCTGCCCGGAAGGAGGTGCCCGTATTATTTTTTGGCGGGAAAATTGCCGTAAGGATACAAATTTTAGGGATTGTTCCCGCCAAAAGATTAATGAATTTTGTCCGGGAAAAGCGCGGCTATGACGGCTGGGCCTTTTTTTTTTTTCTTTACTGATAAGAATCATGGTCACTGTTTAAGGCGGCTGCCATTTTTGTGGGCTGAATCAGTGTGGCCGCTTGGTTTTCAATCCAAACTGTCAAAAGGTTCGTAGTGGGCCCCTTTTAATGGGTTCCACTTAATTAAAGCCGTCCACTTAGTTGACTTTTTTCCTTCCAGTGATTGATTGGTCTTTGGTAGGACCCTTAAGTGGCTTGACCAATAAAATTTTGATCTCTTGATCAATGAAACAATTCTTTTTTTAAACATTAGTAGATGGGAAATTCAATTCCATTTTTTTGAACAAAGAAAAGCATTTGACTGTCTCACCTTAATTTTTTTTTTATAATTTGTTAATTAGAATTAATCCTTGCGATTTTTCGTTGATAAGTGATTTATAAATTTTAAAAAGTTATAAATAAAAATTTAATAAATTCATTAATTTTAATTGAATTAACTATTTATTCTAATTTTTAAAATAAGATAATTTTTTTATTCCTAAAAATTTTTTGAAAAAAAAAATTAGTAAAGAGAAGATAAAATTTAAAATTTAAAATTATTAAATATTATATTTGAAAAATCACTAAATTAATTAATTAATTAAATTTCATAATTTTCACAAATTATATATGATGGTAAATTGATATAGTTTTAGATGATTTTTAATAATTCTTTGTTTTAAAAAATATATATTATTATTAAATTAAATATTTAAATACAAATAAATAGTGTCTGATGAGGGTTTTTTTTTTTTTTTTGCCCCTTTCTGGTCAAAAACGCGTACACTTTTACGTCTAATTATTTTTTTTGGTACCCTTTTTACTTTATTTACGCTTTTGTTTTATTTTATTATATACACATATTTCAAACTACACGTGTAGTGTTCAAAAATTATTACTCTCAAAAAGAGTAAAAAAGTTTAAGGTGGTGAATGTGGGTCAAATAATAACGTTATAAAAAGCCACATTAGCGGCCCATTTGGTAAAAAAAATTCTTACAAGTGGTTTTGTAACTTTGTTAGAAATTGAATTGATATTTTATTCAAAGATTAAATTTATTCAAATTATTATACATAAACTGAAATTTGATTTTTACAGAATAAAAAAATTAATTCCATAATTTTAATATAATTTATAATTTAAATTTGTCTATGAATCAAGTCAAATTAAATTAAATTAATTATTTAAAAGTCACGTCTAAAACTTAATCTAATCAGATCTAAAATTTTAAAATATATATTAAAATATTAAAAATATAAAAAATAAAAATTAATTATTTTAAATATAATTTTATTAATTCAATAATATTTTAGATCAAATCAGACTCAAAATTCAAAATTTATATCTAAGACTTAACTCGAGTCGAATTAGATTATAGGTCAAACGGATAGCTTATCTAGGTCTATCATCTATAAATAGTTATACTTTGTGATTATCAAATGAACTGGAAATTAATTACAATTTGACAAATCTGATAAATTAAAATGGTCACTGTTTAAGGCGGTTGCCATTTTTGTGGGCTGAATCAGTGTGCCTACAGGGTTTTCTTTTCAATCCAAACCGTCAAAGCTTCATAGTGGGCCCCTTTTAATGGGTTCCATTTGATTAAAGCCGTCTATTTGGTTGACCTTCTCCCTTCAAGTGATTGATTGGTCTTTGGTAGGACCCGTAAGTGGCTTGATTAATAAAATTTTGATCTCTCGATCAATGAAACAATATTTTTTTTAAATATTAGTAGATGGGAGATTCGATTCAATTTTTCGAGCAAAGAAAAGCATTTGACTGTCTCACCTTAATTTTTTTAATTTATTAATTAGAGTTAATTTCTTATGATTCCTCAATCTAGTTGAGATTGGAATAATTAAGGCATTGTTAATCAGTTGGGTGGGCAATCCAATTTGAAACGTTTCGATTTAATCCATTTTATAAAAAATTTTTTATTAAATTAAGTTTTGGATCAAGTTAAGTTTTTTTATTTTTATTAATTTTTTAGAAAAAAATTAAAATTTTATTTTAGGCAAATTTTTCTCTCTTTGACGAGATATATATATATATATAAAATATTTTTTATTATTATTTAATTTTATATTTATATTTTTAAATAATATTTTATTAATATCAAATCAAATTAAATATTCAAAATAATATTATAATATTTTAATATCAATTTGAGTTTGAATTCAACTTCAAATTTAAATTCGAATTTTTAATATATAAAATTAAATCAGATTCGGAACTAGTAAAATCGGTCCTATCTCAGCCCGTTGTCATCTACTCTAGTTAAGCTTGGAATAATTAATGCTTCGTTAATCAGTCCCAACTAGGGTTTGGTTAGACGGTGGTGGGAGCAACTCTTACTGTACCGTAGTTGCGTTTTATGATTGGACCTCTAAGGGTTAAATAAATACTATGACATGCACAACGCGATGAGAGTTCTCCCACTACATATCCAAATTATCCCAAGTAGCTGAATACTCTAGCTCGTGGGCCGAATAGAAGGAATCTAAAGAGAAGAAAAGTTGGCTAGTAACCAAGATACCTCATTCATTTAAGATGAAGACATTTATCTAAAACATTAACTAGGCATGGTACTGGAGTTAAAGATAATCCAGTTACAAGAAGAAACCAAAAGGATGTTAGTTGAAGCTGAAAGGAAAGATATAATAGCCAACCGACCATTCACCGAAAGTAAGGATCCATTGAAAGCAACACCATGGGAAAGAAAAACATGTCAGGAATGCAACTAATCAATTACAATAATTTAAAATGACGGCCAAAGATTCATCAGAATCCTTGCTTATTAGCAATAAGCTAGGCAAGCAGAACTAGGCAGGTGACCGGATGGTTCTAATGAACATAAAGCCACCAAGAAACATTTTTTGTACCTGAATCACTTTGTAAAAACCAGATGTGAGGATGATCTGCCTTGGCTTCCTGGACGTATGCTGCTCATTGATGCTTAAAGTCAAGCTATTGCATGTTTTAGCTTAGCATCATACTCGAAACTCTAACTGAGAGCAACAAATTCTAGCTATTCCTGATGAAGCAGTCCAGGCAAACGAATTTCCCACTGATGTTTAAAGTCAAGCGATTGCAGGCTTTAGCTTAGCATCATACTCGAAACTCTAACTGAGAGCAACAAATTCTAGCTATTCCCAATGAAGCAGTCCAGGCAAACGAATTTCTCGTCACCAAATCTCTCCATTTATTACAGAGTTTAAAGCCAAAACACCATTACATCTGCTCTTTCTCTGAAGATGATTGGATTGGTTCGTAAGAAATTCTCACCCATTTGGGCTGTTGACACTTCCAAGCTATCATATCAATGAAAATATCTTCCTTCTTTATATTGTATAACTATAATATGATACGTTTCCTGATATAAACATGTCAAAGGGCTGAATTTGCCCTTATATCCCTCCGTTAAGATGACATCAAAGTGCTTCAAGAAACTAATTTAAATTTCCAAGCAAAGGAGAGTAATTTATTGTTACAAAAGCTCATTTGTTTACAATTAAGTGAGATAACCACAACAAATTTCTATAGGTGAACAACCAGAGAACCGGGGAGGCTAACTGGCTGCTTTCGATCTACTATTAAGAGAACATTTGATTCAAACAAATACCTTGCCCCTAGAGCACTAATATATCTGGCAATTGCTGATTGCTAAAGTTACCAACTTGATTCACTAGACGCAAAAGAGTGAAAACATTAATAATCAATGCATTCATAAACATATAAGTACCATGAATACGAACATGATTTATGGCATAAGTAGAATTGTTGCAGTGCCAATATTCCAAAAGGAACCAACATATCATAAGTAACAATGACATTTTCCGTGTTTTGGTTTCCAAATTGAAGAACATTCAATTTAATTGCAGTTATCTTATTACAATAACAAACATTTTTAGCTTGATTATTTAGAGAGCAATGCAGCTCTTTCTATTCCAGAACATGAAATGAAATATTTACAGCAAACAAGCAAGTTTTGTGGTATATAGCAGTTCTTGTTGGAACTTCAGGAACTTAATTATGTACTTCAATCATCGAATCATCAACCAGCAGTTACCTCTATAACTTTATGCAACGCCCATGTCCTTGCAACGTTGGAAACCTTGCTTTCCTCCACCTGCATCTGTCTCATATGTGGACAGTTCAAGACAAAGAACTCGACTGCCTGAGCTTCAATCCCAGGACAATTCATAATATCAACACTTTGCAAACGCTTGCAGGTCTTAGATACAGAAACCAAGGTCATACTAGTCAGCTTTCTGCATCCTCTCAACTTCAATTCTGTCAGATCATTGCAGGAAACTAGCATAGAAATGAACTCCTTATCAAGCAACATCTCATTATAAGACAAGTCCAATTTCCTCAACATCCTCAAATTTTGCCCGAGTGTGGCTAGCAACCCATGTTCTCTTTCAACAACATCACAATTTATTAACGCCAATTCTTTAAGACTAGAATGCAAGGCAGTCCCAAGAATCCTTAGACCTTCGCCAGTAACAAGACAGGAACTTTGAAGCCGAAGTGTTGAGAGACCTCTTAAATTCATGGCAACAGCTAAGAGGTGATCGTTATTGAGGTCTAGCGGCAACCTGAGGTCAAGTTTCTGCAAATTACACCTACAAGTGTTTATGAATTCCAGCAAACCATCTCCGCTACCTCCATCATAAACCAGCAGAGAATTCAGTGAAGCACAATTCTCTGCCAATCTTAATAACACCCCATCAACTATACTCCTACATTTCCTTAATTCAACTTCTTGAAGACCTTCCACGCATAAGATAAACGATGAAAAAGACTCTACATCACCAACACTCTCACAGCTCTTTAGCTGCAATTTCTTAAGCCTTTTACAATTCCTCCATAGCCAACCAACACCCTTATCATCTGCCTGAATTCCTGACAAACAAAGACTTTCTAGACCAAATTCCGCATCCAATTCCTCATTTAAACACAGCCCAAATCGCTTACCTTCATCATCAACACCATCAGTTGAGCATACATATAAACAGAGCTCCTTCAAGCAAGAAAATGAAACGACCCAGTTGAGAAAAAGAGGCTTAGATAAAGAAACGGTAATACAAGTAAGGTGGGAACAAGCTTTTGATAGTGACAGCAAAGAAGAAACAGAAACTGGACCAGCTAAGAACCTGAGATGATGCAGGTTAGAACAACAAGAAGAAACTACGAAAAGCAGGTGATCAAAAAAGGCAGTGCTTGGATTGTTGTTGGATAAAGTGGCGTTGGTGATGGCATCAGACAGAACAAGAGAGAGAGAAGAAAGCGAAGGGTAATAGGAAAGAAGAGAAGATAAAGAAACAATCACAGAATTGTGCGGAAGAAACCTGAGAGAAAGAGAAGTTTTTGAGCTTCTGTAAAGGTTAAGCCAACGCTTGGAAACTAAAGAAACTGATAAAGAAGATGATGGCGTTGATGGCAGTCTTCTAAATATTTCTTGTAGAAGTTCATCACATAACATGTTATCCATAATCTCTCTTTGCAAATTCTTCAAACTTCAGAGCTTTTTTCTGGGTTTTTTTTTTGCTTGTTTTTCTCCTTGAGATACCTACCAAGGAGCTTTTATGTTTTGTGAGGCTTTTGAGTTGTTTTGGTTTTATTTTTGGTTTTGACAACTGTTTTCCTGGCTGTGATTTAAAGGTCGAATTGTGATGATTAGGTGAGAGAGACCATTGAGTTGGATTGGAGAGGGAGGTTCAGATTTTGGCCAAGCGCAGATCGAAGCGCGTGTACGGTATGTTTTTGTTGGAGTTAAGTTAAGAATGGCAATCCAATCTGTCCCATTTCGACTTGATTCGATTTTGTTTAAATTTTTTTTAAAATTAAGTTTTTGGTGAGATTAAATAATAATAAAAAAATTAAAATTAAATTTTAAATAAATTCATTCTGTCTCGATTTAATATATATAAAAAGTTTATTTTTAATTAATTATTTATATATATTTAATTTTATATTTACATTAAAAATAATATTTTATATTAAAAATATTTTATTAATTTTAAATCGAATCAAATCTAATATAATATTATATAATATCGGATTAAATCAAATTTAAATATAAAAAAATATAAAAAATATTTATTCGAATCAAATTAAATATAATATTATATAATATCGAATTAAGTCGAATTCAAATATAAAAAAATATAAAAAATATTAATTCGAATTAAATTCAAATATTACAAATATAAATTAGATTAAATTTGAAACGAACAAAAATCTAATCCATTGTCATCTCCAGTGAAGAGTCACATATCTTCTCCGTAATTCCTCCTTAAAAACAGTAATTGTTTCTTTTAAGTTAAAAAAGAGACCAATTTTGAAGATTGGAACTTAGGAGTTAATGCATTGAGGGAATTTTTTTTTAATGCTTTTTGAAGTTTTACTTTTGCCTATATGGCATTTAGTTACTTAGATTAATAAGATTTTTCTCCATTAAATACTTGGCCTTTTCATCTTAGATATGTTAGTGTTCGAAATAACCATTGATTCTAATTTACCCAAAAAGTATTTATAATTAATGATATGCTTGAATTATCAAAATTTTCTTTTTTTGAGAAATTATAAATATTTATGATGTAAATTTTAGACTTATAATACATATTTTTTAAAATATAATAATCTCTTAGTTTCGTTAGTAAAATTAAAAATTTTATTATTAATATATTAAAAATGATTTTTTTCTTTTTGTTAATTATTAGCTTTTTTATTTTAATATATTTTGTTTTTTTATTTTGTGTGTTCAAGTTTCTTTGTCAATTTAAATTTTTTTAATCTTCAAGTTGAAAGAAGATTCCTTTTCATATTTATACATTTTTAAGTTGTAATGATCCAATCATACCAAAAATTTATTTTTTTAATCACATTTTTCTCTCTAACCTAACAAAAAGTTTTAAAAATTTACCAAATAAAAAAGTATTTTAACCACCTTATCTTAGGCCACACTTTATGACTTATAAAATCATCAAAAAATTTTTTACTTAGAGGCAAAGGCAATTTCACTTACTTTAGCAAGCGCGTTGGGCTTGGTATTAGCCACCACGTCACAGCAACCTTTTTTTTTCTCTCACATCATCATAATTGAAAATTGAAAATTGAAAATTGGCTTTTTTTTTTTCCTTACATCTTTACAGATAATTTCTCTGTGTTGTTTTTGCATCTACGCTTGTCAATTCTAACTAGAATTCCATTCCCAATTTTTTTCCTTAAAAAAAATTCTGTTTTAATGAAGGCAAAATTTTGGTTTTTTTTTATACACCGTTAATATAAATTTTTTAACTTAATTGTTGAGAAACTGATACATTTTCTTTTATTTTTTTTTAATATAGCTTAAAAAATAAGTCAATGTAATAACTTTATTTGTAAAGTCTAAAAGTTCCATCAACAATGGATGAATTAATTTCCTTGATTAGATTCTTAAAATATGGTTGGAGTTTAAAAAAGAAATCTAAATTAGGTAAAACAATGAGGTTAAGCAGGGTCAACTGTCTTTTTCCTCTTAAAATTTTTAATTTCTAATTTTTTTGTTTTCTCGGAAAAAGCTAGGTGCTTTGATGTATTCTTGGAGTTTCCTCAGAAAGGGATGTAACTTGTTGTTTATTAACATTTGGTAGCAATGCCTGAGGCCAGAACCTCAGCCGGTTTCCCTCCTTTCTTCCCAGCCCTTATTTCTTGTCTAAATTCTTATTCTTGCAACCTTTTTTTGTCTCCTTCTCTTGATTATTACAGCTTAACAATCAACTACCTGTCTAAAACAACATAAAGTTTGCAGTTTAATCATGTATTGAATGCATTCGGACTCGTGTATGTATGCATGTGTATGGAATGCTCGAGCAGAAGCATCGAGCATCCTATGACTTTAGGAGCACAAACAAAGCAATCAAAAATGGATTCACAATGACAAGATTTATAAACCAATACCTAAAATTCCCATAGCAGCATAGAATCAATAGACATCAAATTGCAGTCTTTATGAGAATTACTTTTGCTTTTGTCACAGGTTCCTTACCTTTTCAAAGTGGGGATGTTGAATATTGTCCTTAGAAATCTGGCATCTTCTTTGTTCATCCATGAAAAATATATCACTTTAACTGGAAAAAGTTGGTAAATAAAACAAACATATTCAGTTGGGAGCTATTGGTGAGCAAGGCATCTAGTCCTTATCATTTTCTTTCTTCTACTTAAATTTACTGTCAAACAGCATTGCAAAGCAAACACCTTTTTTAAATGGTACACTATCGGAAATAGGCAAAACAACAGATGATTCCCTTTAACCCAAAGAAATTATGTCAACATGACCAATATTATACAATAAAATCTTGCCTAATTTTCTCTTTCATGATTGATCTTTTTCATGGAAATTTCGACAAGTTGAGCAATCATATACATGCATGCCAGCATTCATTTGTGTATGGAAGAGTATGCACCTAAATAAGGGCAATCTAAATGTAGAGATGCTTCCTCCTTTGAAACCCAAGTGTACCTCTGCATTGGTGGGCCACTTGAGCTTACTTGCATGCCTTAGACTCTAGCTGTGAGAGGAAGTTCGAATAAATTCAGCACAAAAACAATCATAAAGACCAGATCAATCATCTGTGTCATACCGCCATTTCTTAAAAGACCAATAACAAGTATGTCAAACCTCATTGTTATCCTACCAGCCAACCAGCTAATTCCAAAATCAGACCCATAACATCCAAGTTCCGGAACATTGTGTGGCTTTGACAGAAAAAACTCGTGTGCTCTCTCCAGATTAAGTCCATTTTCATTAAAAGTTTACAGTTAGGTAAGACGGCAAACATTGAACTAAAAAACTCTGGATCTTCAATTTGCAGGTCTTATCAGAATTAAGACATGTCAACAAGTATGAAGCAAAATGTGAATGCATAATACCCAGCATGGCAAGTGTACCATGCCAATGAAGAGATATGTAGCACTGTTCCATGCCCAAAGAGACTCAACCCATATCCAGAAGGCACCAACATTGACACTGCCAAAACCATCAAGCATCCCTTTCAACAGAAAAAAAGCAGCTGGAGGAAAAGCAATAAGCCCTAAAACCAGATTGCCAATCATCCTGGAAAAACTTCTCAAAGTTCCAGCTCTAACATCAAGCTTTAAAGGTCGAGCCAGCAAACACATTGGTACCATCAATAAAGCACCAATTTCAGCGGTAGCAAAATTAATGACTGACATGAGCCCCAAACCAATGAACACTGATGAGATAGTCACCGACTTCACAAGAGCCCATTCTTTTTCTTGAGATGCTTTAGCACAAGATAAAGGAGAAGCCAGAACTGAGTACAAGGTTAGAAAGCTGAGCATTGAAAGCAAAACCCAGATCATGAAGCTGGTAGTTGGGGTGCAATCAGGTATTTGGCAGATGACATATGGAATTAATGAAACAATAGCACCCCATAAGTGAACAAGAAAAACTAATTTTGCCGAATTAAGCCACATCCATGATCCAATAGTGATACTGTGCTCATCAGTATCAAGGCTTGCAGATGGAGTAGATTTATCACTTTTAGAACAGTTGCCCAAACTACTTGCATCAACATAGAGAGAAGCCGCAACTATAGGAAGTGGTGCTATGAGAAGTGCAAATGCAATCATGTAAACCCCTACAGACACAAACTTACTAGGAGATGTTAAGAGGTATAAGAAAAATGATTGGTGAAACTTCTCAAGGAGGTTATTGACTGATCGTATAACTCCTTCAATCAACCTGCACCAAGCAACATGAGATCCTTCAGAAGAATTAAAGTGACAACAAAAAAGTTATATACGACGATCTACAAATTGTAAAACCTATCTAGAGGCAAAGACCAGTTTATAGAACTTCTTAACCAGAATCATTCACATTATCTGGAGTTCAAAATTTCAAGACAACATCCTGTTGAAAGC
This sequence comes from Durio zibethinus, assembly GCF_002303985.1. The sequence goes on from NW_019168470.1 coordinate 24,900,695, forward strand.
TACTTATTGATGAGAACTACAAGTATAAATGGAAAGCAATAGGATGGAACATTTACCGGCCACCTCTTAGAAGAATGTCACTGTGCCTGACTTTATCTGATGAAAATTTAGGTAAAATCTCCAATGTAATTGCATCAATTTGGTAGTCACGGAACGCACCATGAGGGCCTGTTGGTAAACCTAGAGCCTAACAAAACAAAAGCAATACGGAGAGAGTGAAAGTAAACATCTACTCAATGAATAGAGATAAATGTGCAACTCCTTGGATTTATTCTTCTTCCATTTGATATCATTGGAAGTAGAAGATTTGTTAGAAGTATGAACCAAAAAAGGAGGAAAACAATGGATAAAAGCAGAGATAACCACATAACAACGGTATTCTACCTGATAATACAATGAACTTGCAAGTGTAGCAGTGCCTTCAACGTACTCTGTTGCAGTGATGCCAAATTTCCATTTAGGGTTTAAGCTTTTAGCTACTTTTCCTAGAGATTCAAAGATTTCACCCAAAATTTTGAGCCAACTGGAGTTAAGAAGGGACCACAATTTCTCCACCTTTACATGCAAGCCTTGCCTGTGCACTGCCAAATAATTTACAACATTGATGAGGTCCAAGTTTGGCATCTGCCCATTAGATGCCTCAGCATAAATACTAATAGTGTCTTCAAATTGGTCACTTTTATTTCTGACCTTCAGGACCAGAGCAGCAGCCATAGTCCCAGCACGTTTAAAACTACTAGAGAACTTACTTCCAGTAATAGAGTTAACTTTCAAGTCATAAAGATTATCAATATCTGGACACATCTCAGCATCTAGAGTACTCAGGCTGCTAAATTTAGGAGTCTGATAATCTCTTAACCAAGCAGAAACTGCTGCATATTCTCCATACCGTGAATCGGCAACAAGCCATATAATATCCTTGGCTAGCCAAGTAACTTGAGAGAGCAAGGAAAATACTGAGTATGCAATGCCTATAGATAAAGCCTCACCAAGACCACTCTTTAGGGCGTTGTATGGTGTTACCAAGACGATAGCCTCCTTCCCATCACCACGAGGAGCTCTTATGATCCCAACAGTGTTGATACCATATGATGAACAACTGTAGTTCTCTTCTATTATGCCAGAATCCGGACTAGAGAAAAAGTGCAGCGGATGAAAGTGATTCAATTGACGGTGGAATTTGTGAATACTAGCTTCAGCACCCAAGTCTAACATGTACCGTGCTATGATTCTTTGGCTTTCTCTGAAATGGCAATAGAAACAAGGTAAACAGAATCAGACCACATTTCTTTTACCTATTTTTTCCATGCATTGTTAAGTCAAGTAGGGGATGACGACAAGCTCGTAATCCAAAAAAGTGAATATCAAGATGTCAAGAGAAAACAGAAAGAAACGGCAACTAATCTCCATGTAAAGAAAACAGATTATCCAATGTCTAACACTAAAAAAGACAAATTGCATATTAAGTACGTCACAGGAAAAGGATTCAGAAAGCAAACCAAAAAAAAAAAAAAAAGGCAAGTTCTACTTTATTTTAGATCAAATATATAAGTAGGTTCAGATTCAAGTAGCCCTTATTAAACTCCGGTCAGGTCATTTATTGCCTAAAAGAATTTTTTGGCTTAGCCAAAAGAAAAAAATTTAACTGCCTAAAACAATTTTTCAGAAGATTTCAATTTCATATGTTCAGAGGCAGGTTTGTATCTGTCAGTTTAGCTTAGTCCGGGTTTAGCTGAATAAGACATGATTCACAGCAATAAACAAGAACTAGAAATAAAGGGATACTACATCATAGATGAAACAAGTACGGACATGACGACTATAACTTGCTCATAAACATGAAAATCTCACATAATCTTGTAAATGCTACATGCTACAACATTCAAACTCTTTGTGCATAGAATAAAAACTCCGCAACAAGATTTTAAAACCCATATACACATAATCAGTGCGCACATTCCTGTTTCCGAAGATTTCAAGTTTGAACTAGTTAGATCGTTCACCAATCTATTTCCTTCCAAAACATGCTGATTAGCAAGCATGGGACTCGCAGAACCTGCATAAATAATACCAAAGCCACACATTAAACAAAAAAAAAAAAAAAACCACGGATCCAACAAAATAAAACACGATTATAACACCTATTAAGGAATTCAATGCTTGTAAAATGAATCACATGCATAACAAAATTAATATGAAAAATAAACTTAAATCATCTTTTTCTTTTGAGTGGATGAATCCAACGTTATATTTTATCATTTTTGGATCCAAATAAACAGTAAATTTCACTCAACTTAACTTCAATACAGCTAAAATCGCTACTTCAACTGATTTCATTTCAATTATTTAAACTGAAAAAGAAAGCAAGGAAAATGGAGGGGAACCTGGCATGAGGGCATTTTCGGAAATGTAAGTGTTTTTAGCAAGAACAGGTAAGAGAAACAGAGCCAGAACCCCAGCAGTGCAGCAAACGACACTGAAATAAACATCAAAAGATTCAAAACGGCAAACCATTAATAATAACTGATTTAAAACAAAAAAGTCAATATAAGGTGAAAAATAAATCAGTTTACCTGACGAGAAAGCTGTGAGCAATAAGAAAGATCCCGAGGCGAACGATTGGCCTTATCCTGGGCTTCGGTTTTTCGTTGCTCTCACTTTTCTCTTTGGTATCGGCCATGACTTTTTGTTTTGAGGAGAGCTTTGGTTCTGTCGATGTAATGTTAGATGTTGAATTTGAGAGATTACCCTAGCAATCTTCTGAGTGTGAAGAGCGAAAATCAGGAAAGTGGGGCTTAGAAGAGCCGACGAATGGGAGAAAGGGAAGTCTTTGAGCTTCGATCGGAAATAGATCGGAGCATAGAAACTTTGGAGGTTGTTGGGCCGTTCTTTCGGGATGTCGTAGTTTCGGCCCGTTAAGTTTTTATTTATGCTGAACATTCGGCCCATTTAATTTTTTAAAAATTCTTAACATGCACTTAAACCTATAAAAAAAAATCGAAAATCAATTCCCAACCATAATTTTTTATTAGATTTAGATTAAATTTAAATATTAAAAAATATATATATATATTATATTTAAATTGAATTTTAGATCATGAACTAAAAAACAGAAAAAAAATAAATTAAATATTTTATGTTTATATTTATTTAAATATATTAAAAATAATTTTAAAAATTTAAATTTTAAAAATTTTAAAACCAATGAATCAATCTAGATAAAATTTAATTTTTATATTATGAAAATTCAAATTTAATTTTAAAATTTTAAAATTTTATATATTATCTAAAAATAAATAAATCGAATTCAAACCATTATTATTCATACTTAATTGAAAAGAGCATTAAAAATCTTTTTTGAATCTATAATTTTTAAATATAAATTCCAACACATATAAACCAATTAGCATTTAATTTTTCTTTTATGATGATATATTTAAGCTCTTTTTGTTGCTTTTTTGTACATAAAATAAAATAATGATTTTTTTGAAAAATATGACCTAAGTTTAAATGATTTTAATTTTCAAAAAAAATGTTTAAATGATTTTAAATATTTTATTGTCCTTTTTTTTACTATTAAATAAGAAATTATTTCTTACAATTATCTCGTTCTTAAGATAATTGAAACTTTTTTTTTCTTTTTAACTTTTATATTAATAATATATTTTCTATTATTTTAGTATTTTTTCTTGTCCAAAGAAATTATTTTCGTATTTCACACACATAGTAGTGGGCATATAACTAATATTAAATAAATTTTCTATTAAAAAAGAGGTAAACCAAGATTTTCTCTAAAGCTTTATACTTTTTTATAAGCCAGGTTTGCCCGGGCTTGAATTGGGCATCATCGACCTCGAAAGCCCAAGCATTCATAGGCCCTTTTTATATTTGTTATTTAAATAATACCCTAAAACGACATCGTTCCATCATATGCTTAAGCGCACCGTTTTGTCGCCCAGGCTCTAAGGCAAAGTCGATAACGGAATCATTGCCGATAATAGTTGCTCCGAGAAGAAAACTGAACTGCCAGCACGCTTTAGCTCCCAAAAGAGTTGCTTTTTCCTCTTCAAAACGAAATGATTTTTATCAAATAAATACCGAAATCACCCTTACCGTTTCTCTGATTTTACACTTCCAATGGCCATCTCTCTTTCCTCCTCCATTCTCAACCTCAAAACCAAACGCCAATCTCCGCTCTACCTCGCATTACCAAACCGACACCGTTTCAATTCTCTAACTTCCCAGTTTTCACCTCCAAGCAGAAACAACAATGCGGATTTTCAAAAAGTTCTTCCAAAGAAATGCTCAGCCGATTTCGGAGCCCTCCGTCCACGTGGCAGCTGGTGGAACCTCCGTAGTATCGAATCTCCAAAATCCTCTCCGGCGAAGCCTGTTACTGTTTGGATAGCTCTTAATCGAATGTGGAGCTTGATCGGAGACGATAAGTGGATCATCTTCCTCGCTCTCAGTGCTTTGATCATAGCTGCTGTTCGTGCAATTCATAGTCCAAATTGAAAATTTTATATATATTTTTTTAAAAATTGATTTATTTCTCAATTTAAAAGAAATTTTCAATTCCAGGTTTCGGAGATTTCGATGCCTAGGATATTGACGGCGTCGATATTTTCTGCTAACGGCGGCGAGTCTTCAGCGTTTTTTAGAAGCTCCCGTATGTTGATTTTACTGTTACTTATCTCAGGAATTTGCAGGTATTTTTATATTTTTAAAATTTAAAGTTTCTTAGCATTTTTATTTCAAAACAAAAAAAAAAATTAGCATTTCGTTTATTTGAGTTATTTGTTTGAAACTTTGTTTCTTTTTTAGCTTATTTTTATGTTAATTTCAGTGGCTTGCGAAGTGGCTGCTTTGCGATGGCGAATACGATCTTGGTGAGAAAATTTTGACTTCAATTTTGCTCTTTTGCTTTTGAAAGAAAATGGAAAAAAGCGTGATTTTTATGGTATATGGAGCTATTACATTTCAATTGTTAACTTCATTTTCGTTGTTTGTTTGTTTGCTAATGAAAATGATTTTGCTTTAATTTCCTAGTAAAATCTGAGAAAACAAAAAAAAAAAAGCAAAAGTAGTAACCAAACATGGCCTTACTTTTCCTGTTACTACAATACTTTATTTGCAGGTTAAGCGTCTTAGGCAAAGTTTATTCGCATCTCTTGTTTTTCAGGTTCGTGATCTAGTTGAGAATCATAGTACTTAGGGTTGTGATGCATATTAAATTCATGAATAACGAATGTAGATATGTCTTGTTTGTTTGTTTAGTAAAATAGTATCTGCTGCTGGTGCTTTTGATGTAGGATATATCATTTTTTGACATGGAAACTGTTGGTAGTTTGACAAGTAGGCTTGGTGCAGATTGTCAGCGATTCTCTCATGTTATTGGGAATGATATTCATCTGATAATCCGCAATGTTATTCAGGTTTTGGTTTTTTATCATATACTACATTCATTGTGCATATTTGTTTCAGGGTAGAGTTTGATTACTTTTTTCCTATTGAATATTTAGGGAACAGGTGCATTGATCAATTTACTGACTTTATCTTGGCCCCTCACATTACCAACGTTGATGATATGTTTTGTTCTCGCTATATTATTTTCATTTTATGGCCAGTGAGTATTGTTTCTCTTTTCACCTTAATTCAGCTTTCAAATTGTCCTTTTCAGCTGATTTAGAATGTTTATTCAGTTTGAACCAAGTCCTTCCTATCTTTTCTAAACTGCATCAGGATCTGAGTTTATGATAGATTGCTCTGTTCTACTGCAATGATGCCTATGGAACTCTATATATGTTGTACTTATTATGCATAAGCTGAATTAGCATGGCTGGTGTTTTTGTTAGGTACCAAAAGAGAGCTGCAAAGTTAATGCAGGAGTTCAATGCATGTGCCAACAATGTAAACCACGAAACTTGTTCTGATTGCTTCAAGATTTCTGCCACTCGAATAACATTCCAAATTAACCGGTATCTTGAATGTAGGTTGCTGAAGAAACACTTTCTTTAATGAGAACTGTCCGGGTTTATGGAACAGAAGGAGAAGAACTTGCAAGGCAACATTCTCTTTAGAATTACTCCACTAAGCATTCCAAATTTTATGGGTGTACTTTTTCCTTTTTGATTCACACATCTTTGGAAGGCATAGAAGTTGACAACCAAGTCTTTCACGTACGACAAATGTTAATTTTATCGTTGATCCCATTTGGTTTTAGGTACAAGCAGTGGCTAGATGAATTAGCTTTTGTAAGCATTCGAGAGAGCACGGCGTATGGATTCTGGAGTATGAGTTTTCTCACCCTTTACCGTTCAACACAGGTTATTTTCCATTCACCCTTTACCTTTGCCTCTGGTTGGATGAATCACACTGCAAATGATGAAATGTAGGAAGATGCATCTTAGTGACCAAAAAAGAGTTCTAATGTGAATGAATAACTATTATATGACTCAAACTTTTATTTCAAATATTTATATTGCAGGTTCTTGCGGTGCTGTTAGGAGGAATGTGCATCATGAATTCCCATGTATCACCTGAACAGCTTACTAAGTACATATTATACTGTGAGTGGTTGATTTATGCTACTTGGAGGGTGGTAGACAATTCATCATCGCTATTGCAATCCATTGGAGCTTGCGAAAAGGTCTTCCAATTAATGGATCTCTTGCCTTCTGATCAATTCTTATCAAAAGGCAAGTGTATTGTGTCTCCTTAGGGGAATATTCCATAAGCATAGATATTGTTTATTGTCTTGCTTCATTTGGTTTAGCTTTCATCATATAACATGCTGCGAGAGCTAGTCTTTGCACTAACTCTTGCCTCTTATAATAACTCAAATTAAGTATTCTGCTTCAAATTGTTGAACAATTTGGAGAACCTTGCATCATCTTATCTATATATTCTAAAACATTTAACCTGAAAGAAATGCTCTCTTTTATTGTTCATGAAAGATTCTGGAAATGGAAAACAAATCCTGATAAATTTGAATTTTTGACTGTTTCAAACTCTAGTAATTTGAACTGAAAGTTCATTTTAGATTCAAAGATTTATTCTCAATCTGTTATTTTCATTCAAACCAAGTTTTCTTTCAAATAATTAATTCTTTTAAATTGTCGTGCACATTGTTTACAGGAGTGAAGCTGCAGAGATTAATGGGGAATATACAGTTTGTGAATGTAGTTTTCCACTATCCTTCAAGGACCACAGTATGTCTCATGTCCTTATAAAGTACATGAAATCGTAAATTTTTATTTCCTTCCTCTGTGTGCTATAATTGTCATTATCTTAACAATAATCATTAAAGTTTTATCAAATTCTTCCTTCAACTGGGGAAGGGATTCTAAAGGGATGTGGGAGGCCCATCTACCGTTGAACAACCCTGCAATTAATCAAAAGACATTTCACATAACTAAATTGGATCAAGATAAGCGTAACAAACACATCACTTTGATTCACAATTTTCAATATTCATGCTTTTTCGCTGCCTCCCGTTCCTGATTTTCCCTTTTGATAGACTGGTATATGAGAAAAAAATGCTCTGGTCTTTAATTTTCCAATATTTGAGCAGGTACCCATACTAGATCATCTAAACCTTTCTGTACAAGCAAATGAAGTGGTTGCAATTGTAAGAAATTTCGTTGCTTGGTTATTTACTATTCTTCCAACGATGCTAAAACAAGGATTTGTGGTTTGACAACTCATTCTTATCTTGACAAGGTTGGTTTAAGTGGTAGTGGAAAAAGCACATTCATGAATCTTCTGCTTCGTCTCTATGAGCCAGTTAATGGTCAGGTTAGCTTTGTCATTCTCTTATATTATGTTCCTCTATATCACCGTAATTGTTCAGTGATTTGTCTTGTGTTTGAAGTTAATTATTCTATTTTTAATACTCTCTTGTAGTTTTATGATTTTCTTCTCTGTACTCGTTTTTTGTTATGCACCTAGTGAATTACTGGAATTCTAGAAGTTTGGTATTAGGCATACCTGGTGATTCATGTATTCTTCGTGTATTTGTGCTGAGTTTTACACAAAAATTGTTTGTCGCAATTCGTGTCGACGCAAAAACATGAAATACATTTTTTAGGTTTTGTTAAACCCATATATAGTTTTGCTAAAATTTTAAACCATATAACCTTCATGTCCTTTTTTCATATCACGTTCGTGTCGTATCACCATGTCATGTTTTAGATTGGCAGGTCTTAGGGATTACATGCTAAGTGCCTCTAATTGCAGATATACATAGATGGTCTCCCAATTAAAGAGCTGGACATCAAGTGGCTGAGAGAAATGATTGGATTTGTTGGACAGGTTAGATTACATATTATTTTTTGCGTGATGCATGCTTGAATATAGCTATGCACTACATTCTAAATCTGTATTTCAGTCAGGACCCCCATCTGTTTAATATGGATATCAAGTCAAACATTAAATATGGTTGCCCAAGAGATGTTAAAGAGGAAGATATAGAATGGGCAGCAAAGCAGGCCTATGCTCATGAATTTATTTCATCTCTTCCTCATGGTTATCAAACCATTGTTGATGATGATTTGCTCAGTGGGGGACAAAAGCAACGAATTGCTATTGCTAGGGCCATTCTAAGAGACCCTGCAATTCTTGTCCTGGATGAAGCCACCAGTGCTCTGGATGCAGAAAGTGAGTACTATCTCAACGTAAGTACTTGAAATTCATTTTCCTGAAAGGTAAAACTAAAAGTATAACCAAATTTGCCTTAGGTCGAGTGAGTTACTGATGCATCGCCTTCTATTGTCTTTAGGGGGTTCTTCGTGCACTGAGAAATGAAAGTATAGCAAAAAGAACTATTATTCTCATAGCACACAGGCACAATACTTCCTCTTTTTTTTTTCATCTCCTGTCATTTCAATTTCTATTTTTAGTTTTGATCTTATTTGCAACATGGGAACTAACTTTGTAGGTTGTCTACTATTAAGACTGCTGATAGAATTGTTGTAATGGACGGTGGTCGAGTTGTTGAGGTAGGATCCTTTTGTCTATTCGATTCCAAACAAGCTTGTATCTTTTAGCTTTCTCTTGAATGAAATCAACTATAGCCAACTTATGCATCTCTTGCTTTATTTGTGGTCAGATGGGCTACCACGCTGAGCTTTTACTAAAGGGTGGGTTGTACTCGCGATTAATCAGAGTCCAAGCAGAATTCATGGCTTGATTATAAACCCTCCGAGCTGTTTTGGGTGTATCTCACAGTTGCTGTTCCAAGGCTGAGGACATCAAGTACCCCCTATTGCATTCATCACTCTTATGAACATAAAATGTCTCGTATCATAAGATGCCAGCACTCATCTTGAAGCTTTAGCTGTTTCTATCCTTCTGCCCCAGTTATGCACATCGATTCTTGATGGCGAGTTGAGGCCCCCCTGCCCTTTTCTCCTCCCTCATTCCCTCTCTTCACCTACCTCTTCTCCCATGTTCACTTGTTATCGTCTAAAAGTTAGAAACCTTATTTCCTGTTTCTTTTTTTTTTTTTAAATAAATAATTTAAAATGTTTATCCACTTAAGAAAATATTGGGACCCTCATTTTATAAGAGTTGCTACTACAACAAGGAAGCAAAGCTATAAGTATTTGTTTGTTGATATTGGATTTTTGCCCTAATTCTTGTTCTAGTTCTTTCACCCTTGATGGCTTTGTCATTGAGTAGGGCTCCTAGAGCGACTGGCGAGTCAAATGCTGTGGGATCTTTGCCTTTGTATCTTCAAAAAGCTTTCTCCCCCACCATTCTTTGGCTCCATCCAAGGAACCTTTGTAAGCTTTCTCCTCTTTCTTTCTTTCTTTTCACTTTAATTCAAAACTTTCTTAGGTACCAAGTAGCTGAGGAAATCCAAAAAAAAAAAAAAAGGTTGAAAAAAGAAAGGATTTAAATCTTTTAGTAAAGAGACATGTACACTTACCATTGAGTTATATTGAGAAAAGTAAGGACTCAGACTATTTTTTTACAAAGAAGGTCGCAACTGGGAAAGGGGTTACAGGAATTCGGATTCAAATTAAAAACCTTGCAGATGGCTGCAAAAAAATGTCCATCCATGATGGGTGGTAGAAAGGATCCTTCAAAGCTGTTAATAATGGCAAACTCAAAGCCATGGAGTGAAGTTTTCAATCCAAAATTCCGAATTTAAACCAATGGCAAGCTCTTCCTCGGGGTACCCTTTATCATCCCTAAAGCTTTCAAGTAATCAAAGAGTTGCAGCATTTGACAGAGAAACCTGAAGGCTTACAATAGGTAGTTGGGAATCCAATCTGTTGGGAATTGTTACTTTGGCTGCATCAATTGCTTGTTCTTGGTCAAAGAATTCTTTTCTTTATGATAGGGAAACTCTTTGTTTGAGTTAAAGTTCATATACTTGCATTATATCATGCATTTCTTCCCTTTTCTCAAAGTAAAACCACAAATTAACCAAAAAACAAATCCATTTCTACAAGAAAACAGATGAAAATCATGAAATCATGAGTGATGGGATTAAGACATGACTTGTCTTATTAAAGATTCTCAAGGGCATCAATGGAGAAATCTCCTGGCTGAGGAACTTGCTGGTGAGGTAGGCCTTTCACTCCCTCACTTTCCTTGACTGCTTCCTTCCCATTTCTTTCCCTAACATCCAAATTTTGTTCTTTTTTCAGAGCATCATCATGAAACCCACCTGGTGGCTCATCCGCTGCACCTTTAACTTCCTTCCTGGTTTGAGTGGTTTTCTTGTTTCTGTAGCTGTCCATTGCTAACATCTATAGTACCCATGTTAAGTTTTAAAGATTTCTTGGGATTTTATATAAATTATTTTGGTTTTCTTGAATTTTGTGCCTGCATGAAATGTAACAGGTGTAGTGTTTAGGAGGCAGCTTTGACATGTGTTTTAAACCTGTTGTTTTGGCTTCATGCACAATGCATACTCATCCAATGGCCTATGCCAAATTGCCAAGTGATCTTCTTGTCTTGGATTAAAAGGTGTACAATATTGGAAATTGAAGTTTTTGAAAACATTTTGATATGCAAAATCAGCAAAATTCATCCTAAATTTACAAACTCCTAAAAAGAAAATGTTTTCATTTACATAACTTTACAAGTACTTTTTATTTATGGTGATTACATGGATAGAGTTCTTAATAGGGATAGCAATGGTTTGGGTTAGGACGGATTTTTGTTTGTCTTAAATCCGATCTGATTCTATATTCATAATAATTGAATTCAATATGATTTGATTTTTTTTTTAATTTTTTTATATCGAAATTCGATTTAAACTCGATATTTCGTGAAACTATATTCGATTAGATTCGATTCAAAATTAATAAAATATTTTTTAAATATAAAATATTATTTTTAATATAAATATAAAATTAAATAAATATAAAAATATAAAATTAAAAAATAATTTTTTATATATATTGTGGAGTAGATTGAGATGAATTTGCCTAAAACATGATTTCAACTTTATTCTATAATTATTCAACCTAATTTGAAATCTGATTTTTCTTTTTTAAGTAAATCTTAAAAAGATCATATCAAAATTCGTTAAGCACGAGTTGAGCTATTATCCCTAATCCTTAACTAGTTCAAGCTTGAAAGATAGATCAATGTTTTTGTAATGGCATTTTGATTTTGCTATTTGTTTTCCTTTTGGATAAACCTTGCTAGTATTCTAAAAATATGATTAAAAATATAATAACTTTGTTTTACTTAGCAATAAACAAATTTAAAGAAAAACAATGGTGATGATAGATAGACAGTTCATTTGACAATAGGTAAGAGAGAATTTTAGGTAGGAAGACAACGAGTTGAGATAAATTTTATTTATCTCTAATTTAAATTTATTTTATATTCATGATATTTAAATTTGATCTAATAATTTTTTTAAAAAATTTTTATATTTGAATCAAGCTCAATGTTATATAAAATCATATTTAACTCGATTTGAAATAAATAAAATATTATTTTTAATATAAATATAAAATTAAATAAATAATTAAAAAAATTATATATATTAAATCAGAATAGAATGAATTTATCTAAAATATAATTCGATTTAATCTGATTAAAAATTTAATTAAAAAAAAATTAATCTTATGAGATCGAGTCAAAATTTACTGTAGATGAATTGAATTGCCATCCCTAACTATAAGGGTTTAATTCTAGAACGATATGAACAATTTTTTTTTTCATCACATTGTCAAATAAACCGGAATTTATTTTAGGCTAATAGATACACTAAGCTTTCAACCCAACTTAATCTGGAAAGAGAATACCCAAAAATTCTAAGAACCCAAACAAATTAAAAGCCCAGCAGAACCTAAACCAAGAAACTCACAAAAGCCCAAAAGAGAGCCCAAAATCTGTCCACAATTGGGACACGTGGCAACATACTATTGGCCAAGGCTCATTTTATATTTTTTCAGTTTATTTTTCTATTAATTGGCACATTTAACATTACATGCTGAAATCAGTTTTGTTGCATTTAAAAAGAAAGAAATAAAAAAAATATATAAAAATTAAGATAGTGGCTTATTAAGCATCTTAGCCTTTTATTCATAATTTATTTCTTTAGTTTATTTTTATTTTTTTTGCCTTTAATAGCATCTAATCTTTTTAAGATTCATCAAATTACCTTTTCTCAACTTTCATAAAGCCAAGCTTTTTTACCTTTTACCTTTATATTAAAATTGCATTAGAAATTCATAATGATTAAAATAATATTCCCACTTTGAAGGATTTAAAAGCTACAACTTTGCATAAAGTTGGATATTAAACTAAAAAATCCATTAACAATAACCAGTTTGGATTTTTTTTGAGTATTTATTTTCTTTATAACTTAGTTTAAATTATATTTTAGATTTATTAAATGTAAATTTAAATTAGTACTTAATGATTATTTAAAAAATTATTTAATTTGTTGTCAATGAAAGTTTAAAATTTTAAAATTAATCAAATGATATATATATTTGAGTATATTAAAAAATAATAAAATATTAATTTCTTAATTTTTTTAATTTCATTTGTAAAATTTAAAAAATTTTATTTATCCATATTTTTATTTTTAATGATAAAAACACAAAATTTACCTTTTTTTTTTTTTACAACTGGTCAATTTGGTCAACTCCGAAAAGAGCGAGGACGGTAACTTCACAACAAAACGACGACCAGATTAAAGCACCTGAAAATTAAAACGACAAACACCCTGATAACCCCGGAAACCACGTGACAAGCATAATCCATTTTTGGTAACAAAATATAAAGTAACCTCCCTTTCCCATCACCACCAATCCTCTCACGCCACGTGATCCCACAGCTCTCCTTTTCCCGCTTCAAAGTAAACCCCAAATAAACCTCTCTTCTTGTTAGGGCTTCTTCTTCTCCCGTTTCCTTCTTCCTCACAGAGCTCAACTGTCACCAGATTTCTACTATGCGCCAACCTCTATAGCTCTGGCGTTAGCAAAAATTTTGAGTTTAAAGATGACTCGGCTCAGTTTTTTGCTAATTTTAACGGTTTCGTTAACGGCGGTGACCGTAACGACGTCGCATATGAGCTCTGGTCCTCACATAGCTGACGTCAACATACTTCTACCTCCAAAAATGACAAACCCCGTCGAATACCGGCTTCAAGGAAGCGACGGCTGCTTCAAATGGTCCTTTGCCGTGCAATACATTTTTCCAAAAATACGTACATTTTACCGTATACAAATACGTATAACTATTTATTTATTTATTTTTGCAGGTCGTGGGATCATCATGAGATTTTATCAGTTCTACCAGAATATAATGTCACCAATCATTGCTCGACAAGTGCACGGCTGCGATCGATTGCGCCGTACTCCGGTAGAAAAGAAACAGCCGTTTATGCTAGTGACGTGTACACTGGAAACGTGATTCGGTGCAAAGTTTTCATTGATAATTTTGATAGAATTCAAATATTTCATAATTCTATTAAGCTTGATCTTGATGGACTCGCAACGCTCCGCGTTCGTGCCTTTGATAGTGAAGGTAATTTAAACAAAAAATAGGTTAATGTTCACTTTGGTTGTTGCTTTGTTGAATTAGGAATTAAAAAAAGAATGTAATTTAAGAATAACAAAATGCATGATATTAGTTTTCTACTGACCGATTATGTTACTTTGTTGTTAGATTTTAGGTTTTAGTTGATTGTTTGTTGATTAAGATTTTGCTTTTAGCAACTTTTTAGGAGGCAAATTGTAAGTAGGACAAGTATCAAATTTAGCATTATGTTCTACATTGCTTTTTGCTTTCACTGCAGACAATGTGTTTTCGTCGTTGGTGGGTTTACAGTTCATGTGGCAGCTGATGTCTAAAACTAGTGGATCAGATCATCACCTTGTGCATGTTCCTTTGAAGGATTCTCCCCTAAGTGACTGTGGTGGATTGTGTGGTGACTTAAATATCCAGATACAACTTGAAGAAAAGGTAATTGTATGGTACATTTCAGATAGCGGTGAGGTGTCATGTACTCTTGCGTTTATGTTGAAGCTTATGCTGTGACATGTGCTGCAGGGTGTATTTTCTGATTTATTTGTGGTAAAAGGTATTCACATTGGCCATGAGAATGTTTCAGTACAGTTGCTTGAGCCACCGTTAAAGGGCATGGATGATAAGATTGTTCTAACTGTAGCAGAAGCTATGTCACTAGATCCACCTTCACCTGTTTTTGTCCTCATTAATGCTACCCTTCATTATAGTCTTAAGGTTATCCGTGGGACTGTTCATCAAGGTTTTCTTTTTTGAATCCCTTCGTTAACACTTTCTAGTCATTGAATTGATCGGAATTTCTTAATGCTATCAAGTTTATATGGAGTAAACTGGCTGTTTTTGTTTCATTTGATTGATGTTCTTAGAAAAAGTCTTAAGTATCTTTCCACTGGTATTTGCAGAGGTAACTCTTCCATCTCCACATCATCGCTGGTCTGTTTCAAACCGTTCAATTGCTCAAGTGGACTCTATGATGGGTGTAACTCATGCGCTAACATTGGGTGAAACAACTGTCATTGTTGAAGATACCAGAGTTGATGGCCATAGTCAACTGTCTTCTCTTAACGTGGTCTTGCCAGATACCTTGTGTTTGTACATATCACTATTATCTACTTCTGGTGAACCAGTAGAGGGAATGGAACCCATTCCATCTGTGGCACGTTGGTATGTTGTTTCTGGAAAACAATACCTCATTCAACTGAAGGTTTTTTCTCAGGGACCTTACGCACATGAAATCTACATTACAGAGGTACCTTATGGCTTTTTTATTTTTGCCATTTAGCAGTGATATTGGTGAACTGTATTGTCTTGATAACATCAAGAACTTTTTTGACTGATGTGCTTGGTAATTAGGTTCTCATACTTTCTTCTGTTAATGGTTTTCCTTTTTATCCTCTTCATTTCCATTTGGTTATGCTTTAAGGGTCAATGATTTTTTAGGTTACAGATTTTGTTGTCATTGTCATTTGTTAGCTTGCTAGTGTAATTTTGTATGTTAATTAGTTATTATTTTCTTGGTTATCTTCCACTCAGACTTCCTTTCCTGCATTGCAGAATGATGATATTGAGTTTTATGACAACCAATCTGGGTACTGGAAGATTGTCCCAGTGTTAGAACCTATTGCATCCAGATACAGCCGGAGGAGTGCCAGAATTTTAAAAGCAACTTCAGAGGGACTGGGGAAATTGACAACCTCATTAGTTTATTTTAATGGGCATCTTGATACCAAGGAGGTGATATGTCATTTACTTTCTTGTTTTCTTTTCTTCTTATTCTTTTAAGAAATAAAATCGTAAAGGGCATCAATTTGTTTTTTGATTTTCTTATCTGCATTGATCTCTGTTGGCCTTGTTATGTAGGTTCTCAAGGTTGTGCAAGAGGTGATTGTTTGTGATCAAGTAAAATTTAGCGTGGAAAAAGTTGGTGGTAAATCTCAAATTATTCTCCTTCCTTGGGCACCTGCTGTATATCAGGAGATGGAGCTAAAGGCTACTGGAGGTTGGTAGCTTTTTACCTGTTCAACTTTTGAAATTATTTTTCCAAGTTCTAACATCTTTTAATGGGCTTCAATGCTATTATAGGTTGTGCAAAAGCTGCCAGTGACTACAAATGGTTTTCTTCAGACATGACTGTGGTTTCTATCACTGCTTATGGAGTTGTCCAGGCTAAGAAGCCCGGTAAAGCTACAGTGAAGGTGGTGTCAAGTTTTGACTCATTCAATTATGATGAGGTAATGGAATTTGTTTCTTCTACTGCTTTCTTTGTTCTCATGATTGGCAAAGGTCCTTGTGTAGCATAAAATTGATAAAGATCCTGTGGCATATGCGGTGCTGCTGCTTTTATCAGTGACGTTTAAAATTCTAAAACATATATTATCTTGTTCATTTTATACCCTGTAAAATATTCCAATTTCACATGCTCCTTAATTAGTTAAAGTTTTCTTTTGAAGTTATATTTGTAATGTTTTTAACAGGTGGTGGTTGAAGTTTCAATTCCTTCCTCTATGGTTATGTTGCAAAACTTCCCTGTTGAAACTGTTGTGGGATCAAATCTCCCTGCTGCTGTTACAATGAAAGCATCAAATGGTTATGTGATATTCTAGAATCATTTGGAAATTTCTTTTCTTCTATGCAATCTCTCCTGTTGAAGTTGACTTGCCATTTGCAGGTGCCTACTTTTCTAGATGTGATGTATTTCATTCCTTTATAAAGTGGAAAGCTGGAAGCGAGTCTTTCATTGTTACCAATGCAACAGGAGAGGCACCAGTCTTTGAAAAGCAAGAAAATTCGGAACTCCATGCACTAGTAGATGGTCCTTCATGTTCATGGACTTATGTATATGCTTCTACATCTGGTCAAGCTTTGCTGCATGCAACATTTTCAAAAGAATATCCTCATTTTGATCCTTCTTTTAGTGGGCCCATAGTTTTAAAGGCAACTTCCAGAATTGCAGCATACAGGCCACTTACTCTGCATCAGGCAGGTGATGGGAACCAGTTTGGTGGTTACTCGGTTAATACAGCTAAATCAGACGCTGCTAATCAACTAGAAGATCTGGATAGGTTATATCTTGTCCCGGGAACACAGTTAGATGTCATGCTTCATGGAGGACCAGAAAGGTGGGATAAAGGTGTTGATTTCATGGAAACAGTGGAAATTTTTAATGAAGAACATGCACATGATAATGGGGTTCATAAGCCTCATATTTATAGCAGCCATGGCGGCTTGTACAGAGTTTTATGCCAAACATTGGGGACTTATGTAAGCTTCTCTGCTATTTCCTGGAAGGCCCTTTATGAGTTTCAACTGAAGTCCATACACATAATTTCTTTTCTTACGTCGTGCTTTGTCTAATCCAGAATCATGATATATTTGCTTTTATGGTTTCAAATTGTTCAGAAACTTGTTTTTAAACGTGGAAATTTGGTTGGAGACGATCATCCTCTTCCTGCAATAGCGGAAGTTTCACTGTCTCTTGCTTGCAGCCTTCCTTCCTCTATTGTGGTAATAGCGGATGAACCTGGTAAATATTATTATTTACATTGGACAGATGTGAAATATGACCTTCAATTCCTCCCGCCCCTCTTTTTTTAATTCCCCCTTTTAATCTTGTTGTGTGATTTTGGCTGATGCCACAGTCAATAATCAAGATGTTATTCAGACTGCAATTCAAGCTGACCGTAGCCCAGGGCGAATTCATGTCACCCCTGTTACTGTGGCAAATGGGCAAACAATAAGAGTGGCTGCTGTTAGCATTAGTACCTCTGGAGATCCTTTTGCAAACTCGTCTTCACTGTGCTTGAAGTGGGAACTAGGCAATTGTGACAGTCTGGCTTATTGGGATCATGCTTATGATTCAGAGAGCTCTAATAAGTGTGGTTGGGAGAGGTTTCTGGTTTTGCAAAATGAATCAGGATCGGTACTGCCATGATGTTTGACATTTTTTATTCCTTTCTAGTTCTGGTTTTTAGTTATGCTTAGAAACATCTTTGCCATAGTTAACAGTTGAAAAAGGCATCATTTCTTGTTAAGATGATTCTAAGGATAGCTTTAATTTCCTTCAGGAAGTGCATGGAGAGTTTGATGCTTCATTGTTGTATGCAATTCTTTAAGCAGTGTAGGAATAGGCATTCTAAGTTATGGGGTTATATGTAGTCCTTGTCCTTCCAACATTATTTGTGTATTCATACTTTTCTTCAATATGTTTTGCTCTCTAGAAATTGTAAGGATATTTTTCCTTTAGTGATGATCTGGGTTACTGAAGGATTGGATGTTATGTGTCATGTTGTTTTACTTAAGGGGGAAAGTGGTGGGAGTTCTTTGTCAAAGTGGGGAGGGGGAGGTTGAGCGAAGTGTGGATGCACTCAAATATAACTGTGATAATACTCTTTAAATTAAGCAAAGATATCACAGCACAAAATATTTGTAGTATCTCCCTGCAATAATATCTTAAAGTTGTTAAACATGGAAAAAATACATTCGGGTTCACATTGGCTTCAAATAGATGTTGCTGATATACATATCTACGTTTTTGCAACCTTTCAGTATCTAATATTGGTTTGAACTGATTAACAATCAGGTCATCACTTGTGTAATAATTCTTGGGGCATAATGAGTGTTACATCAATATTCCTGATCTACTATTTTACCTGTTTTGCTTAGAGGTTGTACAAATTTGACAATTTGGATTCTTGCTAGCATCTAGTTCTTCTCATTGTTGGTATTTGTAATTATGTCAATAGACATTTTTGTTCCACCGATGTGTAATATGCTTAGTAGGATTTTATAACTTCTATACTATTTAGATGGTTGGCCTTTTAGTCGTTTTTATTCCCTCCTTAAGTATTCAATACTGGATGTGACTTTTTTCTTCTCATCATGTGTTAAGTTGTTATAAAATGAGATTTTAATTGCTTTTTTCTCAGTGTGTTGTCCGTGCCACTGTTACTGGATTTTCTGGGAGTTCCATGGCTGATAATTATTCTGTTAAATTGCTAGAAAGTTCAAAGAACTTTCTTACAGATGCTGCAAGGTTAGAGGTAGGCCGTTTTGGCAGGTTTATATTCCTATTTTTGTTGCTTAATATTCATTAAATACCTCCTCTGCCATTTTTCCTGCTATGAAGAATCTATTCTGACAAGCTTGGTTCATCCTCTCTCTTTCTTTCTTCTTTTCCTTTTCTTTTTTCAATTGCTATTAATGTTATCTTTTCTTTGGGGGGTTTAACATTGGATAAAAAATTCATTCTAATATTTTGCTTTGTTAACTTTTGCAGCTCGTTTCAACTTTAGGAGTCAGTCCAGAGTTCAATTTGTTATATTTCAATCCTGATGCTAAGGTAGAATCTAGCACCATCCTGCTTAAATAATTTGCTGTTTTCAAATGAATATGTATTACATATACTCTTTTGAAACATGTTTGATGATGTTGATGTGGTATGCATTGTTTTTTAAGCTGATTTGATCATTGTTGATATGCATTGCTTGAGAAACATTTGATAATCTTTTTGTATCACCTATTCATACCTTTTTGCTAAAGGTTATATATATATATATATATATCTTATGGAGTTTGATAATTGAAGAATGGAAATCTTGCAAATGAATCTAATTTTTGCCTTCAAGAAACTTGTTTACCATATTTTCATTTAATTTTTTAACACACTGGTCATTGGCTATCTTGGTTTTCGGGTTTGCATTGTTTTTGAAGCTGATTTGATCATTGTTGATATGCATTGCTTGCTTGAGAAACATTTGATAATCTTTTTGTATCACCTATTCTTACCTTTTTGCTAAAGGTTATATATATATATATATATATATATCTTATGGAGTTTGATAATTGAAGAATGGAAATCCTGCAAATGAATCTAATTTTTGCCTTCAGTAAACTTGTTTGCCATATTTTCATTTAATTTTTTAACAAACTGGTCATTGGCTATCTTGGTTTTCTGGTTTCTGGGCCATTACATTTTTGCAGATCTAATTATTAGCTTGGAATAATCTGTTGCTTTGGTCCACTTGCTAGTTTCTGCATTTGAAATTTTATGAGGATTATGGTTTTGCATATGTAATGACCAATGATTAGCTTGGATTAGAGTATTACTTTGGTTCCCTGGCTATTTGCTACATTTGGAATTTAGTAGATGATTCTTGGTCAGTGTTTGCTCTTAAGGCCTTCAATAAGCGAGTAAGTGAATGGATATCTGATGCCATCTGATGCTTAAAACCATCAATGACTTAATTGCAAAATAAATTTAATCTTTCCATGTCTTTTTGAGTACTTGGGAAAAGATGAATGGTAAAATCTGGGGGATATTGTAATATTGTTGCTATCTATGTAGACCACCAATTTTAACAGTTCTATCCAGTCCGAGTCACAGTATATCAGCCTCCTTTTTAATTTATCATACTGATCATTCGAAAAGAACATTGTGCTACTAACAACATTTATGTAATCATCGTTACTTATTCTAAGGCTCTTAACAGGATTTACTGTCTTGTTCGATCTCCTTTCTATTTGTTAATTATGGTGTTGCTCCTTAGTTGAACTTAGGGGAAAATAAGGTTTTAGATTAGATGATTATAACTATGTTCGGTGAGTGCAATGTTTAACGGTACCTCAATATGTAAAGGATTTTGTGTAATGCCCCCAATCCCACGTTGAAAGAATGTGTGGATATGGTATGATATATAAGTTGAGACTTAATCCCAAATTTGTGAGGTGCCTTTTGTGGAATAAAACCGTGAAACCTTTGGGTCAAAATGGACAATACCTAGCATGTTAGGTGCGGGTCTCCACAAATGGTATCAGAGTTGTCACCAGTCGATGGGAACTAAGTGTTACATCGTGGGATTTACTAAGTGCTATACGGTGGGGAGCCACCTTTAGAATCCCAACCTCTGGTGTGATCTTGGTCCAGTGGGTGGACTAAGCTTGACAGGGATGTCAAGCTTTAAAGGTGGGGAAATTGTAATGCCCCCAACCCCACATTGAAAGAATGTGTGGATATGGTATGATGTATAAGTTGAGATTTAATCCCAAACTTGTGAGGCGCCTTTTGTGGGGCAAAACTGTGAGACCTTCGGGTTAAAGTGGACAATACCTCGCAGGTTGGGTGCGGGTTTCCACATTTTAAGCAGCACATCTTTAATCCTTGTGAGCCTAATTTATTTTCAAACTAACCCTGCTGGTTTAATTTTGTTTTCCAGCATAAGTACACTCTGTTTGTGCTTTCGTTTGTAAATTTGGCCATTTATAAATGTCACTTTCTCCATTTAGGCAAATTTGTCAATTACTGGAGGGAGCTGTTTCTTGGAAACAATTGTGAATGATTCTCAAGTGGTTGAAGTTACTCAGTCTCCACCTGGTTTACAATGCATGCAACTGATGTTATCACCTAAAGGCCTGGGGACTGCAGTTGTGACAGTTTATGATATTGGGCTTGCTCCTAACCTTGCAGCTTCTGTTGTGGTAATCTCTTACTCCATCTTATTCCTGCTTTATGTTTTGGTAATTTGTGGGAATCTTGTATGAAAATCCTTTAATTTTTCCAAAAATTTCATGCATCAATGTAGATACTTTAAAGAGAAGTTCATTTGGAGTACTTAAAATAATTATTGCTCCTGAAAGTAGGTGGTTTACCTTCAGTCCCCAAGTAATTAGGAATACATAATATATTTGACCTTTACTGTATAATGCTACAGTAAATAAAAATGCTTTTTTATTTATTTAAAGTAACTTTTAGGCTGTATTTGGCAAAGTTGAAGGAAAGTCTGAAGGAAATCCCTTTCCATGGATGTTGGTGACTTGTTGCTATTCACATTTGAAAAATTATGTAAAGCCAACTTACCCAAACACATTACTTTGTTGTCTAGAACAGAGATGTGTTTTATGTAAGTTAAGACCTGTAAATTCAGTTATAATTGAATCCCTGTTTTAATTAGAAAAACATGTGGATCTATGATTTTCGAATCTTTATCATGGCTCATCCATGTAAAGTAATTACTTGGATCAATTTAAGTTTCTTCCATTTGCTTTTTGAAATGAAATGCTGGGTTGAAATTATATCATGCTGTTTTTGGAAGAACTTATTTCCTTCTTCATGCCAAGAATTCTGCATTCTCCTACTGATGATACTTCATGTTTGATATCTCAATTTGCTCATAATTTATCATGGTGACATTACAGGTCCAAGTTGCAGATATAGAATGGATTAAGATTATGTCTGGAGAAGAGATAAGCCTTATGGTGGATTCTTCACTGTACCATTTACTTAGTTGATCCTTTTTCCCCATTTTTAACCCAGATAAGTACTTTTTAACTGGTAATTTGATATTTGAAGGAAGGAAGTTCACAGTCAGTTGGTCTGATGGCTGGGGTTGATGATGGAAGCACTTTTGACATTTCTCAGGTTTGAAATGATTTCCATTTATCATTCTCCAGAAGCTATAAATTCCAGATTATCTTTTGTGGAAACATGTTTTAGACTAAATGCTGTAGGAAGTGTTCTGGGTATTTAGCCAAGTGAGTGCAACTGAATCTTGGGTACACATGTACATAGCTAACATCTTTTGTAAAGAAATGCATCTGTTGTCCTCCCATGCATGGGATCCTTCTATGACATTCTTATGGTTATGCTAGAAGTAACAGATATGTACTCTACTCAATATTTTGACAATGTATCTCATAATATAATCTTTTGCATTAAGAAATATATCTTTGTACATATCAGTTTACCCTGTTCAGTAAAGGTTTCTGATGTGTCTATGTCCATACATCCACACGTAAATCATATTTTCTTGTGCTTTCTATTACCCTGATGGGATCCTTTCCTGCAGTACGCATACATGAATATTCATGTGCATATTGAGGATGATATAGTTGAACTTTTCGACAAGGATGATATCTCAACTTATGCTGGTGGATACGTTGGTGCACAGACTTTCAAAATTAGGGCAAAACATCTTGGAATCACAACTCTTTATGTAAGTCATTTTATCCTTGTACCAATATCTTTAATGTTATCATTTCCTAGGGACTCCTTGAGATTTCTCTATCAAGAGTTTGGTTGCATAAATTTCAAGATAGATCTTGATAACAGGTTAGTGCTAGACAACATTCTGGACATGAAATATTGAGTCAAGCTATAAAGGTTGAAGTTTATGCCCCTCCAACAATTCACCCACCTAAAATTTTCCTAGTACCTGGTGCCTCTTACTTGGTATGCTTCTTTCTTTATTTCTTTATTTTTTCTATTATATATGTATATATATATATATCATGTTATTCTGTGACAGTACTTATTGAGCTTCATATCCTCTTCCCCTAAACTCCTTGCACCTCCTTTCCTTTTATATTGGAAATTTAATTCTTTTTTTTTTTTTTCATGTTTTTAATTGTATCTAATATCACATGCATTTTTCATGCTTTTAGCTCACTATAGAAGGAGGTCCAACAATTGGTGCCTTTGTGGAATATACAAGTATAGATGATGCTATCGCAGCAGTTCACAAAACTTCAGGACAATTGACTGCAACTTCACCTGGAAACACTGTAAGATATGAGATATTATACTCATCTGGATCTGATACTTAAAATAACAACTGTTTTGTTTATCTATGAATTTAATGCGATGGTGCCTAACTTTTTAACTTTGCCCTCATGAAGATTGTTTTTAATGATGCTTTAGTTTGTTAAGCACTTAGGAATTAGGATTTTCAAGTTTAAATAAAGTAGATGGTCCAATTTAATGGATTTGGTTTATTATGAATGGGGACCTCTTCTTTTGGGTGGACACTGTTGAATTTTTATACTAACAGTTACTAGAACATTACGTTGTTGTAGATGCTTTAGGTTCTCAATGTTTGCTTTTGTTTCTTCCCCCTCTCTCTTAATTTTCAACTGCCATAAATAGAAGTGGAAAAATCTCATTTGGAATCTGCAATCTTACTAAATGAACTGAGTGCTCATAAGCTGCTCTTGCAAGAGCATATATGCGTATTCCTAACAAGTCTTTGTCAGCTGTTCATGGTCATATTTTATAGGGTTATACAAAATGGACTCACTGCCCGTGCCACAATGTCTTAAACTAGTTCTGTTGGTAAACTTCATCATTTAAAATTCTATGAAGGTCAAATACTTATCACCAGCTTCATCACTGAGACAGCAAAACGCTAGTACTTGACTTTCCCCTTAACAAACTAGTTTATAAAATTTTTAATTTAGATTTGTCTTTTGCTATTACCATCAGACTTTGGTTGCCACAGTTTATGGGAATGGTGGTGGCATGATTTGTCAAGCATATGGCAATGTTAAAGTGGAAGTACCATCTTCAGCCATATTGAATGTGCAAAGTGAACACCTTGCCATTGGCCATGAAACACCAATCTATCCTTTATTTCCTGAGGCAAGTATTGAGAGACTGAAGAACTATTTCAATCAACTACCTATTTCTTTCTGAATTTTGACTGAGTTTTGGTATCTGCAGGGAAACTTATTTTCTTTCTATGAGCTTTGCAAAGATTACAAGTGGACTATAGAAGATGAAGAGGTTGAATTAAGTGTTCTGTAGAATTGTGTTTGTCTGTGATTTATTATTTTATCATCTGATTGTATTTTGTTGAATTTTTTTATAGGTGTTGAAGTTTGGGGTCCCACTTGTTGGTTCGGAGGCAGTTCGGCGCTTCAGTTATGTGGATAAGGAAGAAGTTAGTTTTATCAATGTCTTGTATGGAAGGTATACTTGTTTTAATGAAAATTAGGTTATGTTTCTTTTACATTACAGAAACTGATTATTATTCTTGTGTTATTTACCACACTTCATGTAACCAATAAGTCTTGGCTGATTAAAAAACATAAAAAAATATAATGGATACAGTATGGACATAATTTTGGCCTCGTCAAATAGATACAGGTGATACAGTAACCCTGGGAAGTGATGTGCACTGGAAATTTCATCGTCTTTCTAAAAAAAATTTTGGAAGGTTGGAAAAATTATTCACTGTGAGGCATCCTCTATTAAAGTTTGCTTGATTTTGAGTGCTTGTGGTTGAGTAGTTAATGCTGCATCTTATTCATATGATGAATAATTTATAAATGTTGTTTGCACCAAATTTGTTTGGTTTTTTGAACTTATTAAGGAAATTTTAGATTGATGTTGTCTTTAAGTGAAGGTATGTGATTTAAGTTAAAGCCTTTTGGTTTCTCTATAAGGTCAACATAGCTGTATTCTTCTGAATTTCCCTTGTAATATAACTATAGATTGAAATTAGAATAGCGATTCTATCAAGTCCTAACTCTTGCAAAATGACTTAGGAATAGAAAAGACAATCATGAAAAATTTCCTTTTTGCCTCCTTATAGTAGTGAAATTTGGTCTTACATATTGGAGGCTGGTCTGGAGAATGATAATTCTAGATAATATTCTGTGTGGTTTGCTCAATCAAACAACAATGGTCAAGACATAGGCAATCTAGTTTTATAGCTGAAATTAGGAAAAAAGACAAGCTTAGGGCTTATTATGGATTTTGACATGATTTGAAACTTATAGGCACATTCTTGTAATGCTTAAGGCATGTCCACTGAGCCTCAATGGCCCCTTCATTCAGATTCCTAATCTTTGAGTGATTAGAATTAATGCTGGCAAGTTGAATCTCTTTCTGATCTTACCAAACTATCCAATTACACTCGCTTTTCAAATGAGCAATTATCTCTCTTATCCAGGGCCCCTGGTAGGACGAATGTTGCAGTTTCTTTCTCATGTGACTTTATTTCTTCTGGTTCACACTTGGGGGCGAGGACTTACAGTGCATCGATCTCACTATTGGTGGTGTCTGATCTTCCCCTGGCACTTGGAGCTCCAATCACATGGGTTCTTCCTCCCCATTATACCACATCTAGCATTTTGCCTTCATCAGCAGAATCACATGGGCAAAGAGATAGTCAGAGTCGCAAAGGAAACATAATCTATTCTTTGTTAAGAAATTGGGATGAAGTGACGGAAATTTCACAGCGTGCTGTTTCTATTGATGGGGACAAAATAAAAACAAAAGATAGCAATAATCTTGCTTGCATTCAGGCAAAAGATCGCATCACTGGAAGAACTGAGATTGCTTCTTGTGTGCGGGTTGCTGAGGTATTTTTACAACCTTTTATATGTCCTAAATACTAAGATATCTAGCAAGCAGCTAATACTCCTTTTCCATTCTCTTTTTGACTGTCAAACATTGTTACTGTCCACATGTTTTAAATTTGTATTTATTACCAAGTTACATAGACTAATCTATCACCATCACATCATGCAATTGTGGAGGGAAAACAAAAGTGTCTCAACATGTTTGTGTTATCTTTTTGCAAAATGATTTTATTTCTAATCTTTGCATAAATTAAGTCTTTCCTTATGACCACATGCTTTTAAATTTGTATTTATTACCAGCTAAGTTACATAGACTAATCAATTGCCATCACATCATGCAATAGTGGAGGGAGATATTAAACAAAAGTGTCTAAACATGTTGCATTATCATTTTATAAAATGATTTTATTTCTCTTTGCATAAATTGTCTGTCTTTCCTTATAACCATCATAGAAGAAGCAATTGTCATAAGCTGGCTGATGTTAGCTCATTTGACTATTTAGTCTATAGCTTGATGACTTTGTAGTTTTCTGTAAAATGTATTTGATATTGGGGGTTGATCCTTTTACTATTTGTTTTTTTCTTTTCCTTTGGTTGATGAATACTGATGTTTGCATCACTTCTATTGAGATTTATTCTACATTTTAAAAGTTCATTCTTAAACTCAGTAGAGCTTCTGTATTCCTTTTAGGTGGAGCAAATAAGAATAACAAACAAGGAGTTTCCGATCCATGCAATTGATCTCGCTGTTGGTGCAGAAATTGAACTTTCAATAAGCTATTTTGATGCTCTAGGTATCATTGTTATCATGCTAGTTAAATTATTTGCATGCTGCTATTTTAGATCCTAATTGATATTCTCTTATGGTGTTGTATTTTGCCAGGAAATCCCTTTTATGAAGCATCTAATGTTATTCTCCATTTTGCTGAAACTAATTATCCTGATGTAGCCTCTATTAACGATACCCGTGATACCAATACGATTCATCTCAAGGTCTGTTAGTGTCTTGAGATTAATTCAAAACTTAGGGTGGCTAATAGAGCAATTTTATTCTTTTTATTTCTATTGCTGTATTTTATCATATAGAGTTCATTTGTGTAAAAGATCTCATACAAATGCACAACAATTTTACCTTAAGCAATATCATTTAATCATATGGTTCTGCTTGAAGGCAATGCGACATGGTAGAGCTCTTCTACGAGTATCAATTGACAATCGCCCACAGAAGTCAGACTATATGCTGGTACCTACTTCCCTTTTCTGAACCACAAGCTATATTTTTGTCAGATGAAACATTGCACAACATGTATCTGTGTGTGTGTGCATGAACTACAATTAGTTGTTCATGATCGCTATAAAACTTTCTTTGAGCATTTTCTAAAGACCTAAGGCCTTGTTCTGACATGCATTTTATTCAAATCCGTCACTTCTATTGCAATATGAAAAGCTTTTTACTTTGGCCAAAATCTTTTCATTTGTATTTTCCAATAGCTTCTCTCCAGTTTATCTAAGCTTTAGCCTTTATTTCTTCAGATTTCAGTTGGCGCTCATGTGCATCCGCAAAATCCAGTACTCCACCAAGGGAGTTCTATTAACTTCAGTATAGTAGGTGAGTAGTTTATGGTGGAATATTGCTTCTAGTAAGGAATCTATTATTTTTCCTCTAATACTTGTTTTTTTGTCTATCATATGTGATAGGTTCTGACGATCAAGCTTCAGATCACTGGCATAGTGCCAATGAAAGTGTTATGATTTTACACACACGATCTGGACAGGCGGAAGCAGTTGGAGAGGGTTCAACCCAAGGTACTAAATAACCATTAATAGTATCTTTCACTTTGTTAAATCTACTGGCTTTTAGAAAATTGATGTGGCATATATTTCATCACTTTTTATTTTGATCACTGAGATGCCATTCAACTGGTATAATTTTTGTTATTTGAGTAGTTTCTTTTGAAAGTTCTGGTGTCAAGCTGCAAACAACAGTCACAGTGCTACCTGGAAGCACTCTTGTTGTGGATGCTCCAAAGGAGATGCTGACAAATGTTCCTTTTCCCTCTCAAGGATATAGCTTCTCTGTGAAGTTCAGGTTTGTGTATTAGTTAATACTTTTTAAGTGTGTTATGCCAGCTTGCAGCCTGACTCTGTGGTTAATGTATCAGTGGCTGAGAGTTATTATAAAATTTTAAGTGGTGAAGAAGACAACTAATGGCAAATCCAACTTTAAAGATTAGCAGAAGCATGATAATCATCTGTGTCTTCTGAGATAATGACATTAGTACATTGTTCAAATGAATATAGAATAATTTTGATCTGGAATAAGCTTTCTTTGGGAAGTGATTAAAAACTCTACTTTCCCTTAGTCACGATATGAATGTATCTGTAAATGTAATCTCCATATGTCCCTGTTATGATTTATTCTTAATTCAGTGTGATACAAACTAATCCAGTTGGTTGCTTTATTCTATGGATGGTAGATTCTCTGTGAGAGTGTACATCTCATCAAAACAGCATTTTCTAACCTAGAATTAAGTTAATATTTATTTCTCGTTTTCTGAAATTTAATTTTCATTGATTTAAAAGAAATCATATGGGACATTTTTATGAAACCATAATATTTGGTATAAGTATGTTGCGTATAAATCATGGGACTTGTTCTTCCGTGTGAAGGATTAACGGTTATTTTACCCATTGTGTCTTTTGAGCAAAACAAATAATGATAATAAGCAAAATTCTTAATGTACATCTCTTACGATACACCAGTGATACAAATGACAAGATCAGCACTCTTGGAAGCAGTAAAGAAGCCCCATATGACTGTAGGGTAGACCCTCCTTTTGTTGGGTATCTCTCTCTCTCTCTCTCTCTCTCTCTTTCATGCCAAGTTTGAATTTTGATCTAGCATATAATAATTATATTATTTATAATGGTTTTGTTCACTGCAGCTATGCAAAGCCATGGATGGATCTTGATACTAGCAACTCATTTTGCCTGTTCTTTCCTTACTCTCCTGAGCATTTAGTGCGCACTATACCCAAGTTGAAGGACATGAAACCATATATATATGTCTCCATCAATGCTTCGATGAAAGAACACAGCCATGTTTCTGGATCTGCATCTGCATCTGCACTCTTTGTTGGGGGATTTTCCATAATGCAAATGGGAAAGGTAATTGTTTGATGAGTTATGTATTCATTCAATTTTTTGGCTGGTAAAATTATGTTGAATTCCCTTGATCTTTCTGTCTGTGCCATAAGATTGTTGAAATATTAGTATTGGGTTTATATTTTGAATGTACTGTTTCAGTTCATTTCTTGTGTCCCTTTGGAAAAAGTTGCTTGCATTAAACACAGATTTGGATCATGGATGACTTCATAAATGTTTTGTGTTTCAGAATATAGAGCAATTGAATCTGACACCAGACTCAAACAGGACTATCATAACCATCTTGGGAAACACAGGTAAGATGACTCGGGCACACTCTCTCTTTCTTTTCATCTCCTATCTTGACGTCCTATGCTACCCCCTTCCCCCTTTTTTCTATGCTCTTTTTATATGGACTAAAGGAGTGGACATAATGCAAGTTTACTGATACATCCCCAAAGACTTAGCAGTTGGTGGCTGTAGAGTGAAAATGAGTGTATTAAGGCTATTAATATATCTGAATGAAGAGAGAGAAAGGGTGGCGGTGGTGGGGAAGAGGACGTAGCAATTTTCTGAAAATGACCATAATTTTAAGTTTTGGAAACTGATTTTTTTGGTCATCAGCTTTAGAAACTGATTAGGTACATACGGGGTTTCCTTTTTATTCTACTTAAGTGTAAAAAGATGCGCGAAAGGTTTTGAGTAAGCCAATATATGCTAGGACTTATATTTACTAAGAGAACCCCCACAGGTCATTGATGGATGATTGTTGTGCGTGGCATTCATGTCTGACATATTTCAGTTTTGATAATTAACCTTCTAGAAGTCCTGTTTTATTAGGCTTTTCAAAAGGTCCAATAGTTTCTGTTTTCTCGGATTTTCTATTTAATCTTATAACATCAACCATTGTACGCTAACCTTGCTGATGCAAAAGATGATTGTTGTGCATCACCTTCTCCAGCTCCCTACTTCCAGATGCCAGAACCATTTCTAGTGCTTACATGCCTCTGATGCATTCCACAGTTCCATTTGTCAGTTAAATCTCATTCTACTCATTGTCAATCTATGTAGATGTTGAAATCCACTGGCGTGGCCAAGATTTGTTAATGATCAATCCTATCCAGAAAGAAGAATTTGGTGTTGGTAGCCGTGTACAATATGAGGTGAGATTGCACATTATTGCTTATGTAAGAATAAATTTATTCAGACACATGGTCTTAGCTAAGTGGCAAGGGTGATAAAATTCCTTGCTTCAAGTCATTTTGCTTTGTTCCGCCATCTAAAACACTTAAAGCAGTGTATCTTCTGAATTGAGCAATTGCAGACTCAAAAATGCTTCTGTAAGGAAAATAGTATATAATGGTTCAAAATCTTCTTTCTGTAAGTTGTAGATAAGACTTGGAGTTTCATAAAGCTAATTTAAAAATTATGATATAGGGAATGAACTATTTTGCAGCTATGTTGTTTTCAAACTCCAATCTGTTCATTTCTTGATTTACTTTATTTGCAATTTCAGGTAAAAGTGATAAGTGCCAAGCGATTCAAGGATAAAATTATTGTCACACTCCCATCCAGCGGTCGGCATAGTCTTGAATCCAGGTTTGATTATTATGACGATCATGATGAATGCCTTCTCATCTGTTGTTTCTATTTTTCAGGTCAAAGAGCAGAAGTGGATGTTAACTATGAACCGGATGAAAGAGCAGAATCAGAAGCTACTCTTACTATTTCATTTTGGGCCAAGGTTCTTGGAAGTCTTGCTCTATTTATAATCACAGCAGTCTTCTTTCTATGTTTCTTGGACAGACCTCTTGGATCTCAGCCGCCATCTACTCCTCCTCCTCCCATAGCAGCACCTGTCACACCTGAGCGGAGCAGTCCCCTTCTTCTCAACGAACAATCTCCACGAACACCTCAGCCTTTTGTCGATTATGTGAGAAGAACTATAGACGAAACTCCATACTACAAGCGGGAAGGTAGGAGGAGGTTTAATCCTCAGAACACGTACTAAATCTATCATTTGCCATCGATTGGTGATTGGTACTCTTTCTCTCTCTCTCCATTTCTTCTTGTTGTTGTGCTTAGAAGTTAGAATGTGGCAAAAAGCTTTGCCAAATTTTGTTGTATCATGTATATATAGGCAAACTTACAACCTCAAAAAGTACTGGACTGGACAACAGGACCTTGGAAGACCATGTGCTTAAGTTCTTATCTGTCATTTGGTTGTAAGTGTTAAAAAATTTGCACTCGAATTCTCGTATTGCCGGTTGTGGTGGTTTAAGAGTGAAGAGCAAGTCTCTTTTTTTACTTAGGCCAAAGGAGGACCAAATCTCTTTAATTGAATGATTTTGAGCAAATGCATCCTTTTGCTTGATGTTATTCTCCCTCCATACTCTTTTTTTTTCATCTATATCTATATTATTTATTTATATAGATATTAAAATTGTTGAGTTCGGTGTATTTCACTCACGATATTAATTTAGTTAAAAAAAATTATGGGTGACACATATGTTTTAAAATATATTAAAAATAAAAATTAATTTAAAATAATGAAAAATGTATCAAATTTTAATTCTGTTCGTAAATTAAAAAAATTTTATGGAAAAAAAATGAACTCAATTTCTTATTGGCCAAAAGAGAAATCACAAGTTTCTTAGTACAAATTTTGGGTTTATCATATCTTAAGTTGTGTCACACTTCAAGAGAAAATTTTGGGCTTAACGTTACCATAAAATTTTTATTATTTAATTATTTTTGATAAAAAATAAAAAACTATTAAGTTAAAATTAATAATTATTCCATTCTTTTTATGTAATTAATTAAAATTTAAATATTTATTTTTATAATTTTTTAAGAAAAAATGTTTAATTATTTTCATACAATAAAATTTAATTGAATAAAAATAAATATTTAAAAATTTATTTTCATTTAATTAACATTTTAAAACTTTAATTAATTCAAAATAAAATTTTAAATATTTAATTAATTGTAATAAAATATTATAAATTTAAATTATTATTAATATTTTTTTGAGTTTTATACCCTTTAACCTTAATTTTTTTTCCCTCCGCCGGAAAAGCAAAGCGAAAGTAGCATAGTATTTTCTTATTCCCTCTTCTTTGAAGCTCTGCTAATTCACTTATGTTCAAAATCCATGAAGACGCGAAACGATGATTCCATTCCTACCGGAGCGAGACGAAGCCCCGGGCAAGTTCCTCTCTTTCTTGCCTTTGTTTGTTTTCTAAGAAAGAGCGGGAAACTGAAATATATACACTTTTTATTTTTATTATTGCAGCAAAATTTTCGTAGGAGGGTTATCAAGAAAAACAACAAAAGGTCAGTATTTTTTATTTTTAAAAAATTATTTCTTGAATAAATTTCTCAATCTTTTCCTTTTCTTTGTACGGTCATTTGTGCAGTACATTTTTCAAGCATTTTCGTAAATATGGTGAAATCAAGGATTTTGTTATAATGCAAGACCCGACAACGGGGCCTGCCACGTGGATTTGGTTTTGTTACTTATGAAAATCCCTCTGTAATTGACAAAGTTATTGAGGACACTCATGTAATTGATGGAAAACAAGTAAGCTTCAACTTTAATCTCAGTAATAAAGGTTAATTTTTTTTATTAGTTGATAATTGAGTTATTGTCTTTGTTAATCGACCTTTTTCGTGTGATTTTTGGGGAGTTTTTTAGGTAGATATTAGGAGAACAATACCAAAGGGAGTTGTTGGGACTAAGGATTTTGAGACTAGAAGGATTTTTGTTACTGGAATTCCTTCAAGACTGTCTGAAGGTAATGTTGAAATTGGAAAAAAAGTTTGTTTTTGTTTGTGTTAAGTGGCACTAATTCGTTTGTCGCGTTGGGTAGATGCGTTTAAGGACTTGTTTAAACAATCTGGAGAGGTCATGGAACATTGGATTGTGCGAGATAATGATGGCACTGATTGTTTCCATGGTTTTGGATTTATTACTTTTGACATGGAACAAGCAGTTGATGATGTCTTGGCCAAGGGGAACAAGGTTGGACTGGCTGGAGGTTTGCAGGTGAATGGAATTCACATTTGTTGTTTTAGTTGAATAAATTCTTGTTGATTGTGTTTGCTGATTTCTTTGAATGGATAGATTCTATTGCATAAGGTCTCTACTAGATGGAAACCTCCTCCTAGGGGATTCTTCAAGCTCAACTCTGATGGGTCTTCTGCTGCTAATTCCGGAGAGGCAGGAGCTGGTGGTGTTATAAAAAATGATCAGGGGCAATGGATTGTGGGGTACTCTAGAAAATTGGGCCAAGCAACCAGTACTTATGCGGAACTTTGGGGAGTTAGGGATGGATTGCAATTAGCAGTGAAACAAGAACTTTTCAATGTTATTATAGACATAGACTCGCAGGTTGTTTTGGATCTAATCTGTAAAGAAGTGGTTGATTCCCATACACTAGGCCCTATTATTAAGGAGTGCAGGTCATTACTTGAGCTGATTCCTAATCACAGGCTCTGCCAAATCAACAGAGAAAGCAATTCTTGTGCAGATCATCTGGCAAGAATGGGAGCAACTATGACGGAAGACTTTGTTGTTTTTGAGTTACCCCCAAATTGTATTAAGCTGTTATTATTTGCTGAGTCCTTGGAACCAGAAGACAATGCGATGATACCTGGTTTAGAAACTAATGATTCTAAACCTTTGAACCATACAAACGATGACAAGTCTCTGCCTCAGACCAAATATGGAGCAACTCCTTGGGTAAATCTCTTTCAGCTTGATTGGTTTCTGTCTTTCTGATAAACTGAGGAGAAAGTGCAGGATAATTTTTAAATTTACTTTGCCCATTACTTGATGATTGAAAAAAAGATTAATGAATAAAAAATAGAAGCATCCCCAACTTGTGATTTCAGCTTTTAACAAAATTCTTGAGACTTTGTCTGGTTAACTAATAAAGTGATCATAAATTAAAAGAAAATGTGGGGAAAACAGGTTCTTTCTTAATTTCTTTTCTATCCATCTATGCCTTTCCAAGGAACTAATTAGTTTTAAGCATTTTGACCTATCTTAAATAGAAATCTATTTTAGAATTTAAGTTTATGTTTACAGTTGCTTAGTCATATTTGCATAATGGCTTATACTTTTGATTGAAGAATAATACATTACTTATTATGCTTCTTGAACAAGGAAGGTTCTAGTTTGAATATTTTAAAAGTATTTTATAATTTTTTTCAACATGTCAAATTTGCAGCAAAATTTTCATTGGAGGTTTAGCAAGAGGCACAACATCTGGTTAGTTCTTTAACTATAAAGATTTTTTAATATTGTTAATAATGATGGGCAATGCTTTTTTATCACCCAATTTGATCTCAATAATCATTTATGCAGCACAGTTTCTTGAGCATTTTTCTAAATATGGTGAAATTGTGGATTCTGTAATAATGAAGAAGAGAGAAACAGGGCAACGCCGTGGATTTGGTTTTGTGACTTATGCAGATCCTTCTGTGGTTGATAAAGTTATTGAGGAAACTCATATTATTAATGGAAAATAAGTAAGGTTCAAGTTTGGTTTCAATCTATGTTACTCCAAAGTTCATGCGAACAGGGATCCAACCCTTCAAATATAAGGAAAAACTTAGAAAAAATTTAACTTGCCCGTATTGGACATGTACCCATATTCAACACTCACTCTGAGTCCAAGTAACCTAGGACTCAATGTTGAGTTGATTATTCTTCTTTCCTAACCATAAATCATAAGTTACTTCGTTAGTTATTGACTTATTTTTTTGACATTTGGCATACTTTTGTGTCTTCTAGGTAGAGGTTAAGAGAACAATACTGAAGGGAGCTATAGGAACAAAGGATTTCAAGACTAAGAAGATTTTTGTGGGTCAAATTCCATCAACAGTGTCTGAAGGTGATCTCTTTCTGTGTGCATTCCTTTTCTAGCAGGATATCAAATTGATGTTTGATGAAATTTTGTAAAAGTGATTTTGATTCTTATCTTTTTTTTTTTGCTGAAAAGCACTGATATATTTATTGCAATTGCCCAGATGACTTCAAGGACTTTTTTTCACAGTTTGGAGATGTCAAGGAATTCCAGGTCATGCAGGATCATACCACCAGTGGTTCTTACGGTTTTGGTTATATTACTTTTGACACTAAGCAAGTAGTTGATGATCTCCTGGCCAAGGGAAACAAAGTTGAGTTGGCTGGAGCTCAGGTGAACAGAGTGCTCATTAAGTTCATTGCATTTGTTATATTTCTTTGTCATTGTTATCAACAGTTTCCATCTCTCTTCTCATAATCCACACTTCCTTGACTTATAATAGTGTAGAGACATGTATTAATTGAATAAATGCTTGTTGATGGAGAATTGACAGTTTCTTTCAATGTCCACTTTGTCTTGTACATAATGATGATGACCACCAGTCCATAAGGTTGCAATTGAAGTCTTGCAAAGCCAGCTTCTCATTGTAAAATTAACAGAATCAACTACGCTTGCTAGTCCAAGAGTAGGATTAATTGGAACATCTTAGAATGTGGATGCGCTTTTGATCAGTTAACAAAATCTAAAATGACTGGCAGATAATTTAGGCCCATATTCTTTTACTCTTCTTCTAGGTGGAGATTAAGAGGGTGCCAAAGAAACAGATTCCTCTGCCAACCCTATATGAGCTGCATTGTGATTCTGGGCATGCCTATGATGGGTTTGAAGATTCTTATGATGGATGTGTTAATGAAAGGTTTGACATGATTAGTTACAGATCAGGTGGCAGTGGCCCTTACTCGGGTGGAGCTGCTGGTCATGCAGGATATGATGGGGCTGAATTGGTGGCTATAGAGGACATTGCAGTGGTATTGAGATGTACAGGGAAGAACCCTTCCTCGAATACTCAGGTCATTGTGGAAGAGTTGAATTTGATCTCTATGAAGAATATGGTAGTGGAATGGAGCCTGATAGGGGAGAGCCCTCCTTTCAATACTCGGGTCATCATGGAGGACAAGAATTTGTTCGGTTCAAGTGCCATGGTGGTGCTATGGAGCCATATAGGGGAGAGCCATCCCTTGAATTCTCAGATCATTGTGGAAGAGATGAATTTGGTGGTGGTATGAAGCCATATAGGGGAGAGCCCTCGGAATTCTTGAGGCGTGTTGAAGGTGGTCAGATTGGAGGGTATAGTGGGTGCCATGAAGTTATACAGGGAAGAACCCTTTCATGAATACTCCGGAGGAGGTTTCTATAGAGGCTATGGTTTGGAACATGGCTACGGAGGCCTTACTGATATTTATGGAGAATATGGGCCGGGTGGCATTGGTAGTGGTGGCTATAGAGGTGGTGATGAGGGTTCCTTCCCCGGGAATAGAGGTGGTGGCGATGGTGGTCTAACTAGAGGTCGCTGGTATCATCCTTACGCTAGGTAGGAAGGTTGTTGCTGGAATTATATATACATTAGAAATGTAGCAGAGGAAGGTTGTCTTAGTAAGTGTTTTAGACTTATTCCCATTTTGTGTTATTTGTTGTATTGTCGAAGGCTTGAAGTGTTTTGGTTTGGCTTTGATTAATATTAATATTATTATTGTTTCTGCTTTGATTTGGGTAAATATTTCATTTTAGTGTCTGAAATTGAAAGATCTTGTTTAAAATTTTGGTTTTAGCTTTAACTTTATCCGTTGGATTATATTCATTTTTTTTATCAATGAATTGTAAAAATCTATTAATAAATAGATTTAAATGGTTTCCTTCAAATTTGCAATAGGAAAATTATAGTGATATTCATTAATAATAATAATAATAATAATAAAATCCAAAAATTTATATTTTCTAAAAAATTATAAGACGGTTGGAAAAAGGAGGCAAATTATATGATATCAATTTACTTAATTTTTTTGAAATTACAAATAAAAATTATAATTATAATAAAATATTATATTCAAAATTATTGAATAATAAGAAAAACTATTTAACAAATTAAAACATAACAATTTATCCAATTTTAAATTTAAGTCTTCAAAGAATAAAGTTTCACATTTTTACAATTATTTTTATAACAGTAAAAAGCTTTTAGACTTTTTAATATATATATATATTTTTTTTTTAAAAAAAAAAAAAAAATTAATTTAAGCAATTTTATTCACGTAAAATCTAACAATTAATAAAATTTTTTGATAAATTACTTATTACCTTTCTTTATTTAGCAACAACAACTGTCGGTGTTTTCCCTTTTAAAGTTTTCTTTTTTTTTTTAAGGCCTTTCGTTTTATTTCAAAGGTTCAAAGTTGGAACTACAAAACGAACATTTTTAGGGCTAAAGTTTCTTCCTTTCCTTTTCTTCTTTCTCCTAAAGCTCTAAAAGATTTTCCATTTTGCCAATGGACCCCCGAGACGGTGGAGCAATTCTTGAAGGTGAAACCCACTATTTTAGATCATCTAACCATCTAGAAGATGACAAGTCTCATCCTCACACGGGAGATGGAGCCAGCCCTGGGTAAATTTCTTTTCTTTTTTCTGTTTGTTTCCTTAGAAAGTGCTGGAAAGTGAACGAAAGTCTTTAGATTTTCGATTACCCATTACTTAATGACATGTTAAAAATTAAATTAACTGAAAACTAGCAAGGGTTGTTTTTTATGTTTCCTTCTTTCTTTTCCTTTTTTCTGTTTGTTTCCTTAGAAAGTGCGGGAAAGTGAAGGAAAGTCTTTACATTTTCGATTATCCATTACTTAATGACACGTAAAAAATTAAATTAACTGAAAACTAGCAAGGGTTGTTTTTTATATTTCCTTTTTTCTTTTCTTTTTCTGTTTGTTTCCTTAGAAAGTGCGGGAAAGTAAAGGAAAGTCTTTAGATTTTCGATTACCCATTGCTTAATGACGTGTAAAAAATTAAATTAACTGAAACTAGAAACTAGAAAGGGTTGTTATATATATATATATATATATATATATATATGTATATTACATTTACTCTGTTTCCTGAGAAAATGATAGAAAAGTAGAGGAAAAACCTTGAGACTTTGCCTTGCCTATTAGTTATTGATTTGAAAAAAACGTAAATTAAGTGAAATACAAATACCCTTATTGTTCTTTTTTTTAATAAAAACTTTCCTCTGTTTCCCGAGAAAGTGCGGTGAAAGTGAAGAAAATTCTTGAAACTTTTTGTATTTCCCTTCACTCGATGTAAAGTTATTGAAAAATAAAAGTATTTTTTTTTTCAATTTTTTTGTTCAAAGTTTGAGATTGTGTCTTTGGGAAAATAAAGAAAAAAAGCAAAAAAGAGAAATTAGGGTTCTTTTAATATTTTTTGCTTTAGAGGTACAGTTTTGTAGGATTATTTTGATATATTTAGGTATTTGTTCCTTTGAAAGGTCAACTTTTAGTATGAATACTTCTGAAGTGATTTATGATTATATTCGATATTTGGAAATTTGCAGCAAAATTTTTGTAGGAGGTTTAGCGAGAGAGACAAATTCTGGTTAGTTCTTTAGTTTGTTAGAGATTTTTCTTAATTTTGTTGAATATTAGCACAAAGTGCGTGGCCTGTAGTCAGTATCCATCTGGTTCTTTATTTATTTTATGCAGCACAATTTCTTGAGCATTTTGGTAAATATGGTGAAATTACGGATTCTGTGATAATGAAGGACCGGAAAACGGGGCAGCCTCGTGGGTTCGGGTTTGTGACTTATGCTGAGCCTTCTGTAGTTGATAAAGTCATTGAGGACACCCATAATATTAATGGGAAACAAGTAAGAATCAGCTCTAGTCTCGATGTTAAGTTGATTGTTCTGTTTCCTTACTGTAGTCCTGTGGGCGCTACTTTAGTTATTGACTTGAGGCAATGCTATGTGTCTTGATTTGTGGCCTACTAGGTAGAGATTAAGAGAACGATACCAAAAGGAGCAGCAGGAAGTAAGGATTTCAAGACTAGGAAGATTTTTGTTGGTGGAATTCCTTCAACTGTATCAGAAGGTGATACCAATCTTTTTCTTCCATTAATTTATAACAGTAAAGCTTGAATGCATTTGACCAAATTGGTCTTGATTCATCATTGGTATTTGTTGTAAGTGTTAATATATTTGGTGCCAATGGGCAGATGAATTCAAGGATTTCTTTTCACAGCATGGAGAAGTCAAAGAATACCAAATCATGCGGGATCATGCCACCAATCGTTCTCGTGGTTTTGGATTTATCACTTTTGAAACGGAGCAAGCAGTTGATGATCTCTTGGCCAAAGGAAACAAGATTGACTTTGCTGGAGCTCAGGTATGTAGAATCCCCATTAAATTTATTAGAGCGATCTTTATTTTCTTCTTACGAAACTGTTGTCATAACCCTTCATTGACCGTAAATAGATGAGAGATACATGTTAATCAAATAATTTTTTGCATTTTGATAATATTAACAGACAAAGTCCTTGTCATAAAGGTACTTTTATGAAATACCAGCGGTACCTCTTTCTGAGCTGTTACCAAGTGACAACATTTCCATTAATTTGCACCATTTTGCTTGATGAGACTTTACTTTTAGGCCTGAAAAATTCTTCTTGATTTTTCTCTTTTGCTTTGGTTGTTTACTATTATCGTAATTCATGATGAAACATAGGAAGGAATGAAACCTCATGGAATCTTGTCTCTTAGTATTAGCCATAGTTCTTTTGTACTCGTAGCTTATGAGTACGGGGAATTTAGAATATTTATGGTTCTCTTTGATTTACAAATCCTAAAATGAGTCTCATGATGTTTCTATTTACTTGTAGGTGGAGATCAAAAGGGCAGAGCCAAAGAAACCGAACCCTCCCCCACCTCCATCCAAACGATATAATGACTCCAGGACTGCATATGGTGGTGGATCTGGAGATGCTTATGGTAGATACGGAGGTGGTGGATTTGGTAGTGGTGGTTACAGATCAAGTGGGGGTTATGGGGGTCGGTCTGGTGGTTATGGGGCATATGGGGGAGGTGAATTTGCTGGGTATGGAGGTTATGGTGGTGGTGGTATAGGGCCTTACAGGGGAGAGTCCTCCCTTGGATACTCAGGTCGTTATGGAGGAAATTTTAACAGAGGCTATGATGTAGGAGGTGGCTATGGAGGCCCTGGTGAGTTTTATGGCGGCTATGGTGCTGGCACTGCTGGTGGCTATGGTAGTAGCTATGACACTGGCCTTGGAGGTGGCTATGGAAGTGGCTATGGAGGTGGTGCTGGTGGTGTTGGTGGTGGCGGAAGTTCATTCTATGGAAGTCGAGGGGGATATAGCGGTGCAGGCAGCGGTCGGTACCATCCTTATGGAAGATAGAAAGATTGTTGCTGGGAAAATCTCTTTTGAGGTTATGAATGTTGCCTCAGTTTGTACCTTGTAGCTCATTGTCATGTCCGTTTTCTTACTTTGGCTTTCTTTCTTGTTCGAGTCTTTTCATATTTGAGGTTGAAGGATTTGATCATCCACTTTACCCTTTAATTTATAGCTGGACTGTGAGAGCTAATTGGTCTGATTTTTGTACTTTTCCATTGACATTAACATGCAAATCTTGCAAGCTGTAAGATTGATTCTTGAATGAACACAGCAAGCAAAGAAAAAACCCTTTTTTTTTCTTGGAGCTCTTATTTTCTTTCTGCTCAATGCCTTTTGCTCCTTTGACATGCCTAGATTTTCAGACAAAAGAACTATGCACGTAGATATGGAAATTTATGTTGTTTCATATTATATTTTATATAAAAATTATATATTATAATTCATATGATATAAAAATATAAAATATATTTTTTAATTTTATTAAATTTATTTATAATTTTTATTAAAATTTTAAATTGTGTTAATTTTATATTTTTTATTAATATTGTGTAATTATGATGTATTTTATATATTTTATTGGTAATCAACAATTTAAAAAAAAATCATTAGGACAAACCATTTGCCATGTTGCTCAAATACTCATTTTGTTTGATTGATTTTTTTTTTTAATTTTTAATTTTTGTTATTTGTTTTGAGTTTATTTTTTACTTATTTTTTCATTTTTTATTGAATAAAAATAAAAATAACAAAACAGAAAGTTTCCACGACAAAACAAAAGTGGCTAATAGGACAAGCAAGTTTTTTCATTTGAACACCACACAATTTCCCAAAATATCTCATCTGCCCTTCCCAACTGCCAACACCATTGCTTTAGCTTCGTGTCCTAAAGGAACTTTGTCATTAAAAAAAAAAAAGACAGCGGGAAACAAAAATTCTATGCAAAATAAATAAATAAGTCAAAATATTCAAAATTCTTTCTTCTTCTTTCTTTCAAGTTTCAATTTCAACCCAAAGAAAGAAAAGGGAAAACCCAGAAAGAAAATGGCAATAGTGGCAGCAGCATCCAATTTACGTGCATTCCAAAAGGTGAAAATTTTTCTTTCTTCTTTTTTTTTTTACTTTAAAAAAAATAATTTTCCTTGTTTTTCTTGATTAAAAGAAAAAAAACTAATTCTGGGCTTTCTTTACTTTGCTGACAGACTCAGGGATTCCATGTGATTTGCAGAAGGAGAGAAAAAGGAAGAGAACATCACAATAATTACCCCTATAAAGTCATCGAAATTACACCCCCGCCCAAGTCCCTTGGTGTTCGTTGCTTCCCTTCTGTAAGTCCCCACTTGTAATTTGCAACTTACTGTCTTTTTTGTTCTCTGAAATTTTCTTTTTGGTCAGAAAATAAGTCATTTGGAACTCTGTCTCTATATATTTATGGAAAAAAAAAATGTCAAGAATATGAAGTCTTTGCATTTAGGATGAGCTAATGATTCCAAACCTAAAGGTCTGATTACAAAATTTCCCAAACTATGTTCCTTTCAAAAATATAATGTTGGGTTTAAAATAATTGGTAATTCGTGTATCTATGTTGTGTCTATTTCGTTATTAAACACGAATAAAACAAGAAAATTGTTGTCACAATTTGTGTAGATACCCCAAATACTAAAACCCGGATACCATTTTTGTTATAATTTTAAACCATGTTACTTTCGTATCTTTTTTGTATTGTTTTCATATTGTATCCTGTTGTGTTTAAAATTATGATGTTACAATAACTTTTTGTGATGGCATTCTTGATGTATATATTATTTTTCATATTTAAGAACATTTAAAGTAAGATAGAGAATAGAAGATATGTGATGGGAATGTTGTTTCAATTACTTGTTTTACTCAATTGCGAAGAAAGGTGTAAGACTTTACCTTTAAGGGATGGCAATTTGGACTTTAGAGTCTTAATTTTGTTGTTGAGAGCATGTAATGAAGTTAATTGGTTTTGAAGGTATAGAGTACCGATCTTTCCTAAGCATTTTAGAGATTCTAG
Organism: Durio zibethinus; assembly: GCF_002303985.1. Next base: position 24,943,286 of record NW_019168470.1, read on the forward strand.
TTTACGTAAGTGAAATTTTGATTAAGGGTTGGCGAGTTTATGCAATGGCAAGCGTATGAAAGCTGTTTCACAGATGTATAGTTTATGAAATCAGATTGAAGAAGTGGTTCTCCCATTTTCAGCTTTTGATTGTAGGTTATGGAAGTGAAATTTTGATTAATGGTTGCCAAGTTTATGCAATGGCAAGCATATGAAAGCTTTTTGACAGATGTATAGTTTACAGAATCAGATTGAAGGAGTGGTTATCAGATTTTTGGCTTTGGATGATCTCTCATTTGTTCTTTTCCTCATTTCCCCTAATTTGGCCGGATAATGATATTAGTCGCTTGATGATAGCAAGACATCAAAAACTGGTAATCAAGTTTAGACAAATGAAGTAAAGACAATGAAGAGTTTTCAACAGAAGAAAGAGTAGTCAAAACAAAAGGATGAGGTTCAAGTAGGGAAACTCTTCAAAGTGGAGATATGCTACTAGCTCAGCTCAGCTGGTTGCATTAGTTGGGGACACTTCTGATCTCCTGCTTCATCCTAAATGAGCCGCTCAAAACTACTGAATATAATTTGACACAGCAAAACATAGCTCGGATTAGGCAATCATCATGGTGAAGATTCTAGGAAACCAATCTTGTGCAGATCATGCAATGATTAGAAGGGTATGTGAATGCCATCAGTGCAATATGTTTTATATTATTGGATGGGCGTAGCCCATATATTGGTTGTAAATTTTCGGACTATCAACCTCTCTTGTACTGATGTACTACTTGTTTAATGAGTTGTAAATATGTAGGGTCCTTCATCATGTGTTATAGAAGCAGAAAGCTAAGAATATAATAAGCCCTTCTGTCTAATTCTAAGTACCAAACATGTAGAACTTTAATGATCTGTCATCTTGTCAGTATTGCTACTCTGTTTAACAGGGATCAGTAGGTCCGATACAGTTGTGAAACTCGAAAAATAACATCATATTGCTGCTGGTGTATTTATGTTCTATTTCTGTCAGTTCTAATTGTTCCTTCTGCATCAGAATTTGCAGTGTGGAGAGAGTGTGACAATTGAAGGCCAAACATATACAATCTCAGCTGTAACACACCGATACCAGCTTCGCAAAGGAAAGTATGAACCTAGTGAGAAGCGGCTCGATGTTCTGTCGACAGGGAGATACATCTTAAACTTATATCTTGAAAGCTTGCTAGAACAGTCTTGATGCATAGTTTTGATACATTTTTTTACTCAGATATAATGCATTCATATCTACTTAACAGGAAAGAAGAATCAAGATTATCAGATTGTAGGAACGAGCTTAGTAATGCTTAACTAATGTAAATGAATCATGAAGTTGGATAATGCTTGATTATTATTGGTATGAAATTACTTTGATTGATTCAACTGATGGTATTTCTTTATTTTTATACTAATTTTTGCTTTCTTTTAATCTCATAATCCCTGAATCAGACCTTTCTAAATCTGCATATCTTTCCTTGCATTTTAAAGGACATTGCCATACCAACAGGTCCAACTGTAAGGATTTGACATCCATGATCCAATACTTCATATCCTGCTTTATATATATATATATATATATATATATATATAATTAAAATAAAAAAATCGTATTTGTCATGAATTTCAAGTATTCGAATTTAAATTTTAAATTTATTAAATATTATGTTTAAAAGTAGTTATATAAATTAATTATTTTTAAATTTATGAATCAATTCAATTAAAATTTGAATTTAACCTATCGATGTTTTTAAAAAATAAAATGTTAAAAAATAAAAATTTCAATTCCATTCCATGTTTATCATAAACCTGACTACAGGAGATTACACTAGGCTATCCCCTTGTTGGAAGGAGCAATCATGGGGGGAAGGAGAGAATGATTTGGCACATTGCACACTGAAAATGATTGTTGTAACATGTTTACGTGATTGGGTGACAGGGGTCCCACAGAATTGGTACCTTTCTAGATAACCACCAAATCAGTCTACGTGTCAACATCAGACAGACGGGGGCGGTCGGCAACATCAAACATCCCTTCAATCCACCTAGGGTTCGTCCGATATTAGAGGAATTCCCTCGTCACCGTCAGATCATCATAAAATTCTGCGATCAATCGAGGGGTTAGTTAATGGGACCCAATTCAAGGGGTACCCTTGACCGAAGATGGCATTAGGGGGGGATTTAGGAATTAGGACTACCCTAGGCCTAACATCTGCCCTACAAAATTCCCAAAAAGACCCCGTAAGGAGGGTCCCAAATATGTCGATGTCCCCACAAAGCACATTGTGGGACCCTCCTCCCTGACAGGGTGACCCCCATGCGTCATAAGGTTCTCCTATCAAAGAATAGATTAGACATTCATTTCACCACTTTTTTTAACAAGGGATAGAATTAAATGGGTAAAAGACTATTTTACCCATTAAGGGCTTTAATTACTGCTAAATTAAAGGGAAGGGTGGCCCTAAAAAAATAAATATTATTGGTAATGTCACCAGTAGGTGCATGGTAATATCATGACAGCCGTCCATGTGCCACCTGTTTATGTTCACGTGCCCGCATGTGAAGGATTTTTCTCGTTATTGTCAAAAAAATAAAATATAAATTAAAAAATTTTATTGTGATTTATCATATTTTTATATAAAATATAAAATTTATTATATTAAATTAGTGGGAATATATTAAAAACAACACATTTTTTAATTTTTATCAAATTTATATAAAAAACTATTTAATAACGAATAATGAATTTTTTTAATTTTACAAATAAGATTAAGATAAGAATACATTTTTTTAATTAATTTTTTAAAATATTTATTAAAAAACATGTGTCAATTAATTTTTTTTGTAAAATTAAAAAATTTTATTGTAAATATATTTGATAATTTTTTAATTTATATAATTTTTATTAAAATTTTAAATGGTGTTGATTTGTTTTTTTTTTTTGTATAATTTTTAAGTTGGACCACTATATCAATGTGACGGATCTAAATGTGGGGTACTTAAACCCACCATGTGATTAATATTCATTTTTATTTTGTTACCATCCAAAACTTAATGACTATAAATTTGAAAAAGAAAAAAAAATATTATTGTTTAATTCTTACACCCTGCATCTAGTTGTTCTGTCCAATAATGAATGATTCAAAGCTGTCTAATAAAATATTTGTCATTAAAAAATTGAATTAAACATATAAATTGATACATAAAATGTACTATGCATTGGAAATTATAAATAAATAAAAATTTAGAGAATCTTATTGTTGAGTAATGCCTTTGTTTGAATAATTAAGATTGATTGAAATTGAATTATTGTGTAACTACTAAATCTTTCAATTTATAATTTCTTTGGCCAAAATTAATAAATCAAGTTTAAAAGTAAGCATTTTAATAATTTTTAAAATATTTTGACATATAGTAATTTTTTTTTGGTATATTTGAAACATATTAAATCTCAATTTTCTTAAAGATAATAACCTCTTTTTTTTTTATCAATTTTTAATATATTTAATCTTTTGATCCAAGTTTAAGTTTATAAGATATAGGTTTCATATAATTATATATTAATTAATTTGTTGGTTGTTAGTATGATTTATTTATTGGTTTTGTCTTTTTATGTATTTTAAAAGCTATTTTATTATATTGTAATTTTTATTAATATGTGTAATTAAAAAAACAAAAATTTTAATCCATTATCAATATATTTAGTTCATAATATTTTAAAATTTAGTAAATTATAATAAAAAAATAAAATTTAGTAAATTGATTGGAATGATAGATAATACTATAGTAGCTCAAATATAATTTTCATGCCACTTATTGTTTATAAAATCATATGCATTATTGCTAGTGAAAACAAGTAAACTAGAATTGAACATCAATGGAGTTTCCTTATGGGAATAAATTAAAATTTTAAAGGATATAATTGAGTAATTAGTTTCAAAATAAAAATTAAAAAGAAAAAACTTCATTTAAAGGCTTTATATGCATTGAAAATAGTACTTGAATAGTAAATAGTTGATTTGATATGGTTTAAAATTTTAATGATAATTATATATAAATTTAAAATATATTTTTTATATTATTATATTGATATGAATTATAATATATAATTTTTATATAAAATAAAATTTATATATATAAATTTTAATATTTTATATTATATAAATACAGGAATAATAAATCTAATAAATAGTAAAAGTTGGTATTGGAAGTGAGATTATTAAAAGGTGGGGTGGCCCAAATTTACAAAAACAAGAACAAGAAAGTGAGGAACCAACGCCAATCAAAGAGAATTTTCTTTTTTTTTATCCTTAGAATTGAGAGGAAACAATCCAAAGATAAAGACGGCTTTAAGCTTTGTTTGCTATGCTTGTCAAGCTAGCTTTGGTTTTTCCTCTTAATCTTTCTTTCATAAGACGACGGAAAATAGCAGAACATAAACTTTTGCATTCATAATTACAAAAAAACAAAGCTATTATCATTGTTTTCTTTCTTTTTCTCGTTTGGATCGGATCCGGAATAGCTTCTTAGGAGAAGAGAAACACAAACAAGGCAAACCCACCAAACAAGATAAAGGAAAGCTGTTGCACTTTTCTCTTCAAAGAACAGCATTTTTCCTTTCCTTGGTTTTTCTTCAATGAAAGATTTCACCTTGCCGTGCATTGTTTTCTCTGTTCTATGATCAGGTAACTTGTTTTTGGCTAAAGTTTTTTCTTTGACGGATTCTTTTTCTTTTGCTTCTTTGATCAAGTTTGGGTCTTTATTTTTAAGCTTGTTTTTCTTGTTCATGCATTTTCATAGTAACCAAACTTTGCATTTTAACTCTCAAAAAGAAAGAAAAAGGTTTGCATTTTTAACTTAAAAGTTAATGTTTGGTGTCTTGTCTTAAGGGTCAGCTATTGATATCTCCGCAATCTTTGGTGTTTTCTTTAGCTGTAAAATTACTTGGTGATTATATTTTGCTTGAGTTTAAAGACTCCAGCTTTAAAATTTCCTTTCTTGATTTCAACAGCTTATTTGTATTTTGTAATAGTTGTTTTTGTGTTTTAGGACATTTAAGTTGGAAGATTCTATGATTAATGGCTTTATCATAGAGTTGTCACACAGAGGGAAAGATTTTACTTTGCTAAATTGGACTTTGGTTTGGCAGTGGTAGCTGTGGTTGAATTGTTCAATGGAATCACTCGTTATTTCTTCATCAAAGAGTCAAAGTCCCGGTTCTGCTATAGGCAACAATAATTCTCCTTCAACATGTGGGACGCCTAGGCCTTCTCGGCCTCCATCTCCCAAACAATCCAGAAAAGAAGGCCCTTCTTCTACATCCCATGCAGCTACTCTTAATCATGGCGTGAGGATTGTTGGACATCCAAATGGTTCTGTAGGCTATCAAAAGCATTCATACAAAGCAGCCTATGACAACATGCAGCAGGAAGAATCGCCTAATATGGCGAAACACTATTACGATTCGAGTAATGGGAAATCTGAGTTGGTGGGAAAGAACGAGGTTATTATTTCTAGCCAGAAAAATATTTTGACAGTGGAAAGCAAATCTTCCATCAAACATCCCACTGATGATCATAAGAGTTCTAATTCAAGTGGTTCGTTAGAATCTGAAAAAATTGTACCAGGTCCATGTAAAGGAGGTGTTGTGGAGTTGGACAACCATATTGTATCTCAATCAGAGCCAAGCTTTTGTCCAAGTCCTTCAAATAGTATGTGTACTGGCACGCTTTACGCAGAAGTCAAACAAAGTTTTACCAATACAGAAGTTAGTGAATGTGCAAGCAGTGTTGGCAAGTCTGGTGGAAGTGGTGAAGTGAGTAGGAAGACGAGCATCCATAGAGGGAGCACTGGCAGTGATGTTAGTGATGAAAGCAGCTCTAGTTATCTAAGCAGTGCCATCTACAAGCCTCACAAAGCAAATGATATAAGATGGGAAGCGGTTCGAGTTGTCAAATCTCGAAAGGGAGACTTGGACTTTAAGCACTTTAGGGTGCTGAGGAGACTGGGATGTGGGGATATAGGCAGTGTTTATCTATCTGAATTGACTGGCACTAAAACTTATTTTGCCATGAAGGTTATGGATAAAGCACTTTTGGCTAGTCGTAAGAAGCTTCTCAGAGCCCAGACAGAGAGAGAGATTCTCCAATCTCTGGATCATCCCTTCCTACCCACCTTGTATACACATTTTGAGACAGAGAAGCTTTCTTGCTTGGTGATGGAGTTCTGCCCTGGGGGAGATTTGCACTCTCTCAGGCAAAGACAACATGGAAAGTACTTTTCAGAGCAAGCTGCCAGGTTAGCTACTCAGCTATTGCTCTTCTTCCCCATTTTCATGACTCCTTATACTCAAGCCTACATTATTGCAATTTTAATTTAACTGCTGGATGGATTTAAGATTTTCTATGAAAACCCGTGGTCCATTTCCTGTTAACTCCCTCTACGGCTCGATTGTCCCATCAGATGTACAATTCAACGCTGCTAGGAAACTCGTATTACAATTTAGTTGGTACTGTGGCTCTTTATAAAGAACCATAACAAAAATAAGAAACTTCCTTTGCTTACTGAAAATTGGAATAACTTGTATCTAGTTGCTTATATCCAAGTCCAGGACATTATAATCTCTGGTTGGGCACCATGAAATCCTGAGATGTCATAATGTATCTAAACACACCTTTTGGCAGTTGTTCAAGTTTTTAGGCTGCATGACATTTACATTGATAATTGAACCTTTACATCCCTCCTTTTCTTTTTAAATTTTAAATATACTTGACTTTTGTCAATGACGTTTTCTCCGGGTCTGTTTGTGGATCCCCAATCGTTGTCTTGTTCATTCAGGTTTCTCCAGCATATCAGATGTTTAAGGAAGTATTCATATTCTTATCCTCCTGCTCTAGTTTTCACAGTTTGCAGTTTTGAATAGGTTGTGTTCTCCAGCATCTCAGATGATAATGTGGTCTGATATGGACAGATTGCAGTAAAAAGATTAAAGCCAAGTAATTACTACTACTTATTGTCATCAGCATTGATCTTTTATGTTGCTCCGCAGATTTTACGTGGCTGAAGTTCTCCTTGCTTTGGAGTATCTTCACATGCTTGGGATCATTTACAGAGACCTTAAGCCGGAGAATGTTTTGGTGAGAGAAGATGGACACATAATGCTTTCAGATTTTGACCTCTCTCTTAGATGTGCCGTCTCTCCCACTCTGGTCAAATCTTCAAACTCAACCCTGGAATCAAAAAATTCAGCATACTGTGCTCAACCTGCATGCATTGAGCCAACTTGTGTAATGCAGCCAGCTTGTCTCCAACCTGCATGTTTTGGACCACGTTTTTTTTCAAGCAAGCCCAAGAAAGAAAACAAGAGCAAAGTAAAGAATGAAACAAATCATCAAGTGAGTCCTCTTCCTGAGCTTATTGCAGAACCTACTAATGCTCGATCAATGTCCTTCGTGGGCACTCACGAGTACTTGGCACCTGAGATCATTAAAGGTGAAGGCCACGGAAGTGCTGTAGATTGGTGGACATTTGGGATCTTTCTATATGAACTTCTGTTTGGTAAAACCCCATTCAAGGGGGCAGGGAACCGGGCAACTCTCTTTAATGTGGTTGGCCAACCATTGAGATTTCCAGAGTATCCAAATGTGAGCTTCGCTGCTAAGGACTTGATCAGAGGTTTACTTGTAAAGGAACCACACCATCGGCTCGCATATAGGCGTGGTGCTACTGAAGTTAAACAGCATCCATTCTTCCAGAGTGTCAATTGGGCACTCATTCGTTGTGCAAATCCACCAGAAGTGCCAAAGCCAGCCATGATGGACTTTTCTTCCAGAACCGAAACGGCAAAAGTACCACCTACCAATGACAAGGTTCCGGGTGTAGATGTGAAGCCTTCATGTAACTATTTAGAGATCGATTTCTTTTGATTCTTGTGATTATTTGTTTCCACCACCTCAGTCGAATTGTGCTCCAATGGTCTGATCTTTTGCTCATGCAAGGAGCTATAAGTTGTTAGTTCCTTTGGTAGCACAAGTTGTAACTTATCTTTGAACCCCAAGCACCATAAACAGCATCGCGAAATGCAAATGAATAGGAGCGAGTTATGAAGTTGCTGCTCTCTCTTTTCTGAGGGGAAGTATTAGATGAAGTTTTCTAGATAAAGATTGTAAAATTTTTTAATAGAAACAATAAAATTAAAATTAAAATCGATAAATTAAAAAATTACGTAAAAAAATGTATAAAATTTAAAATAATTTTAATAAATTTGAATATATATTTTTATAAATATTTTTAATAAAAATATTAATATAATTTTTACTATTAAATAAGTATTATTTAAATTTAATTATAAATAATTTTTTAATAACTTTTTTACATATTATTGAGAAATTTTTTTTTATTTCCTCTCAGAGAATTACCGTATATATAAAAATAATAATAAAATTATAAATTTAATTATAAAATAAATTGAATTATATTTTTCGGAAAAAATTTTTAAAAAAATAAATAGAAATTGTTTGAAATCGTCAGAGCATGCGTCATCAGATGTATTACCTATTTAATTCTTCCATATAACAAATGACTCTGACCGATAATTAACATCTCGTGACCAATGACTGTCAGTCATAAAAGAACAATTCAAGGTCCAACCATAACATTCCACGTTAGCAAACATACGCTTTACGCAAATTCATCACGTGAAGAAAATAATCGATTTTTCTCTCTTTCAGCTCGCTTCCGGGAAAAGTGTACTGTCACAATAAGGATCAAAACTACAACTTCCACAACCGACGCCCTTCACCAACACGCGCCAGGTCAACTAAGAGCTACGTGAGGCCTTATTATTGGGGACCCACCTAGCTGGCGTACACGAAAAATCTTCATTGCTTGCTCCCACGTGATCGGAGAGGATCCAACCATTATTTTGTGAAAATATTTTTTTCTTTATAGCTATAAACTAACTATTTATTTGATTGATATTGAACTTGTTTAAATCAAATTGATTATTTAGTCCACTTCATGAAATAATTTTTATAATCCAAAATTAAAATTTTAATTATTTTTTATCATTTAAATTTAATATGTTATTAGTATATAAATTTTATATACTATCAATAAATTAAATAATATTATTTTATTAATTAATAAATATTAAGTTTTAAAATAAATATATAAAAAATTAATATTTTAAAAAAATTTATTTATTAATAAATAATATCATCTGATTTTATTTCATTAATGAGATAATATTATTTAATTTATAAATAATATATAAAATTTATTACATATATTAAATATAAACTCTTAAATATATCTAATAATAAATATAACACCAAAAATACATTTTATTTTTATAAGAAATAAAAGTCCCAATCTTGAGACAATGGAAAAAATTATAGATATTAAAATTTAAATTTTATATATAATAAATATCATTTTTAAAGGTAATTATATATAAATTAAGTTTTAAAAATAATTGTAAACAAATTAAGTTAAATCTAGAATTTATATTTGATTATTAATAATACATTAAATTAAAAAATTACAATATTTATATATTTGTAATAAAATTTTAAAAAAGTTAATTAAATATAAATAAAAAAATTATTAAATACAAAAATGTGAAGTTGTTAATAAAAGTCTTACGATTGGACCTAAAATTCGTTGTAAGAAAGGAAATTTTCAAGTTTATTTTTTTGACTATTCTATGAATGTGAATTTGCTACGTTCTATAAATTCCACTATTAATTAACCAAAAAAAAAAACAGTTCTACGAAACTTCCATAGCCATTACACCAGCAAATCCTCGCCTAGCCTGCGCGTATGCTCCACGCTCCATTGCCTTTTTCATTCAAACCTCCCCTCATGCGCATTGCGCACCTCCCCGGCTCTCTCTTCTCCTCCTTTACTGGAATTCGGTTTCACGCTGCTCCAAAATCTTTGCCAGCTTTTGTTTCTTTTTCTTCTTCTTCGATGGCGGATTCTAACAACTTCTTAGCCGTTTCCGCCGAAGATGTGGCGAAGTTCGGGTTCACGCGCGAGGAGATGTACTCCAGTAACCTTGCTGGCACTGTTAATCCCTACGATCGCCACCTGTTTCTTCGCCATAAATCCTATACCGATTGGGCTTCCCGCGTCGAAGAGGATCTCCTCCCTAAGCATCTTTCTTCCGCTCTCAAGTCTCGCAAAAACGACATCCCTAGCAAGGTTCGTTCTTGTCGTTCCGATCAATTGCCTATTACTTTTGAGGTTTCAATTTTCAATTAATCATGGTTTTTTTTTTCAATTTTTGTAGACACTGTTGACGGTTATTGAAGGAGAGCAATCTGACGGAGATGTGTTGATTTTCCCTGAAATGATCAAATACAAGTAAGTTTTCTTTCTTTCTTTTTTTTTTTTTTGAAATTTTTTGAATTAATTTCTTTTCTAAATCTTGTTGACTTTCTTTACAAATCGGATGCGGCACAAATGAAAAAAAATTGGGTTAAAAATTTACTTTTTACAATTTATCCGATTATGAATCTGATTTTTTTCTATGTCTGATTAAGTTTTTTTTTTTTTTTTTATATATAATTACTTTTTTAAAAATAAAGAAATTAACCCTTCTCGAATTATGATTAAACGGGCACGTGTCAAAAAATTGAAGCCAATTGTGGAGTTAAATGTAATTATCCTCCTGTAAATGTAGGCCAACCTATCATGATGATTAGCAAGTGTTTTGTTTATTTTATTGTTTTATTATTTTTATTTGTTGAGTTGAAATTGGATTTTTGTTTTGTTTGAAAAATAATGGGAGAATGCTATTAAGATTGTGAGATAAGGGATTTTTATGCTGAGGGTCTTTTATTGTTCTGATGGAAGGGGTTTGACGGACTCTGATGTGGATGGCTTTGTCGAGGATGTGCTTGTGAATGGCAAGCCTTGGACTTCAGGAGTGCAGGAGACATTCACCGGTTCATATGTCTTCGTGTGTGCTCATGGTAATCGTGACAAGAGATGTGGTGTTTGTGGACCAATTCTAATTGAAAAGCTGAACGAGGAGATTGCGTTGCGAGGACTGAAGGATCAGGTGTTTGTAAGTGCTTGCTCTCACATTGGAGGGCACAAGTATGCTGGGAACTTGATTATCTTCAGCCCAGATTCTGAGGGAAAGATTATGGGCCATTGGTAATGTCTGCATCATATTTCTTTATGCTTCTCTGCATTGAATGCATTTTGATGTTATTGTTTTTTTTCTTCCTCAAACGGTTGCAGGTATGGCTATGTTACTCCGGATGATGTGCCTGAATTGCTGGATCAGCACATTGCAAAGGGAGAAATAATAGAACGCCTTTGGAGGTTTGTGTATTTTCTTTATTCCGAACTTAAGATGGTTAATGTAGTATTCCTGTTTGAGTATATTCATCTATTGGAGATGTACTTGCTACCTCAATCTTTTGTGGTAGATGGGGTTTGACCATAACATTGTCAGTACATACTTAATATGCATACTTTTTCTAGATTATTCATTGAAGGGAAAGATTTAGATGAAATTTTTTATAAAAAAGTTCGTGAAATTTTTTATTAAAAAAATTAAATAAAAAAGCGATAAATTAAAAAAAATTCATTATATATATCAAATGTGTAAATTTTGAAAAAAATTTGAAAAAATTTATATATATATATATATATTTAGATAGATATTTTTAATAAAAGTATTAACAGAATTTTTACTGTTAAATAAATATCGATTAAATTTGAAATATAATCAATATTTTTAATAATTTTTTTACATATAGGTTTTGACATTGAATTCTACTAATCTATTGCTTTCGATTTTTTATCAAAGTTTTTATTAAATTATTATTAAGAAGGAACTTCATGAATTTCTCCTAAAGAATTGCAGATAAGTTTTATCCTTCATTGAAAGCGTTTACAATGTATTCTTAGTGCTGCTGCATGTCTTTCCTAGTATTGATTGTCTTAAATGCTGACAAGGCGGCAAACTGTGGTTTATGCATGCAACTAATCGGCCCTTAGCCTTATTTTGCACTAATACAGCTTCAGAACCCTTCTGAAGGCAGTGCTTTACTTCATTTCCCTATAATGCTCTTATGAAATGTTTCTTTTCTACTTTCCGTTACTTATTTTAGGCTGCGTTTTTTGCTAGAATTTAAGTGAAATCATTCATGCTACCACTATTTAAGTCTACAGTGTGTTTTGCATGTTGGAAGCCACATCTGTATCGTGCGATGAATTGCATATGCCATATATATGAAGCTTTCAGTTATTCCTTTTTATGTAAATTTTTTCTTTTGTAGTTGGGTTCATATGTAAAATGAAAAAGCATGTAACCGATTCATCTGCAGGGGTCAAATGGGGGCTTCTAATGAAGGAGGTGATAAAACAGGTGAACAGAAGCTTCCAAATGGGGAAGAAGTGAAGAAGAATGAGAAGCATGAAGAATCTACTGCTCAGAAGACCAAGGAAAACGTGGGTGGTTGTTGTCAGGGTGTTAATGGGTTTACCTGTTGCATGAATGCTAGCCCTGAAGTAAGTGAAAGTAAAAAAATTGAAGAAACAACAGAATCACGCGGAAAGACTGGGCCAGGCAGATTGACATGCTGGTTCCAATCATGGGAGCAACTTGATGTTCTTACAGCAGCAGCTGTGGTTGGAGCTGTGGCAACCATTGCTGTGGCTTATAGCTATTATAGAAGATCGGGTTGAATTAAAAGCCCCGTATTCCAATATTTTACTGTTTGCTTGTGGGTTGTAAGCCCCTGTTTTTTGGTCGCAGAGGCAATAGTTGATGATAAAATAATCCTCCAAACTACAAACTTCTGGTGGAGATTGATACAAATAGTCACTTTTTACGATATGGGAATGAAAATGCTCGAATTAATATGTTGTTTTACTAGATGTAAGACTTGTTAAATGCTTCAGCCTGATACCGAAATCATTATCGGTAAAATGTTTCCTCAAATTGGTGTTGTCATGTTTGTAATGTTACAATTCGTATTTTCATGTTAAATGAGAAACATAATTTTTGTTAAAATTTTAAATGGTATTGTCTCGGATCTATTTTGTATCATATCACTGTTTAAAACTGCCTAGTCTACCTTTGGATCACAGGCTTGTATTCAGTTTTTGGTGCTAATTGCGAGTGGAGATGCAAATTCATAACCTGTGGTTTGAAATTGCCTTGGGAATCACTAATGTTAAATATTCAGGCAATTAAAAGAAAAACTCCTGAGATTAGCAAACAGCACCCAATACCAATATAATTTACAGAGATTTCAATTGCCCTGCGTAAGCCTATAATCTAAAGCTCAAGTGTATCATCCTAAAGAAGAAAAAAAAATTATATACTGAGCTTGGTTATCATCTCTTCTACCAGCCTCAGTGTTGTTCCTGTAACTTTCTCTGCATCTGCATCAATCGCCTGCATAACCTGTTCCATAAGCTCATGTTTTGATTGTTTACTTGTCGAAGCATAATTCGAGCAATCCCTCAGAAGAAGCAACAGCTCTCGAGCCATACTCTTAGCTCTCCAGGTTCCGTCTACACTGAGTTGAAGTAGGCCAGGCATTATACCTTCCATCAATATCAGGCCTCTGTATTTATCTCTACAGCTTTGGCATATGTGAAGGAGGATTCCCACAGCGTGCTCTTTGCTTTGTGGAGAACCCTCTTCCACTGCCTCTACTAAAATCCTGATTGCACCACCAATGCTGACTGTTTCTTGAATTGAATTCTCTGATGAAGAAACAATGTTTTCTAGTAGAGCCATTGCCTTCTCTGTCAGCTCTGATGATTTTTCTGAACAATGGGTAAGTTGAAGCAAGCTATATATGACACCAGAAGAAGCAACTGATGGAATTATCTGAGGGCAAGTTGAGAGATTCTGGAGTGTAGCTATTGCATCTATCCTTGCTTGCATGCTAAAGATACTGCTATTGTTGACATCAGAATTTATCAGGTTCAGGATTTCTACAAGGAGTTGTATGGTTCCTGAAGAAGCAATTACCAACTTGTTTGCTGTGCAAGAAGACAGGATCAACATTGCTGCCATTGTCAGTTCAATCAGTTGCTCATTTTGGCATTGAAGAAGGTCTAACAACACTGGTATAACCCCAGCTTTTACAATCCTGATTTTGTTTCTGCTAAAAAACACTACAGAATTAGTTACAGAGAAATTCTTTGGATTCTGCATATGGGAGAAGAAAAGCAAGAGACAAACCTTTCACTGCCAAATGCAAGACCAAGCAGGGCTAAAAGAGAAGCTTCAATGGCTTCATAATCTTGTGATTGAAGCATTGAAACCAATGGTGAAATAATCCCTCTTTCAGCCAATCTATGCCTTTGCTTGCTGCTTAGTTTACTGAGTTCAGTTGCAGCTTGAATCTGCACTTCTCTATTGCCACTGAAAAGATTTTCCACCAGCAAATCCTCCATGGATAATAAGAAAAGAAAAAGTTATTAACTCTCCTACTCAATGCCTAATCTCCAAGTTCTCTACAACAAGTCTCACATTTAGGCAACTGAAGAAATACAAATAGATTTGATATTGGTTGCTTGAACAAGTGATGTTAGGCTTTTGCGGGTATCCATTGTTTCATCTTGAAGCAACCTTGCTATTCCTTTGGTCAGCTTTTCTTTTTTTTTTTTTCCTTTTTCTTGAAACCCTGATTTGGAAAAATAATACAAAATATCCAAATACAAGAAACGATTCCTAAGCATGAGTTTTTATCTTTCCTTTTATAGAAGCAAACATCGTCACTTTTTTTTTTTTAATTTATAGAAAAGAATACAAATTTTACTCTTTTAAAAAATATTATCCATTAATCATCGAATCAAATAATCGGTGTAAATACAATAATTTTTTTTTTCTTTTATGGTAGGCTAAATATATTGTATTAAGAAAGAAATTCGAATTTTATTTTTTTAAAAAATACATTAATCATCGAATTAAATGCTTAAATTCAAATATAATACCGTAAAATTTTTTTTATGATAAGTTAAATATATTATATCGAAAAGAAATTCAAATTTTTACTTTTTACAAAAAATTTGTATTAATTATTGAATTAAATGGTCGAATGCAACTTCATAAATTTTTTTCTTCCTTTTATGGTAGGCTAAATATATTGTGTGGGGAAACTAGGGATTGCTTAAAGAATAAAAAGTAAAGGTAATTATGTTTGAGATTTCTTGTGGTTTTATTTTATGATCAATATTTAATGGTTGGTTAGGGGTATTATTTTAGGAATCATCTAAAGATTCTATAATTCACGTTTTAATTAATATGCTTTTATGTATTACGAAAATATAGCATGTGCTGTTGCATGCAAATTGGCTAAGATATTAAATTGAGATTTACTTTTTCTATATTTTTTAATTATTTCTTTTCTTTATTTGAATTTATTTTGGCCAATCAAATGAGAAGTTCCTTGAACAAACAACCCCATAAGGTTTTATGATTGACTGAGGTTTGGTACCTAACTTATTGTCTTCTGCATCTTTGTCTGAATAAATTTGTTATTATATTATATGTTAAAATTTTTTATTTTAATTTTTAAATTTTAATATTAAAATTAATTTTTTTATAAAATTAAAATTTCATAATTTTTAATCTCAAAAAGTTAAAAAAATCATAAAATATATTAAAATATAAAAAATAAAAATTTTAGATGTTTAAAAAAGAAAAAATATATATGAATAAAGAAAATGGGACAAAAAGAATATTATAATTATAAGTTTTCTCTTTTATCTTTTTCTCAAAATTTAATCAAAATTTCAAGATTTAATTTAATTAATTTATAATATTTTTTAATAAAAATGACATCTATTAAATATGAAAATTAAATAATAACATTTACGATTTTTACGTATTTTTATATTACGATCTTTTTTATAAAAAAAATTAATTTAACATTTAAAACTTAATTTTTTATATTAAATCTACGATGGACTAGACCGGTTTGGCCTAGATAAATTTGATAATATCATAAATTTCAATAAAAATTTTGCTCAACTTGAATTATATATTCAATATAAAAACCACTTAAGTCTTTGTCACACTAACAAGAAAGAAAACTAGGATTAGGAGTTATTGGAAACATCAATTTTAGTATCCCAAAAGGATTATATCCATAACTTCCATAATTATTGTTAAAAATATTCATAATAATTAAATAAAAAATATGGGTTTTTTTTTTTTTTTAGGTTTTGAACTTGATCTCTTGATCCAAAGCTGAGAAATAATTTATTAATAAAGTTTGGATAGTGAATGTCTTCCTTTTTATTTATTTTTAATAATATTTTTATAATTTTTATTTTTATAATTTTGGAATGGGAGCAAAAATAAGCAATAATCATGGCATAATAAAAAGAGAAAAGTAAAGCAAAAAATAAAATAAAAAATGCATGGGATGGGACCATTGAGTTCTTTTTTTTTTTTTTTTTGCTTTATTTGATATAGTAATTTATAGGAACCAATTAGCTCTACTTTCGCCACTATTCGGCGGCGTTGTCTTTACGGAAAATACATCTCAAAATTTCATGATGATTCACCTACTCTGGATTTTCGTATAAAAATAATAATAATAACAATTGCTCCCCACTTGTTGCTCTCTCTCATGCACTTGGATCAAGAAAAAGGTTTCAATCAATACTTATTTAAAATTCAAAATAAAGCCTTATTATTAAAAAAAAAGTGTAATGATATTTAATTCTCAATTATTTATGCAAAATTTTTATTTTATATAGATATGATAATTTATATATTTGTATCACATAAATTATTAAAATTCATATATTTGTATCTTATTTTATATAAAAATTATATTTTATGTTGACATGAAAATATGCAATATATTTTTTTAATTTTAATAAAATTATATATAATTACGATTAAAATTTTAAGTCGTATTATTTTTACATTATTTTTGTATCGTGTTATCATGTTTATTTTAGATTGACAGATCTAATTTTATATATTATTTTTATCAAGTAAATTATTAAAATTTATGTATTCATATTATATTTGATACGAAAATTACTTATCATAATTTGTTTCGATATAAAAATATACAATATATTTTTTTGATTTTATTAAATTTATATATAATTATTACTAAAATTTTAAGTCATATCACATTTGTATCATATTTTCATGTTGTACTCACATTGTGTCATTATATTATATTTTAGATTATCAGGTCTAATTTTATATGTTGTTTGGATTAAAATATTTTAAAACTAGCTTTAATCCAACTTTTAGTAGTGTTTTTTAGACAATTAATCAATATTAGTACATTATCTATGCACTTGATAAATTATTAATAATCAATGTAATTATTAGATTTGAATTGGGCTTTCCATCCAAAATGACCCAAATGCCTTTTTATGGGCCAGATGGTCCAAATGTCTGAACCAGCAAATATTGAGGATCCAATCATTGGGCGGTTGGGCTTCAAGTGATGGTCAAAGATGGGCTCATTAGCTCAACCAATGTAAAATATTTTTAATGAAGGAAATGTTAAAAATAAGGAAAAAATTTAAAACTATTCAAGATTTTTTTTTTTTTTTTAATTTGGGTTTTTGAAACGAAATTTTAAAGTTTGCTTGTGTTCGTATGTTTTATTTTTTTTATGATACATATCATTTACATTTTTATAATTATTAATAATGGTCTAAATATAGGACTTGATTTAATTATGTAATATATAGTTATTTAGGGAATTCTTGATCATCCTGTTAGCAGCAGTGTATTGCTAGCAACTGCCAAGCTCACATTGTTCCATGGCTGTTTTAATTAGGGGCTGTTTATAATTTGATTTTAATTGAATTAATTGATCAAATTAATTTAATTTGGTTAATCGATTAATTATCGAATTAATTTTAATTGATTAACGAAAATAATTTTAAAAAAATTTTGATTTTCAATTAATTCTGTTCGAAAATCGAATTAATCAAATTAACCATAATTTTAATTAAAATATAACATAATTCAAATATAAAATAAAAAATATATGAATTGGATCACTTAATTTCATAATTTGTTAGAATTTTTAATATAATATTTTAGTATTTGAATATTTTATGAAAAATTTTTATTTAGTTTGTTTAAAATATGAAAAATTAAGAGTTTAAAATATAATTTAACTTAAATGCATATATTATTCGGTTAATCCAAAAAATTAATCGAACTGATAGAATTAAATTCAATCAGTTAATTTTTGAAATTTATAAATTCGGTTCAATTAACGAAAATAAAATAATATAATTCAGTTAATTCAGTTTTGGATAATTCATTTTGAAATTAACTGAATTGATAGAATAAACACCCTTGATTTTACCTATCTTTTATTCAGATTCTATCGCATTCATTTCCTTTACATGTCGACGTTTCTAGCTTTATCGAGTGCTCTTTTACCTATAACTCCAGCTTGAATTCCACCGATCTCGATAGCACTCCAGCTAGCCATTGAATCAAGATATAATAAAGCTATTTTATTGACAGCAGTTCATGCGATACTATTGGATTATGGAACAATGGCTATCCAAGATGAGATTCCATGACATAATGCTTACTCGACAGTCTTAGCATATTTGGTGGCATCGCTTTTTTCCCCTCTATTCTGGAAACAATACCTCTTTCTTAATAAGCAGTGTTTCAATAATCTATCATGATTTATGGGTTCTAAAACTTTTGGAATCAATTACTTTTTTCATGTTTTAGACTGTCTTTATAATCTATAATCTGATGGTTGTGTCTCACTTGCATGGGGCAATTATAGGTCCTCTGGTGATGACAGTGATCATTGCTTTGAAGGATTTTTACGTTGAATTTGTTTTGGCGTTTGCTAGTGAAAACATTCATTAACCAAATTTGTGTTGAGAGTGGTTTGATTGATTTATATTTAGGTTTTAATCTTTGCATGATTGTAAATTTGTCAATTTTTTCATGAATCACTTTCTCATTTATCCTTTTCTCTTGATGATCCTTCATTTCTTATATACGTGAATCCTTTGTTTTTTTCAATTATATTTAGCTTAGATAACATGGGATTATTTCATTTTATATTATCTGAAAGTCGTCATTAAATTTCAGATTCCTACTTGATTTCTCTTAAATGACTTGATATTAGTATAATTTTTTGAAAATGTGGAAAGAGAATGGAAGTAGTATTAATTGTTTTTCATCAATGATGAGCAAAGTTTACATAAGAAGAAAATTGAATCAATATTAAAATGTATCTTTCTAGAAGGAAGGATAACAAATTTTTTCTGTTTGTTGATCAATCTTTTCATTTTCTTTTTTATATGAATCATGCTCTAATAGATTCCATATTACATAATAGGATTATTTATTTATTATTTTTTACTTTATCATTTACACAAAAGGATTTCCATAGAGCAACTGGAATTATATACTTTAGTTGATAATCTTTTTAAAGTAAATATATATATATATGCTTTTTTTTTAGGTGATGAGAGTGGAATCTTTTTATTTGAAAAATATGATGTTAGTTGGCCCTTGCATCATGCAAAATATTTTAACTATTTGATAGTATAAAAATTTTGACAAAAGAAAAAATCACAATTTATAATAAATCCAAGTGCTTGTAAATCTATATAATAAATTTGATCATTTATGCATCCATATTGTATTTATTTTATATCAAATACATATAAAATATTAAATTTATTAAATCATAATTCCTAATAATACGACAAATATGAATCATATTATTTTAGTTTTGCCAAAGTTATATTTAAAATAATCATGTCACTAAAATTTTAAATTTTGTTATTTTAAAAATTATAAGGTCTACCATGTAGAATGGTGATAATCCTGTCACTGTTGAAAATATTAATTGTAGCAACTAAAACTAGGGGCAGGTTCATATATATAATTAACGAGTGAAAACATTTAATTAGTGTTAAAGGAATTGTTTCATTTATGTCAGCATAACAACTCCATGGAGATACTAAA
The DNA here is from genome assembly GCF_002303985.1 of Durio zibethinus. The sequence goes on from NW_019168470.1 coordinate 24,963,267, forward strand.
ATCCAAATCATTAAGTCAAAGCCACAAAACAATCAAGCTAAATTTTGATCCTATCCTTGAATTAATGTTCCTACTGGCTCTATAAAGAGCAGCATTGAAAGGGTTGGAAGATAAACCAAAAACATTCTCTTTCAGAAAGCTCCAATGGCAGCTGAGATTGTTGTAGCAGTTTTCATCAGTCTCTTTGTTCTCTTTCTTAGCCATTGGTATAGAAACAGAAACTCCCTGGTCACAAATTGGCCTATTGTTGGGATGATACCAGGGCTTCTTAGGAACTCATGGCGAATTTTTGATTACTTCTCCTTTGATGTTCTGAGGCGGTGTGGGGGTACTTTTGAGTTCAAAGGGCCTTTGTTTCCTAGCTTGGATTTTCTTCTCACAAGCGATCCGAATAATATAAACCACATAATGTCCAAGAACTTTGTTAACTATGAGAAGGGTTCGGAGTTCAGGGAAATTTTTGAGCCTTTTGGGGAAGGAATATTCACCTTGGACTCCGATAGATGGAAAACACAAAGGAAGGTAATGCAAACATTGATGAGAAACAACAAGTTTACAATATTTCGAGATAAAGTGGTGTGGAAAAAGCTGGAGAAAGGTCTAATTCCAATCTTTGAGCATGCTGCAACACTGGGAACTGAGGTAAATCTTGAAGATGTATTTCAGCGGTTTGACTATGACAACATGAGCCTGTTTGCTTTAGGCTTCGATCCCGACTCTCTCAATGTTGAATTTCCAGCTATTCCTAGCAAAGAGGCCTTTGCTGATATAGAAGAGGCCTTGCTGTTCAGGCATTTCTGGCCTAAAATGGTTTGGAAGTTCCAAAATTGGCTTCAAATTGGAGAGGAGAAAAAGTTGATCGAAGGAACAAAGATCCTTGATCAATTTGTTTACAATTGCATCTCATCAAGGAGAGAAAAGTTCAGCAAAAACAAGGAACTGCAGGCAGAGGAAGATGAATATGACTTACTGACATCTTTTCTGGTTGAAGACCAAGGAGAATCAGGTGCCTTTGAGCAATCTGATAAGGTCATCAGAGACACTGCTGTCAATCTCATGTTGGCTGGGATAGACAGTGTAAGTGGTGGCCTGTCTTGGTTTTTCTGGATTGTCGCAACAAATCCATCTGTTGAAGCCAAGATTGTTGAAGAAATCAAAAGAAATTCTTCAATCTGCAAAGACAAGAACATGATATATTTATCCGAGGAAGAGCTTAACAGATTCATATACTTGCATGCAGTTTTCTGTGAAACATTAAGGCTATATCCACCAATACCTGCTAATCACAAAACAGTAGTTCAATCTGACATCCTTCCCAGTGGCCATCGAGTCCAAGCAGGATCAAGAATCTTGATTTCAATCTATTCAATGGGAAGAATGGAGCAAATATGGGGTAAAGACTGTCTAGAATTCAAGCCAGAAAGGTGGATTTCAGAGAAAGGAGACATTGTTTATGTACCATCCTACAAATACCCAGCATTTAATTCTGGGCCAAGGACTTGTTTAGGTAAAGACATGAGCTTTTTGCAGATGAAGACTGTGGCAATTGCTCTGCTTAAGAATTACAGAGTTGAAATGGTTCAAGGGCATGTTGTTGTCCCAAGAGAGTCCATTACACTCCACATGAAAAATGGGCTGAAGGTCAGAATCAAGAAAAGACATGTTTGATATATTGGAGATCATCAGGCGGATCTGAAACCCTTGTCTAGTTCAAGCTGTTCACAATATTGTATCGTATAATTAAGTAGCCTCATGCAGCTACATATCTATGGTTTTATGTTATGCTATATATTTGTGTGGTTAATTAAACTATGAATGAAAATTATGGCCATCTTGAGAATAAAGTATATATTTGAAAGAAAAAAAAAACATTTAAATTTAATTAGTCTATGATTCATATTACAAGTTTAATTTCAAAATTTTTTATTTATTTTCAGTCATTTGTTATGATGCTATTTAATTTATTAAATTTCATATAGCTTGCCAATTATGAATATCTAAGCTTTGGCTCGTGGCTCATATATTGTTACACAAGAAATTACATTGAAATTAAAAAATTAATTAATTAATTAAATTTACTAATGTCTCTAATTTTCTTCATGCATCAAGCGAATGATATATCAAGTATCAAAGAATTGAAATTTTTCTAAAAATTAAAATCTTTTTGAAAAAAAAATGATAAATTATATCGAATGCGACCGATCGCAATGTAAGACAATATAAGAAATAAAAAACTACAACGACAATGTATCGAAAACAAACTTCATTTAAAAGTTAATTGAGCATTTAATGTTAAAAAAAATTTAGACTCAATTTTTAAGCCAAATAAAAAGATCCTTCACAGATATGAGTAATATTAGGTCCAGTGATCAAGTTAGGTGGAGAAGAAATCAAATCTTTCTAGGTATATTGTGCTTAATTAGAGGCAAGAAAGATTCTGGAAAATAATTAGACCCTGTTGGCTCTATAAAAGAGAAGCTTGGGAAATCATGGAAGATCATAACCAAAACTAACAAAAACCTGTTTGGAAAAGCCCCAAAAATGGCTGTAGACATGCTTTTAGCAATTCTCTTCATTTTTTTTTTCTGTTTCTTGGCCATTGGTCATTAATTGGCCTGTTGTTGGTATGATAACAGAACATCTTGCCAATTCAGATTTAATTTTTTATTTTTATCTGATATTCTTGTTCATTTCCATGGAGGCACTTTCAAGTTCAAGGAACCCTTGTTTCCTGGCATGGACTTTGTTGTCATTAGCAATCCATTGAATGTCAACCACTTGTTGTACAGAAACTATGAGAACCATGAGAAATTATGGTTCAGTGTTCAGGGATTGCTAATGACAACAAAGTCTATGCTAGGAAAAGACAAAGTAAATGTCACGCCCCGAGATCAAGACGTAACACGATCAAGACGTAACACGATCATATTACCTTGAAGAAAATCTTAAAGTAATACGAAGCTTTATTTCTTAAACATTCTAAAATTCTTCAATAAAATAATATACTAAGTAAAATTCATATCTTTAATCCAACTGATGATATATCTTTATATATCCAAATACAAACCATATAAAATACAAAACTGCCTCTTAAAATCTCATTGGCCAACATATTCTCTGACGATTAAGTAATCATACCCATTTCATCTTCTAGCTTCACACAAGACTAACCAAACTTATCACTTAGTTATCTGTAAAAAAAAAGTAAAAGGAGAATGAGCAAACCACAGTTCAGTAAGTATAGGCTCACACACCTTATCAGATCAAACATCATTTTTTTACACATCATATAGATCATTCAAAACATTCATCAAATCATAATATCAAAACATTTCAAGATCATCGTTTTATCAAATATTTCATAAATCAATGTCAAAATATGTCACTTCATAAATCATTGTAAAATATGTTATCATTCAAATATCATAATCAAATCAAATCATGGATCAATCATTAAAAATGATCGTAAATCATCATTATCATAAATCATCATTATCATTCAAATCGTTAGCTACGGTCACTACTATAACTCATGACATTAGCCGTATCGACAGTTTCATTCTCATGATCATTGCTAACTATTATAACCCGTTAGCCAAGGCTTATGCTAACTACTATTACCCGTTAGTCAGGGTCGTATGATCATGTCTTTGCTAACTACTATTACCCATTAGCCAGGGTCGTAGAACTAGTTCTGGTGTCGATGATCCCACTTCCCAAGGATGTAAAAAAAACATAGCCATCACAAAATCATTCTTTAATCATAAATCATTTTCTCATTTCATTCATAAGCATGATCCATCATTTATATAAAGAAACACAAAATAATCATATGCTTGATCCTATTTTCATATATCGAAAATAAAGAAATAAAACATTCATTCATTTAAAAACATATATATATACATAGATTTGAAAACAAGCAAAGTGTGTGAGATTCTACTTACCTCTTTTCGATTTCACCACTTAGTTTTTTCCTCAAAATAATTAATAGCCTATCCAAGATCATTTCAACATATCAAAATTTAACCAACCCTTTTTTAGACCATTTATACAAAAATCAACTAAGTTACACAAGGGTTAACTTAACTAATTAATATTAGCAGCCTGACCTCTTTTCATTTAAATAGTCATATCTCAATATATCCTAATCAGAATTATGATCTCTTTAATGCAATAGAAACTAGACTTGATAAGCTTTCTAACCATGTATGGCACACATCGTAATTCCTTGTAGATTAATTATAACAATTTTTAAAATCCACGTCATATACTGTTGCCAAACAGCTTGTATACCTTCTAATAAAAATTATATATTTATTCACAGGAAACTCCAAATTCAATTCCGCTTCTTTCATTGGAAAGTAGACTCAATAAGCTTTCCAAATATATATAGCTTAATCTGTAAATCCTTGTATACAAATTAAGAAGAATTTCGTAACTCAACCCTGATGCTGTTATCTTATAGCCAGCATATTCTTAAGTTAAAATTAGACAACTCTTCATAAAAAACTCGGATTTGACTTTCGTTTGTTTCATTAGAAACTAGATTCAACATGCTTTCCAATGATATATAATAATCACAACAATAATATATCCATTAATAAAAATTCTATTTTAATTCATTATTACAGATCACAACATCTCATCCAAAAATAGAATTTCTCATTCAATCTTTAAAAACTCAAATCCTTACTTTCAACCTTCAAACTATATTCAATAATCATCAATAACTCTTAAGAACATGAAATAAACAAAGCCCAGTAATTTACCCATATAGATCATCAAGATTAATGAAGGATTTCATGATTTTTTTTTATTTTTTTTTCTCAAAACTTTAACTCCAAATAATAGCAATCAACTTGATATTTCTTCTTAAATAAAAAGAGGACATGTACTCACCTTTAAGGGATTAATTTGATTGTAGCCTCTGATTGTGAATCTCCAACTTGATTTTTCATATTCTCTAACCCTAAGGAAGATGAGGAAAAAAAATTCTACTTCCTTTCTATTTCACGATAGTTAAGTTTTCTTTCATCTAATACTTCAATCATTTTTCTTTTACTAAATAATATCTTAATAAACTGATGGACTTTAGTATTAGTCTAGCCCAATTATTATTTGGGCTAAGGTATTACAGTAAAGTTTCGCAGTCATTCACCAAGAATAACAATAAGTATATATGCATTATTTTCGGATCAAAATTTCTGGCAAATGCTGGATAAAAGGTCTAATCCTGATCCTCGAGCATGTGATGGACTTAGAAAGATTCCATGGTGACAATCTCTCTACTCTTAATTTTAATCCAACTTTTACAATAACAACAACAACAAACTAAATTTTATATATCATAATTTTGAAATTGACTGTATGTAAGGTAAAAATAATAATAAATTTTAATCCGATTAAATTATAAGATAAGAAAATAAATTTAATTTTAATCATTATATGAACAAGTTTTTCATCATTATCTCTTTTCATCTTTCCCATCGAAGAAAGTTAATTGACAGACTTAGGTACAGGAAGAGCATTAACAACCATTGGTGAGAAAAAGACTAGCAACTAAACCACTTAAAATCTAGCATGAAATCAAGGAAAGAAGGATAGATTGTTGATTTTGTGCGAACATCTCTTAGTTTACTACAACTTGGGCCAAAATTAAAGGGATTAGTTGCTAAGATGAAGGAAGCAACCGTTGGAAGAGCTTTGTACAAATGGAAGAAGCTGCCAATTGACAAAGGACACACACCTTAGACGCATCACACTTCAGCTCCAACTGCTCATTCTTCTATTTTCAATATGAGAAATTATTCCTATCAATCTCTTATGATGTCAATTCAGCTCCAACTGCTCATTCTTTTATTTTCAATATAAAAAATTATTTCTATCAATCTCTTATGCTGTCAATAGATTACGCTTGTAAAATTAAAAATTTATATTAATAATATATCATAAACACTCTTTCAATATTTCTTAATTTTTTATAAACTAGTTCTATTTTCAATGATAAACTTGTCTAATTTAGTGATTTATGTAAACTATTGAACACTTGATCGATCAACATTTGTTTTTTAGCAACCTTAGATTAATTTTTTCAATATTTTTTAATGCATTATTGGTTCATTTATATATTATAGGAGGCAAGTAAATGTCTACAATCTCCTACTTTATGTCTATATGGATAAAGTCTAACTCAAAATTTAATTATTTCACCTAAGAAAGATTCCACATTGTATCATATGATATGTATTCACTAACTAATTTTTTTTCTTTTTTATGCATTTACATGAATAATGCTATTTTGATCCTCATCCTGCCATAATTATATAAGTTTTGGCTCAATATTCTTTTATTTTACCCACATAATAATTTCGTTCTTAATTGGTTTAAAAATGGTATTGTGTCATCAAATTGATTGATATACAACTTGATAAGGTTAAAAATGAAAAGAATCTTTACTGGCAGGTTTGCCTGCTCCTTAGTAATAAAAAAGAAAAATAAATAAAAGATGCCATTTTGTAACAAATAATAATAACAATTGCAATTCATGATGAAAGAACCTAGTTGAAAACTAAATTTCCTATCTCTTTACAAGAATATATTATCATGGAAGATAAAATATAAGTTTAGGTTTAGTTAGACAAGTGGAAAATTTTAGAGTTGATAATCCGTGTATTTGTGTTTGTCTATTTTGTGTCATAGTCATGTAAAATATAAAAATTATCGTGTTATAGTTAGTGTGGACGTATCAAATATAAAATATGTTTTTTTTTTTTTGTCAAATTCATTATAATTTTTATTAAAATTTTATATTTTTAAAATCATAATCAATTATTATATTTATATAATCAATTATTGAATCATAATCAAGTTACAATCATTGAACGATCAACTAATAAATTAATAACATAATTAAACAATCAAACCCACATTGGGACTTGAATCTAGAACTTCAAGATTGTATGACCTCGTATTTTTATTAAAGTTTTAAATTGTATGGCTTTTATTTTTTTATAATCCTGTTTTAAATGTAAAAATAAATAAATAAAGCAAAGATCTTGTTGGCTATATAAAGAAGCAGCATGCTAATCTTGAAAGAACATCCCAAAAAAAACCTTTTGAGAAAGCTCCAATATTAGCAAGAAATGATGCTCATAGCAATTATCTTCATTGTCTTAACTCTTTTTCTCGGCCATCTCGGCCATCATTGGTCTAGAAACAGGAATTCCCTGGTGACAAATTGGCCTGTACTTGGAATGCTTCCAGGGCTATTTTGTAACTTGGATCGAATTTTTGATTTTTTCACCCATGATATTCTTGATTTGTGTGGGGGAACATTCAAGTTCAAGGGACCTTGGTTTCCTAGCTTGGATTTTGTGCTCACCAGCAATCCCATGAATGTCAATTACATATTGTCCAAAAATTTTCTCAACTACGAAAAGGGTTCAGAGTTCAGGGAAATTTTTAAGCCCTTTGGGGATGGAATTGTCACTTCAGATTCTGATTCGTGGAAAAGCCAGAGGAAGAGTTTGCATTCAATAATGCTGAAGAACAACAAGTTTGTAAACTACCAAGACATAGTCTTCAGGCAGGTGCTGGAGAAAGGTCTAATCCCAGTTCTTGAACATATAGTGCAACAGGGAACCGAGATGGATCTTGAAGATGTTCTTCAACGGTTCGACTATGACAATATTTGCTTGTTGGCTTTGGGATTTGACTCTAAAGCTCTGTCTGTTTCATTCCCTGAAGTTCCAAGCAAGGCGGCATTCAATGATATAGAGGATAGTTTGATGTGCAGGTATTTGATGCCTGTAATCATCTGGAAGCTGCAAAGATGGCTGCAAATAGGTGAGGAAAAAAGGTTGAGTAAAGCTATGAAAATAGCTGATCATTTTCTTTACGACTGCATTTCCTCGAAACGAGAAAAGCTGAGAAGCAGAAACAGAGTTGAGGAAGATGAATTCGACTTGTTGACAGCTTTGTTGGTCGAACAAGAAGGAGAAATTTTGACTGTTTCTGGAAAAATATCCGATAAGTTTCTAAGAGACACTGCATTCAATTTCATGGCAGCTGGGAAAGACACTATCAGCGCATGCCTGTCTTGGTTTTTCTGGCTTATTGCAACAAATCCATCTGTAGAAACCAAGATTTTACAAGAGATCAAAGCCAATTCTCCAACAAGTAAAGACAGGAACATGATTCTGTTTTTCACCGGGGAAGAACTTAATCAATTCACTTACCTACATGCAGCCTTGTGCGAGACATTAAGACTTTATCCACCAGTACCTATCAATCATAAAAACTCAATCCAACCAGATGTTCTTCCCAGTGGTGAACATGTTGATGGAAACACGAGGATCTTGGTTTCTTTCTATTCCATGGGAAGGAATGAAGAAATCTGGGGTAAAGATTGTTTAGAATTCAAACCAGAAAGGTGGATTTCGGAGAATGGAGACATATTGCATGTGCCAACGTACAAATTTTCTGCATTTAGTGCAGGGCCAAGGACTTGTTTAGGCAAGGATATGAGTTTCAAACAGATGAAGTTAGTGACAATCAATGTACTGTGGAATTATCAGGTTGAACTGGTCGAAGGGCAGCCTATTGCGCCAAGCAAATCCATCACACTTCACATTGAAAATGGTTTGAAGGTTAGAATCAAGAAAAGAGATATCTGATTGGAATATCTTTTATCCAAAAGTATCATTACAAATGCTTGGTTTGAATATTGTTCATGAAGATAATATAAAGTTGTTAGACACTGCACTGTTTGTAACCAAAATATGAATGAAAATAAAATGCTATCTCAAGAATAATGTATCTGTTTGCAAATTTTGTTACTTACCTCATTATTGGTTTTTGTTTGTAATCTACCCCTTAACATTATCTCATTATTTTTCATTATTAAACCAGGGTATGACATCAAAATGAATAAGAAAATTAATTATTTGGGGCTTTTCTTTATCCTGCTGCCAAGAGTTGACATTTAAATCTGTTATAAGAGCTTGGGTATTAGTGGTAAATGATTCATCTATGTCAACCTTTTTTTTTTTAATTTGGACTTGCTTCATCCATCTATTAATGTAGGTATTACCATTATATAATAAATTTCAGGAGCTTGGGTTTTTTTTATAAGAAATATATAACCTAAAATAAATAATAAATAATAAAAAAAAAGACAGATTAAGTACTTGCAATGAGCAAAAAGCCAAAAACCAACAAATCCTGGATTTAAAACAACGGTATATATGAATGAAAACATAGTTGTTTCTAGATCTAAAACCAAGTGAGATTATTTTTCAAAAATGTTGTTTGAAATCAAACTAAATAGTGACCTTTATATATAAAGAGTTCATGATCTTTAATGGCCTTTTGAACCTGAATTATTAGTCTGATCTTTCATACCCTATTATCAATTCAAGTTAGAAGGTAGCTAGGATTCATGGCACTAAGAAAAATGATCAAGGATTTACTCCCAAAGTACTTTTGTAGAGTTTTACCAAATCAACTTGTCTAACTCTTCTTTCTTTTTTTTTTTTACATGCGATATTGAGCCGTATGATGTGAGATCGCCCTTACCCATCCTATAAATCTCATTCCTATCTATTCCAAAACTCAAACTCATAAATTTTCGATATAGAGTTGTTGATGTTGAGAATCATCATAGTTCTTATATCATCTATTAAAAAATTAATAAATCTACATAGCATTCACGCATAAAATAACAAACTCAAATCAAGAATAAAAATATTCTAATACCACTTATTAAGTTAAATAGCATCTATTTAATTAAGTCAACAGAAGCATAATCAAATAATTAATCAAACACAAAAAGATAATAATTTAATGTTATTCGATCCAACCAACTTACGTTTACGGATGATAAATAAAATCTACTAATTGCAGAGAATTATATCAAAGCAAATCATATCAACCACTCAACAATCAATACCCATAATACTCTCTCAATCACCTCTAGATCTGTGAAATATTCTCAACAGAAACAGATATATACCCTTGTGCATCAATGCACCATATCTATATGGACCTTATAAATCTCCTTTAGTCCACTATCTCTAATAATCTTATAGATGTCTATCCCATAAAACTCTATAATTCTCTTATATCTTTTTTTATACGTAACCTTATAGAAATTTTATCAATTCATAAACATACAAGTTTACCTATTAAGAATTTCTTTTCTTTTAAATTTTTTTTTTTACAAATCTTTTTATTCATTAAATAATAATTAATCAATCTCAAATAAATATGTTATATGATTTAAGTTACTATTCTAAACAGTAAACTTTTTAAGTGATGGAGGGACAATGTCCCTTGATTGATCAATAGCTAGCAATCAATTCTGTCAACATTATTATATTCATTAATTCAGGTCATAAACACCATCAAAGCAACAGGTGATCTGTTGAGTTACAATTATTGCATGATCAGCAATAATCAGAAATATATATATATGCTAATTATTCCAGTTGATCAATATTATCGACCCCTCAAGCAGTACTCCTTTTCTTGATCCTAGTTTTAAAACCATTCTTCATATAAAGTACCATGGCATCGCTAGGGGAAACAATATCACCTTGCACCAACTCAATTTGATAACTTCGAAGTATAAAGATAGCAACCAACTTCATCTGAATGAAAGCTTATATTCTTACCTATACGACTTCTTGGCCCTGCATTAAATGCTGGGAATTTGTGAGAAGGTAAATGTTTGATATCTCCTTTCTGATCTGAGATCCATCTCTCTGGTTTGAATTCCAAACAGTCTTCACCCCATATTTTTTCCATTCTCTCCATTGAATAGAAATTGGTCATGATACTTGTGTTCTGATGAATCTGATGACTGCTTGGAAGGATGTCTGGTTGAATCGCAGTTTTGCTATTGAAGATATTGGCGGATAAAGCCTTAATGTTTCAGATAAGACTGCATCAAGGTAAACGAATTTATTCAACACTTCCTCACTAAAAAACATCATATCATTTCTTGATGGATCAGAATTGGCTCTTATCTCTTGTAGAATCTTGTTTTCTACTGATGGGTTCATTGCAATAAGCCAGAAAAACCAAGACATGCCTGCACTGATCGCGTCTTTCCCTGTTGCTATCACATTTATTGCAATGTCTCTTAGAAACTTGTCAGGTTTCCGACCAGCACCATTCAGTACTACACCTTTTTTGTCGATCATAAAAGCTGTAATGAAGTCAAATTGATCATCTTCCTGGGAGACTGATTCGCTTATTGATTCTTCTCGTTTTAATGCAATGCAATGGTACAGGAAATCATCAATGGATTTTAAAGCTTTGCTCATCTTTTTCTCCTTTCCAATTTGAAGCCATCTTTGTAACTTCCAAAAGATCATAGGCACGTAATGCCTATATAACAACACATCCTCGGCTTCCCAGAAAGCAGATTTACTTGGAACTTTAGGCAATTCAATTGAAAGAGAATTCGGGTCAAAGCCTACCCCCAAGACACAAGCAATATCGTAGCTGAACCGCTGCAATATATCTTGAAGGTCAACCTCAGTGCCAAGTTCCATGAAAACCTAGAGCACTTTGGTTAGACTTTTCTTTAGTTTTTGACACAAAATTTTATGCAAGAACAGGCCAAAGTGCCAAACCTATTGTTGTTCATCATCAACAACATTTTCCTCCGTTGGCTTTTCCATGAATCGGAGTTTGAGTCGAATATTCCATTACCCAAACTATCGAAAAATATTTCGTTGAAGTCGGACCCTTTCTCGTAGTTGTTGACGTTTTTGCACAGATTGTGGTTGACATTGACATGATCACCAGTGATGACGAAGTTCAAGGTGGGAAACCAGGGTCCCTTGATCTCGAAAGTGCCCCCACTTTGTTTGACAACGTCGACGGAGTACTCCATAATTCTGCTCGCATTGCTGAGAATCCCTGGTAACATTCCAACAATTGGCCAATCAGTGATTGGTGGGGAGTTTCTATTTTGATACAAGTGCAAAAGAAATAGAGGAAAGAAAATTGCAGCAAGTAACACTATGGACTCAAATTGTGCCATTCGATAGGAGCTTATGCTTGATATTAAAAGTTAGGCCTTTTTTTTATAGAGCCTTGTTGATGACAGGTGTCTAGTGTGAGAAATTGTTAGAAAATTGAGATTAAAAAATAAAAAATAAGTTTATATTTATTGCATAATTAGATTTTATATAATGTAACTTTATTAATCAAAAAATATAATTTTGTACAAACTCTTAAAATAAATACATAAAAATTTAAATTTTTTTAAAATTATTAGAGTGCTACTAAATGAACTCTCCTTTTTTCTCTTCACATTCCAACTTTTTTTTTTCAAAAACTTTTGTAAATAAAATTACTTAATTGAATTTCTCATAACTTTTCAGAAATAAATTTCTAGAAAATCATATAATCTTTCAAAATAGATTTATGAAAAATCATAAATATTTTCGATCATGGATTTTCAAAAAATCATATGGCTTTTCAAAAATTCATTTCCAAAAAGTGAAATAGTGGAAATTTTACTTAAAATGTTTCTTAAATTGTCATTATCCCACTTTTAGGAAATAAATTTTCAAAAAGGTTTATAATATTTTGGAAATCTATTTTTTAAAATTTATATGATTTTTCAAATATTTATTTTTAGAATGATTTATAACTTTTCGAAAATTTATTTATGGAAACTAGTATGAAAAGGAAAGGGTAATTGAGTAATTTTACTTATAAAAAATTTTTAAAAAAAATTTGGAGTGTGAAAAGAAAAGAAAAAGGTGCATTTAATATGTCAAATTATTAATGAGATAGAACAATATAATTTATTAACCGTATATAAAATTTATACAATTATAATTTATTAAATATAAACTTATAAAAAAATTGATTTTAAGATAAGAAAAAATATTTTTTTCACACGTTATTATGTTTCAAGCCTCTAAAATATAATAAAATTTTCGAATCAAAAGTAATGAAAAAATCAAAATAATTTTTTTTTCCAATACCAAGTGCACATATTTAATATTGTTAAATATCCATTACCCTACGTGGGTATTCTTAAAAGGTCCAATTCACTTGCTTATGAGAAAAGGTTTGGCTTTTTAATACCTTTTATGAGTAATATTTCTCGTCATGGTGGATGTAAAAACCTATCAACAATGAACAAAATTAGGCAATTTACACATGCAACATGCATTTTAGACTTGTGTGGCTAATTATTTTTCGTGACGTATTGTATTTGGTTTGATAAATAAATATATATTCTATATCATGAACTTGAATGAATTAAGTGTCATAAGTTAAGTAATACCTATTTGGTCATTAAAATTATTTAAAAATAAAAAATAATCATAAAAATAAAAAATTTAAAGTATTTATGTCTTTTAATTTTTTATATAATATATATTTAAAAAAACTATTTTTTCCTAATATATATATATATATATGCACATACCTATGTATGTATACATTACTTCCTAATGATATTGTAGGAAGCCTAACTTTTTTTTTATTATTATTTTTCTTCCACCCACATAGTGGGTATACATATATATAACGATGAACAAAAATATTTAATTTATTTTTCATAGTGAATTTGGAATTTGATGTATATATATATAAAATAAATTTATCCTATATAATGAGCTCTTGATTGAATTTTGTGTCATTGGTCAAGTGAATAAAATTAGTTAAAAATAAAAAATAAAGTAATAACAAAAGTGTAAAATTAAATTATTTATGTCTTTCTACTTTTTTATATGGTATATATTTTTAAAAATTACCATTTCTTCGTAAAATATTACCTATTTTTTCTATCTAATTTTTTGTCTTTCCTATCAAGCATACTATAAAAAATATTTTTTTTTATCTTTTCACTTTTACCTCCAAATTTTTTTTTATCTATTTTACCTTTTTTTTAGGATTTTATCTAAAATAGGTTTTATTAAAAGCTCATCCTTTGCTTTATAAAAATGCAAATAAAAAATGGATCCTAATTTAGTGAAAAATGAAAATCACAAGCCTTAAATTTAGGTGATTTTTTTTTTTTCAATTTGAAAAAAAACAATATTACAAATTAGCAGGCCAGTTTAGATGTAAAAACGAGACCATGTAAGCCCATTTTAAAATGGGTCTGATCCAAAACTCTTTATTTTCAGACCCACTATAAATTTTTATATAACAATTCTTTTGAAACTATTTTTTGGCAAACACTTTCTCTTTAAATTTTTTTTATACATTAATAAATTATTTCTTTTGAAAACCAGTAACTCATTAATAATTTTAAAAAATATTAAAATACTATGTTAGAAATAAATATGAATCCGAATATTATTTCAATTAATTTATATAATTATTTTTAAAATATAATATTTAATAAAAATTATTAAATATCATATTTTAAAAAAATAAAATTTATATTTAAATATTAATATTTTAATTATTTTTAAATTTATTTTGTAATAATAAATTAAATGGATCGAACCAAATTACGACAAAATTTTAGAAAGTTTAATTGAGTTTGACTAGACTTATCCGATCGGTTCATAAGCACCACTAATATTTTCATTTTATTTTTCTAGTTTACAGCACACACACATATCACAAGAATCATTAATAATTTTGAAACAAGGGGATTGTCAAAATTATAATTATGAAGTTATTGAGGATGGCAATAAGCCTCTTGTCACTACCATTATTTTTCTTGTAAAAAATTTTTTTTTCCAAATTGACAGGCCATTTTCATGACCAATTAGTTTTTCCACTGTCTGAAATATTCTTTTCAGCCAAATTCCCAATCCTCATGTTCATGTAACCTGCTTCGATAGATCTAATCATTTAAAATATAATTCGATATTATAATATAAATATAATATAAAAATAATAAGATTTAAAATTATAATAATATTTATATATAAATTTAATAAATTAAAAAATATATATTTTATATTTTTATATTAATAAAAATTTTATATATAATTTTTATATAAAATATAATATAAATATATAAAATTTAATATTTTATATAATATAAATATACGACTCATTAAATTTACGCTTAGACGAGAAGCCAAAGCTTGAAAATAATAGCAAAGCATCTGCGCCTTGGATTTATTATTATTTCTTTGTTTTTTTCCCTTGCAATTTGCGTACAACTAAAGCCACTTAATTCTACCTAGCCCAACTATATCTGTAGTTTTCACTTTAATATTATTTCCTTTGCGTATAGTGTTGTAATTCTCTTCTTTTTGCATGCTTTTCCAATGCATAAGATAAGTCTCACCAAAAAGAGAAAAAAAAAAAAAAAAAAACTCAAGTTAGGGTTGATATAAAATTGAATATGATAGTTTAAAATAAACTATAGTGATGCACATAAAAATAATATGATTTAAAATTTTATTAAAAATTATAAATAATTTTAATAAAATTAAAAAATATAATACGAATATATGATAAGATAACATAAATTATCAAATTTGCATAAAATATATATATTTTATGGTTTGACCATTAATTCTTAGTTCATAGTCTAGTTTTAACTTTTAATTAATTGATTGATATATGATAATTTAATTGTGAAAATAAAGTATTTAATGTTGGTTATTAAATCATTTATTAAGCAATTCAAATTTTATATAATTGTTAGAATTTAAATATAATAGTTAATCTTTTTTTTATTAACCTAACTTTTAGAATAATATATCATCTTAGAACTTTTGAATTTGAATATTGAAATGAATAATTTTTTAATATTTTTAATATTTATATTTGAATGTATAAACCTATTAATCATTCATCTTGCTTGCTAATAAAACACGTGTTAAAAAATAAATATAATAGTTAATCCATTTCTTATACGCTCCAGCCTAAATTGGTCAGTCGATTTGACATTAACTATTGTTATTTTTTTAAAACAATATCAAAATCTAGTTTTCAATAATTATAATTTTTTATTTTTAATATGTAAAAATTTAAATTAAATTATTTATTAAAAATTATTACAAATATAAGAAGTGTAAAATTTTTTGAGGTTCCCTTTTGGTACCTCTTGAAAACATGGAATTTCTTCCTTTAAAATGTTATATAAATGAAAATAATACCGAAATAAATAAATAAACGTTGTAATCAAATCATATCATCACAGAATCTTTTGTGTGACTCCAAATCAATAGTTGACTGGGTCGGTCCATTAGATATTTTGAACTTGATAAATAAATGTAAAATTTTGAATATTTTATTAAAAAATTTTAAAAAAATATGAACCCTCCAAAAGTGAAATTTTCTAATTGTTAAATGTAAATCATATTTTTGGGAGGCGATAAAAAAAGTATGAGGGAAGGGAAAATTCACAAATTGGGACATTTTCATTGGGCTGTGAGTGAAATGGACTCAATGTTTTCCCATCACAGAAAATTTTTGAGAGAAAAAAAAAAAAAAAAGACATAAATTGACAGTTCAATAAATTAATAAGAACCGCTGATTTTAAAGTTTTCCTTAAAAAAAAATTCACTTAATTTTGAGACAAGCTTAATGCGTCAACTTCAATGGCTATGATCCTCTGCGGTAACATTCCTCATCTTCAATTGTTAAGTACTTCTGATTTGTGCCACGTTTACAATTAAAAAAGAACTTTTTTATAATAATTATGATATGATCTTCCAACACGGATTAATATTCAAAGAAAAAAATCAATCACTTCATGTAAATGAAAAATAGGGATAAAATTTAACCAAAATTGAATTAAAAAAACAAGTTAATTATGTGTATTGTTAATTCTTCTAATTTCAACAATTGATTTAAAACAATAAAATTATAATCCAAATCTTTTTTGATTCAACAGAATTAAAAATTTTATCCAGATTCATTAATCATTAATTATCATTGAAATTTTTTTTTTCAAATTTTTTAATCAATTTTTAAATTTAAATATTTAAATTATCATTTTAAATCCTAACAAAAACTTTACATATATCTCTAAAATTTTGAGTATCAATTGAATTATGAATCGATTAATTAACTAATATTTTGCTTAATATTTTGATTTTATAATCAAAATTTACTATCATACACTAATGAAAATTTATAAAATTACTTGTAATATATATAATAAATCCATGAGTTCATAGTGCTAGTAATAATTTTTAATTTTTTTCCTTTGAAATAATATAATTATTTGATCAGTATAATGATATAAAAATGAACTATGCTGATTATAAGTTGTAGGAAGGGCTTGATATGGGAAAGTGGAACTAAGTTGTAAGAGGAAAATCTTAAGACAAAACACAGAAGATCATTTGTATAATGAAAGAGACAGAAAGGGAAAGAGCAGAACAGAGCATCCAATGACAAAAAGCATTTGAAACAGTTGTTTGTTGGTTGTCATTGGATATCCTTCACTTCACCAAAACTCCCATCTTTTCCCCTAACTTGCATATATCATAGACTTTTTCACGAACTCGGAGTTGGTGAAAGTTGTTCCTCATACTCGAAACCGATAATACTAATAAATTCTTCCATTTCTTTTTCTATTCATTAATATTTCTTATCACCTGTAAAAGTAAGCTTTGCTTACCCTTCGTTTGTTTTTTAATGTGGGTTTGTTATGTTAGCTTGCTATGTTTATTCAAATATGAAATCTCGATGTGAAAATTTCCTGCTTTTCTTGTATGTTTGTGTGTTTGTTTTACTGATTTTTTTTTCTTCTTTGAAAAGAATTGTTTCGGTTGGTTTTTTGTATGTGTAGCTGGAGTGGAGGAAAGGGAAAGTGAATCCGCTTGTAAGCAGCATAAGGGCCAAGTTAAAGCCAAAAGCTATGCCACCGAATATAGTTCATGATGCTGAGGGATTGCCCAGAATTATACTCACCGAGCCAAATGGTTCATCTGCTGAGGTTTGTTTATCTTCTTTTTCTTCATTTTTTTCCTGTATTTTTAGCCTTTTTTTGTATATTTTTCTATGTGGGTTGGTTTATAGTTTGGCTATGATAGTCTGTTAGTAATAGTAAAATCATCAGAACAATTATTTCAACTATTTGTAGTGAAAAAAAATGGCCTTTGAATGTTAAAGATAATGTCTTGTTTTCGGGCTGAAGTATCACAGCCTGTGCTTTCTATTGCAAATTTCATATACTCGACAAAAAAGGCTAGATTTCTTGTTGATAACATTTCGAATTTTCCCTGTCCTTTTCTACTGGTTATTTCTATCAGAATAGTGCATAAGGGGTGCCTCAAATTGACATTAAAGAGTTTCAGGTGCTACTCTATGGAGGGCAAGTTGTTTCTTGGAAGAACGAACGAAGGAAAGAGCTGCTTTTCATGAGTAGCAAGGTAAAGCAATTCTTCTTTATTCTATGATTTTTGGGTCTTCGTTGCCTGTAAAGTCTTCCTTTATATATGTATTTTTTTTTCTGTGTTCTGTAGGCAAATTGGAAGCCACCAAAGCCCATCAGGGGAGGTATACCGGTCTGCTTTCCTCAGGTTAGTCCTAACTCCTATGGAATTTGGAAGAACCTTAAGCTAGTGTGGTAGTCCGAGGTCAAGTGTTCTAAATGTGATGGCTTCTTGTTGCAGTTTGGGAATCTTGGTTCACTGGAGCAACATGGATTTGCCAGGAACCGAATGTGGATGGTGGACAGTGACCCTTCACCTTTGCCTCCAGCCAACAACCAGTCATCTGTGGATATAGTATTAAAGTCTACAGACGAGGATCTAAAGATCTGGCCACGTTGGTATGCTTGTCAATCCTGTGTTGTTTTCACTTTGAGACTAAACCTGGAAGATCAACTTCACGTATGCACTGATGAATCTCTCGCTGCCCTGCAATTTTCGCAGCTTCGAATTGCGTCTTCGTGTAACTCTCAGTGCTGGCAAGCTGACTTTGATCCCTCGTGTGAGGAATACTGATAACAAGGCCTTCTCTTTCATGTTCGCCCTCTGCAACTACTTGTCTGTATCAGACATCAGGTGTGGCCATGAATTCAGAAGCTATCTGGAAGCCTTTTTAGTGTTGAAATTCCCTCATCAATTTAAATTTGCTTAGAGGGGTTGAAAAACTCTGTTAAATTTGCAGTGAAGTGCGAGTGGAGGGCTTGGAGACACTTGATTACTTTGACAATTTGATTAACAGAGAAAGGTTCACAGAACAAGCTGATGCAATTACTTTCGATGGCGAGGTACTTGTTCTTCCCTCTTTTTTTTCATTGTTTCTAGTGGAGACAGCTTCTCAGCAAAAATGCAGAGGGAAGGCTGCGTACTATGAACCCTCCCCCATCCCTCGCAAAGCGGGAGCCTTGTACACCGGGTTTGCCCTTTTCTAGTTGATAAATTTACACTGCATGAACCAAATTTACTAGTTTCAGGTTCTAGTGAACATGAACTAGTTGTGGTTGCTGATCAAATTTCTCTCTTCGTGATATCAAATCTTTGTTCTGCTTTAGTTTGAAAGAGTATATTTGAGCACCCCAACAAAGATCGCCATCATAGACCATGAGAAGAAGAGAACCTTCGAACTGTGGAAGGATGGGATGCCAGACGCAGGTTGCTTTCTACGCCATTCTCAAATTACTTAGTTGTCGTGTGATCGTTCTAAATTAAAGTGTTCAAATCACTTGGTCTGCAGTTGTATGGAATCCATGGGACAAAAAGGCAAAGGCTCTGCCAGATTTAGGGGATGAGGATTACCAATCCATGTTATGCGTAGATTCTGCTGCCATTGAAACTCCAATCATGTTGAAACCATTCGAAGAATGGAAGGGGAGGCAAGAGATCTCCACTGTGTCCTCCAGTTATTGCAGTGGACAGTTGGATCCTCGGAAGGTTCTCTATGGTTTTCACTGACGTTGGTCCTATTTGCTGCTGTAAAATATAGATGAACTCGTTTTTGTATTATCATTTTGGTGTTTAGAATCCTAATGAATGATTAATCCTTCTGAATGTAATAAGTAGTAGTTGCCAATATATGATATATCTATCTTTTTTATTATGCTTTCTGTTCGTAAAAAGATTATAAATTTTGAACGTAAACGATACATTAATATTTATAAATTACTTAAATTTAATATGAATAAAATTTGAATTTAATTCGATTATTATTGAACTTAAATTTAAATAGTTTAACTTATTAAATGAATTGAATTTGAACATCTTAATATTTGACTTGAATAATTTATAAATTTAATCAAGTTTTTAAATTTTAATATATATTTTTTATTTTAATTAAAATTTTATTAATTTATCTTTATATATATTAATTTAAGTTTAAATTTAAATACATAATTGAGTTTGAAATTAAATATAAGTATTGAATTTATTTTTATTAAACAAATTTAATTAAATGATTTTAAATAGCTTAATTAAATTTAAATTCAATTAAACTCGAACTAAATTGCAAATAATGAATTTTGGGTTGATCTCGAACTTTTTAGGACTCAATCACATCTTTTTTCCCGCCACTAACTCCGTGACCTTAATCGTTCTTCCTCTTGGATGAGCTTTATCTTTGAAATTTTAGCTTCAAAAACTGGCCAAAATAAGAACCAGGCCAACCCAACTTTATTCTTTCTAAAATTAAACCCATGTTCCAAGAATGGCACAAAACAGCCCAATTCTTCTGGAAAATCCTTCAACCGAAACAAATGTATCAAAGGGTTTTGGAAGCTGTCGAACGCGGAGGACGAAACCAGACATGAAGAAAGAGGGACAAAGCAGAAAGAGGAAAAGGGCAAGACACAACAAACCTCAAAAAACCCAAGAATCTTTGCAATCAAAACAGTCAACAAAACATCACAAAAACACCCATCAACTAAAAAAACCATTCCCATTGTCAGTCTTCCTCTTCTTCTTCCAATTCCTCCAGTTTTCTTGACAAGGTTACTCTCTGTATGTATTTACTTATATATAAATGTATGTAAAATTAGATTCTTTTTTATGGGATTAGTTTGAATATGCAGATGAGAGCAAGGTTGGCTGGTGGGCATTTTAGGATGATCAATGAAAAGCTCTACACTGGCACGAATATTCTCTCTCTTTTTACTTCTCTTTTGCTTGAACCTTAGTTACTTATTGCTTTTGCTAAATGGAAAAGGAGAGAAAGAGAGAAATTTTGCTCCTTGGTTTTAGTTTATGTATGGGCACTGCTTTATCTTGTTTTTTTGTTGTTTTTGTAGTTAAAATTTTAGCTTGGTTACTTGGTAATGCAAAGTCAGCTTCTTTTCTTTTGCTTTCTTAGATGCAAAGAAACACTGGACTATTTCAAGGAAGACCAATTGTCTGATATGGCAAGGTTTAAAATTATAACTTTTCTTTGATTTAGCTTCTGTCTAATTTTCTATCCATTCCCTGAGTTTAACAGCCTTGTTATGTTTTCATGTGGTAATAATTTGCATCTAAACTTGAAAGTTGAATCCTTAGATTCCAAACATTTTAGACAGCTCATAGCTCAGTGGTGATATCTTCAAGTAGGATGTTTACATTCGAATTTTTGTTATGTCCTGTACATGGCCTAATTGATGTTAAGTTATTATTCTTATGTAAACGTGTTAATGTCTCTAAATTGTCTCCGGTTTCCTTTAGTTGCCATTTGTTTTTGATGAATGGAAGAACTAACCAATGTTCTGAAGTAGGATTATTTAGGTGGTTTAGTCTTACAGTGAAGCTGCCTTTGGACTTACTCACTCACTTGGCCAGTTCCATACAGGATATCAGGAGCAAATGTCACATTGGCCTGAGCAGCCTGCCAATATAATAATAAAATGGCTGAAGGATCATAGTTCTTCTTTAATTGTCACTGATTTTGGCTGTGGTGAGAATTAGCTTAGCTGGATTTTCCATTTTGGTTTGCAATGATAATTTGTTGAACTCATATTCTTGATAAGTGTTTAACATGATCCGTTGTATCTTCTTTTGGCTGTTCTGTCAGTTTCATCCTGCTCAATTGTGTTTCAGGGGATGCACGACTTGCAAAAAATGTGAAGAATCAGGTTTTCTCTTTTGATCTTGTCTCAAATGATCCTATAATAATTGCTTGTGATATGTCAAAAGTACACCTCTTCTTCATCCCTCTTATGAGCTTCTTGTATAATGGTTGTTGATGAATCCCGCATGTCATCACCCAGCGAATACATAATTTTGATTCGTCTGTAGGTATACTGCATACTACTGTCAGTTACAAAGCCTATCAAGGCAAACTATTGTGTGCTACTATCAGTTGCCAAATTTTAAACTGTTATGGTAAGATGGTGTTTAATAGCAAATGCTGAGTTTAATTACCTTTTAAAAAGAATGAGAAAACAACTAGCCAATGGTAAAGTTTTTTTCTTTCATTTTCTACAAGATTGCATACTGATATATGGATCAGAGAGAAAATTTTGAGAATCGCTGCCTCTCTACATGTGTGCACGTGCACGAATGTACAAGTGCACAGGGGGTTGTATGCTTTCAAAGTAGTAATCAATTGCGTAGAGCTCCAAACCAAAGCAGCCCTCCATCTCGCATATAGAAATGGTTGACAGGCGGACCTATTCATGACATCGAATAGGAATGATCATTATCAGGGAATACAGGTATGCCATGCTAGGATGAGCTAGTTTTTCAACAGCATAAGCCACCTTCCAAGCGGCTTCCAAGTGCTCGCAAATTCTTAGCACTTGGATGGTGAGCAAAAACAATTGACCAAGAAGTTGGTCAACTTTCGCATGAAAGAAGGTAAAAGAACGGGAGGGGTTGTATGCTTTCAAAGTAGTAATCAATTGCGTTTGAGTTTTGCTGGCAGACACCACTTGATCCTTCCTCAGTAGATGTTGCTGTCTTTTGCCTTTCATTGATGGGAACTAACTATGCTAGTTACCTTCAGGAAGCATAATAGAGTTCTTAAGTCAAGGTTTGCTGAGCTTAAGTATTGTTTAATACTTGTTCTTACCCCCCTTTTTTATGAGTTTTTGGTTAACGAGCTAACTTACTTTGGTACTTTGTAGCGGGTTGGCTTTTGATAGCAGAGGTAAAGAGCAGATTTGATCCAAATAATCGAGGAGCCAACTCAAATAGGTTTCCAAATCTGTTTGTGAGATGGGATTTACCTCAGCATTGAAGGTTATAATGTTCTTTTATTTACATCAATGCAACCCCTTGCCCTTCGCTAACTCGCTCCCATTACGCGCAGGGTTTCTCAAATAAGATGTTCGTTTTATTATAATTCAGGAAAAAGGTCTGTAACCTTCGTCGAGAAAATTTCTCTTTTGTCTACTAAATCTCACTGACATGCATGCAGGAATTATGCAGTTTCATGCTCCATTGCTCATTAATATCTGTTTACATGTTCCTTTGTAGGAGAAGCAAAGCTCAAAAGAGAGCGAAATCAAATGGCCAGAGCTGAAGCCTTGCATAAACAAGCGTCGTTGAGATTAAAATGCACATTATTTAGTATGATAAATCAAGCTCGTAGTCGATCCGAGATCCAATAATGTATGATTAGGCGACATTTCGATAATTGTTTGCAATATATTGTGATAAAATTTGATAATGGCGAATCGGTTTCTGTTATGAACTGTGTCTGATGTCCATCTATTTGAATTTTGTTAAGGACAGTAGACCTAGGGGAGCTGAACATGAATGAATGAATGTATATTTGTAATTTGTCCGGTTAATTTTAAAAGTGTTTGAGCTCGGTTCGTGTTCCATAAAAAAATTGTTCTATTAGTTTGTGTTTGTTCACTTAAATAGTAGGTTATTTATGTTCGATTCGTGTTTAGTTCAATTAAATTAAATGAATTCAATCGTAAACATTAAATGAATATGTTCACAAATATATATAAACGAATATATTTATAAATAATAAATAAATTATAACTAAACGAATTTAAACACTAAACGAATATAAATGAATTCAAATAAATATAAACAAATTTTAAAATAAAATTAAAGTAAAAAATAAAAGTATAATTTTATTATTATTATTATAAACGAATAATAAATAAATAATTAACGAATTTTAAACTAATTTGTTCATAAATATAAATGAATCAGACTTTTATTTATATTCTATTTATTTAATAAATTAATTAAAAATATAATTCAAGATGTTTACTAAATTTAATAAACAAATATAAATAAATAAAAAATGAATATCTTCAGAAATAATTTATTGAAAATTTTGTCTGTTTTTACCCCTAATTGGACCACTACTCTTTTTCTCTCTTATATGAGGGTTTTTTTTTTTTAATGATAATTAAATATTTATGTGTTGGCATCAATGTTGAAAATAGTAATACAACATGCCAAAACAGGGGCAGAACAGAGTTCCAAAGTATGGCTCTCAAACCAAAGCAGAACACAAGTTTTTATTTTTTATTCTTAGACTTCGCTTAATAAACTTGTTTTCGAGTCGATTTAAACAGATTTATTTACATTGGATTTAATGAATTTACGAGAAATTAAACAATGGACAAGATTAACATGATAAATCTATGTGTAGTTTTTTTTTAACATAAATTGTGAAGAATAAATAAAATAAAGAAAAGCTTCATGAAACATGTGAGAAACAATGGCAGGTGCAAGAAGCCATTGCCTGCCCTACTTATCCTATAGATCCCAATACCTGCAAACACTTCCATCACATGAATAACCCAACACTTTATCTATACTTATATTTCTTTTTAGATCATTGGCTTGGACAAGTCTCTTCAATTTGTAAAATAATTTTTTTAATTCTTTTTTGGATATTAAATTTATACAAAACTCCCATGAGTGAGACATAGTAACTTCCTTAATAATCTTATTTTTAGTGCATGGTTTTATAGAAAGGAAGGGTAGACATGTACAAATTTTGCTTATTGAATAATATAATAAAATTTAATTTAGTTGATTCATATAATCATATTTAAAAAATAACATCCAATATATTTGAGATACAAATTTTATCATTTTTAACCCATTTTTATAGTTTTAAGTTTTCAAATAATTAAATAATTAAATTAAAATAAATTAAATGATGTAAGAAATGGTACGATAATTTTTTTTAGACATAATAATTTACAATATGATAAGATAATATAACATAAATATAATATAAAAATAAAATATAAAATTAATAAAAGTTAACATTTTAAAAATAACTATATATTAGTTTAATAAAATAAAAAAAATATTTTATATTTTTATATTGATATAAATTATAAAACGTAATTTTTATATAAAAATAATATAAATATATTAATTTTAATATTTTATATTATATAAATATATAAATTATTAATTTAATTTGACCATATATAAATACTTAGATGAATTCATGTCTAAATTTTGAAGTCAAAATTGAAAGGCTAAAATTTTAGCCACCTTTTCACAAGTTTCATTACCAAAAGTCCGTCAAATTCACAAGCAACACAATACTTTTTTTTGTGACTTTTCGTCGTCTTCTTCATTGAATTCCTTCCTCTCTTTTTTTTTTTTTTTATATGTATATATGAGAGAAATTAACAAAGGACAAAAGGCTTCAAAAGTCCATGGCTAATACACAAATTATTAAATATGTACTGGCTTTGCACAATCCAAAATTGATTCGGAACCACTTTTATATAATTTAAGTGGGCGCCATCAACCCTTTATTCAGCCCACCGACATAGTTTTTTTAAGCCCATTGTGTGGAAAACAAAATAAAAACAAAAATAGTTTTAGTCAAATAATATTAGCTCTAATTTTTAATTACTCACTTTGTCTCATATTATTTATCATGTATTAATTTTTATAGAGTTTAAAAATTAATTTTAATTTTAATTTATTTAATATTAAATTTTAAATTTTTTATAAAATTAAAGTTTTATTATTTTTAATGTTAATAAATCTTAAAAAATCATAAAAATAATTTTAAAATATAAAATAGTAAAACTTTTAGATGTTAAAAGCCAAACTAAACTCATCAAGCTTAGTTGTTTTTTTTTTTCATTAATTAATTTTTATCAAATATAAATAAAAAATTATAAAAATTATTTTCTAAAAATGATTTGATTTAAGTTAATTGGTTGGGTAGTTGTCCTTTTCAATTTAAATGGAAGCTTCCAATTAAAGTCATGTCTTCCAATGACTTCTCTTTTATGTAAGCTAAGATTAGGTGAAATATTGGAGTCAAAAAAAGGTAAATATTATTTTCCAAATATATTAATTACACCCTTTGACCAATAATATAAATGCCTCATTTTTTCTTAGCTAGAAATCCTCTTTGATATTTGATTTGTCAATCCTATTACTTTAATATTAAATCCAAAATATAAATTAAAAAGATTTTCTCATCAAAATTCAACTTAATTAAGGACTTTTCCAATTCAATAAAAAAAAATCCCTACCCAATTTTTGAGCTCTTAATTAAGGACATAGCTTATAATTAATAGATAAATTTAGGCATAAGGATAAAAAAGCTTTCAAATAAAAATTTAATAATCATTTAAGTTTTTGATATTTTATTATAATCAATTAAATCCTAAATCTTCTATTGCAAATTAATTAAATATTTAAATATTTATTTTTACCCCATTGAACCCATATATATTTTTATTGAATTAAATCATTAATTGGACAAAAGTAGTTAATTTTTTTAATAAGAGCTTAATTGATGAAAACAGATATTTGAGAGTTTAATTGATTGTAAATATATATATATATATAAACTTAAATGATTATTAAACTTTACTTTAGGGATTTTTTTGGCACTTTTATCATAAATTTAAAGGTGAGATTTATATTTTTCTTTGATGTTCATTGATTGTGTATCTTTAAGCATTGATTAAGAATTATTTAATTACTAATTTCAAAAAATATTGCATTTAGTGCACTATTTGTACCAAAATTCAATAAAAAAATATTGTATTAATTACACTTTTTTTTTTTAAATATGAGCTTAATACTAGTAGACATTTTTCAAAAAGAAAAACAAAATGAAAATTTATCCACATTATTTTTGATAATTTATGCATTCAAATGTTTATATTTGATATTCCTTACTAGAAAATAATGATAGGGATATGAAATTAGGATATTAAAATTAAGTAAAAATAAAAATAAAATATAGTTGACTTTTTTTTTAATTTATGATATTATTCATAAAAAAAATTCTTAATAAATTTGGCTTTGTTGCATGCAACCAAATTCAATCTTGAGGTCGGCCTCCAAATATGAAAATGAGAAAAAAAAGTTGGAGTTGAGCCGGATATCACTCAAGCAAACGGGAGTTTGACACGTCGACGATTTAGGGTAAATTAGGCAAGTCAAGGAAAAAAGTATCAATTAAACAAGGACGTGGCAGCTGATTATTGGTTGACTGATCAAAACTCTAGATGTCGGTGAGAGATTATTTTAAAAAAGTCAATTGCATTATGTTACTAATTAATGCTTAATTAATCACCGAAAAAGATGGTAAATATATTAAGGTTGATTTTAGTTGGAATTTTTATAATAAATTTATTATTTTTATTAATTTTTAAATGAAAAGTTTCAAAAAAATTATTGATTAGACAAAATTTTTGGTTACTCATTAATATTATTACCCATAAAATTATGACTTCATTCAAAGTTAAAAAAATATTAATTTAAATATGGTAGGTCATGAATTCACTTAGAATTTGTGAAAATATCATTTTTTTTATAAATAATTTGAAAAAAAAAAATCTTCAAAATAATTTTTTTTTTTATTGTTTTAAAAAATAAATGAAGTAGATTCTAATTAAATGTTGATTTATATATAGTAAAGGCTTTTAAAAAAATAATAAAAAACTTACATTTAATATATTGTTATAGATAGATATACTAGTGCAATAATATTATAATACCTCGTATTCTTTTTTTTTAAATATTAAATGTTTATTTATTTAGATTTTTCTATTAAAATTAATAATATAAAATTTTAGTTTATCGAACATTTAAACAATTGACATGCTATTAAAATTAATATTTAAAAAATATAAATTCAAAATTTTTTTTATATATAATATATTTTTCAATTAGATAAATAATAAGATAAAATTTTTTAAGAATAAAATAAAATCTAAAAACAATAAAATTTCATTGAAATTTTAAATTAATTCATGTTACCAATATGGAACAAAACTCAATTCATAAAAAACTTGTTTTTTTTTTTTTTAATATGATATGAGGTTATGCATGCAAAGTAAACAAATTTAAATATGTAATATCTTCTTTAGATAAATTAAATAAATAAAATTGATAGTTAAAAATAAATAAAAATAAAAAATAGAATCCATGAGTAATCTATAATTCATGATCAATTATTATCACATTAACAATTATATTAGTCATTCATCAGCAATTATTTAATCCTTTTTCTCATTGTATTAACAATCTCATAATCTATAGTCATAGTGAAAATTTTTCTCAAATTCATTATATTTTTTTCATGTTGGGTTCGTGATCAAATACAAAATTCCCTTTTTCTTCTTAAAAAAAGAGAAGAAAAAAAAAAAAAAAAACTGCTTTCATGATTTCACTGTTGTTTCTGACAAAGATTCACCAAGGAAACACACAACAAAACCAAAGAAAAAAAAACAGCTTTCATAGTTTGATTTCATTTCCAATTACAAAACAAAGACAACTCTTCCTGTCTTCCTACTATTAAATGATCTCTCTCTCTCTTTCTCAAGAACCGGTAAACACATCCCATCCAACATTTCACTATCCACTCTCTTCCCAATCCTCCCGTTAACTCTTCCTTTCCATCCTCTTCATATAATTCAACCTTTTCTTTGCTTACTCAGCTCACTTTCCCACAATTTTTTTTATTTTTTGTTTTTCTTTGTCTTCGTTGTGTCAGAGCTTGCTGCTTGGCTGAAGGGTCTTTTCTATTTTCTTTTATCTCTCTGTGTTTATGTATACATTTTTTATTTTTATTTAATTTTTTTGGGTGGGGGGGTGTCTGCAAAACACATGTGGGGTTTTATTCTTTGCCTCCCTTTAAAGGGTAGTTCTTGATGGTTTTTTGGATCTGTAATCCGTGATTTTTGGGATGGGTTTATTGTTTTAAAACTGGGAGAGCAATACAAATCAAAGACTTTGGGTAGTACTTTAATGTAGGCAAAGGCTTGTCCTTTGTAACTTCTTTCTTTTCTTTTCAGCTATGAAAGGTTTGGTTTCTTAAGCTTTTTTAGCTTACTTAAAATGTGGGATTTTCAAAAGGGTTTCTTTTTGTTTGGTCAATAGATGGTAGTTGTTCATTTCTTGCTTTAAAAAAGGGTGGTTTCAAAACATGGGATCTGGAAATGGATTTTTCTCAACTCAAGAGTTCAATTTAGATGCTAAGTGGTTGATTGATCCTCAGCAGCTTTTTGTTGGTCCTAAAATTGGAGAAGGAGCTCATGCTAAAGTATATGAGGGAAAGTAAGTCAATTTTCTTTGGATTCTAATTAATTCAATTTAGTATTTCTTTTGTGGACTAAACTCAACTTTTCTAGGTTTGTTGGCATTTCAGTTTGACCCTGATCAATTGAGAAGAACAAAAAGCTTAGGTTTTTAAATGAATCCCATCCCTTTTAAATTATTTTGCTGTAAATTTTATTGATAATTTGAGTAGGTGTATAGTATTTTATAGGATGGATAAATTTGATTATTATCTAACAGTTAGCTAATGTATTTTAATCCATTGGATATATTTAGATACAAGAATCAGAATGTTGCTATTAAAGTTGTGCGAAGAGGGGAAACCCCTGAAGAGATTGCAAGGAGAGAAGGAAGGTTTGCAAGGGAAGTTGCTATGTTATCCAGAGTTCAACACAAAAATCTAGTGAAGGTTGTTGAATCATAATATATGCAATTGATTCTGTTTGCTGAATTTATGTTCTTTCTTGCTATAGTTTATATTGTCCATGAATATCTGCGAATCAGGAAGTTTTACGTTATATCAAGTTGGTATTTGCTCATATCTTAGCAGAGTTCTTATTTGTTTCCAGTTTATTGGAGCTTGCAAGGAGCCTGTCATGGTGATAGTAACCGAGCTCCTACTAGGTGGGACGTTGCGTAAATACCTTCTCAATATGCGGCCTAAGTGCTTGGACATGCGTGTAGCTTTTGGGTTTGCACTTGATATTGCTCGTGCAATGGAATGCTTACACTCCCATGGGATCATTCATAGGGACCTGAAACCTGGTATGACTATAATTTTCTTGGTGTGCTTATAAGTCTTGTTAAGTAGCATTCTTTGAAAAGGTTGGCAATTTCCATGTATAACTGCATTTTGTATTGGTATATCTGTAATATTTTGAGTTTCTGCCCTTATGGCTTTTTTTCCCCTTAGTATTACTCTAAGATCTGATTAATGAAAAGGAACAATGAAATCCATGACAACCAATAGCATGCTGCACGGTTTGTTATCTCTTTGCTTTCCGTTGTTTGAAATGATGAAGCTTGTTATCCAACATAATGAGTTTACTTCTGGTGAACCATTCTTGCTTCTGTGTTCCATATTTTTTAAACTGCAAATGATGGTGTGATCTTGGGACAACCGATAATTATTCAAACTTTCTGCCTACTAACGGACAATTTGACAGGCATAGTTTACCTACCTTCCAACAAAAAAGTAAAAGGGTTTTTCTTTGACAATTGTGTGACTTGAATACCAAGGCACTGACCAAAAAATCTATTGATGAGCTTGTACCTGTAACTATTGGTGCGCTGGTTATTTGACATCTGATATTACCATATTAGAAGATGGCTTAACCTTCGGGGTATGGCAGTTGGGGTTTTACATAATCCGGTTACAATTGCTATTAATATCATAGTTCTATTCAGCCATGCTTTTATTGGGCTATTTCTCTTGACTTTTCCATCAATTATTTAAGGATTCCTTGCGTAATTGGATGGCAACATGAATTAAAAAGCCTAGATTAAGCTATATTGCTCTATTATTAAGTGGACTTCATGCAATGTTGCTCTATCATTTCTTATAGGTTTGCATGATCCTGATAAATTCTTCATTATTGCAGAGAACTTGATCTTGACTGAAGATCATAAAACAGTTAAACTAGCTGATTTTGGTTTAGCCAGGGAAGAGTCATTAACAGAAATGATGACTGCTGAAACGGGGACATATCGTTGGATGGCTCCAGAGGTAATCTACTGAATTATTCGGAATGTAAAATCGATTCTTTTACCATAAATTTTGGGTTTTTTTATGTTTGAGATGCTGATCCCTTTACATATACTAACAGCTTTATAGCACGGTCACATTAAGGCATGGAGAGAAAAAGCATTACAATCATAAGGTGGATGCGTATAGCTTTGCTATTGTGTTGTGGGAACTTATCCATAACAAGTTGCCTTTCGAAGGCATGTCAAATTTACAAGCGGCATATGCAGCTGCTTTTAAGGTAATGATGTGTAACCTTGTTTTTTAGTGATACATAAGATGGGATGATTTCTTGAGTATGTGCTTGTCAGCCTGCCTTTGAAAAGCTTGCTTGATGCTAAAATTTTCAAATATCTTCAAATCACCCTCCTGCCATTTTTGTTGGATTCTATGTGCTGTGAAAGACACACTAAGACTACTACATTATGGATGAGAAATGACCTATGACCACTGTTGTATTGATAGTTCTACCTTCTGTAATACATTTGAATCATGAGGCTATCGGTCAGACTCTAGTAATTCTAACGAATGTGATTCAAAAGAGTATCAGAAAGGAGGCTCTTTACTCGTACCTACAGTCACCATCCGGTTTCTCGTTTACTTTTTGACAAAACAATCCAGTTCCTGAAAATGTCACAGAAGCATGCATCTTGAAACCTGTAAAAAATCTATTTTCACCATGAATAAACTCATGTACCATTATGTTTCTTTGAATGCAATTAGGGAATTCTGATATAGGCATCATGGTCTAAGTTTTAACAATGTTGTTTCAGAATGTTAGGCCAAGTGCTGAGGACCTTCCAGAAGATTTGGCATCAATTGTGACATCATGTTGGCAAGAGGATCCAAATGCTCGGCCCAATTTCAGCCAAATCATACAGATGCTATTACACTATCTCTCAACCATTTCACCACCAGAGCCTGTGATGATGCCTCCTAAGAGAACAACTTCTGAGAATGCTGTATTGCCACCAGAGTCTCCTGGCACAAGTTCATTGATGGCTGCTAGAGATGACAGGCCAAGAGGTTTCTTCTTCTGCTTTGACCAGTGCTGCTGATCCCTCAAAGGCACAATTTCACATTGACGGTATCACAGATTAATCTTTAGGAGAGTTCAATAAGGTAATTAGTCCCAGATATTAGACAGAATGCAATCTTGGTAACAAAAAAAAGTTGTCAAATCTCATCAGATTAGTTTAGTTCAGTTATATGACAGAAAGCTGTCTGCTATCTGATGTATCTGTTAACTTTGCATACTGCTTTACATTAATTTTATTAGCATGTGCCCTAACTAAAGATGGATCAAGAACCTTGTGGGGGGGGGGTAGGGGTTGCTGTGATGGAAATATCAATGTAAATAAGGTGCATCCAAATGCCTTTGCTCCTGTTTTCTTCTCTAGAATTTGCATGAGCATGTTGGTCAAGGAATGTTGGAAAATTTGGCATGGCTTTTGCCATCCACCAGGAGATTAATTTCATTGAATCAGTGTGGCTTTACATATGCTGAATCCAAACAGAATAAGTGATATGCTACGAACACGATACAAATAAAAGATAAGGAAGTGATACGATTTACGATTAAATTTTAATAACAATTATATATGAGTTTAACAAAAGAAATATATTGTATATTTTTGCATAAGCATAAATTATAATATGAAATTATTGTATAAAATATGATATGAATATACAAAACATTAGGTCTAACTATAACATGATGATCTTTGATAGAATTGAGGACTTTGGAGCAGAAGGGAGGTGTGATTGTCATTCATCTTCATTGTGGATCATGGGTTATCAACAAACTCAGATTATTTCTACAATTTGGGCTGGGATGAGCCTCGTTCCAATCATTTAAGGCTTACTCTGGGCACAAAATCACAATCCAAATTAGAAAAGCCCAAGTCTTTTTAGCAGCGATTGTTCCTACGCTTTGAGTAGCGTTTTCTGGCCCAAAAAAAGAAGACTAAAGCAAAATGATCGCCGTTGCCGGGGATCGAACCCGGGTCACCCGCGTGACAGGCGGGAATACTCACCACTATACTACAACGACTTCTTTGTTAGATTCAACCATCAACTTTTTATTTATTTCCTATCAGATCTTCACCAAGAATCCTTTCCTCTATTTTTTTGGATACGAATAAATACGAAAGTTTAAAACCACGGCACATTCGTATATAATATAAAAATATATGTTAATGTGATACAGTTTAAAATTTTAATAATAATGATATATAAGTTTAATAAAATTAAAAATATATGTTTTATATTTTTATGGTAATATAAATTATAATACGTAATTTTTATATAAAATATAATATAAATATATAAATTTTAATATTTTATATAATATAAATATATAAATCGTCAAGCACAAATAAATAATTTAAAAAAATATATGTAAACTTTTTAAAATATATATATATATAAAAATGTAATTGTATTCTCTTATACTGTCCATTTATTCCATGAAAAATATCAGTTCACTATCAAAAGTTGAAAATTTAAAATTGAAGATTTAATTTAATTAATTATGCAATTAAATAGAAATCTATGTGATATAAAATATGTAATAAAAATAAATTTAAAATTTTTTGTATTCCAAAGTAGCGTTTAATTTAATTAAATTTAAGGATATGATACAAAATTGTCACTTCATAAATTCAAGCATTGATGACATAAGAATCTTGTCTGAACATTATTTATCAAGGCATTAATAATCATGTAATTACTGCTCATCATAAGATTCTTCCGTTGTCACTAAACCGCGTCAGCTACAGAAGAATTTCAACAAAAAATTTAGTAATAAAAAAATATTTTATATTTGGTTAAAGGGCATTTGAAAGTTGAAAAATTCCACCCATCAGGCCATCACCAACGTTCTTCCCAGTGTCTTGCTTGGAAACCAAGTAGGAAATTTTAGTTAATTACCAAAAATGCCATGGAACTCGGTCCTCGAAGCTGCCTAAAAACAGTCTGCAGACAGGAGACTCAGCTTCGTGTCCAGGTTTCGTCAACTGTGGGACCCACAATGACGTATCCGAAGCTGAGGTTTGGTTCACGAACCTCTTATATCGGTCCCTAAGCAACGTTTCCCGCTCACTCTCTCTCTCTCTCTCGAGTTCACTTATCTTAGCATGGTGTAGAAAAGGCAAAGGAAGGAAAAGGAAGAGAGCTTTAAAGCTTCGCTGACACTCTCTTTTATTCTATCTTCTTCTTCTTCTTCTTCATGCTCATGGCGAGGTAAGGTCAAAACAATGAATTAAGAAAAGCCTGATCAAGTAGTTTTGATGATGAGATTAAAGCAATCTCCTTTTTTCTCTTCATTTCTTTTTGATATGGGTTGGTTTTGGTTTCTGGGTTTTTCTTGTTGGGAAGGTGGGAGTTAACCCATTTTAGATTGGATTTTTTTTTTGATAAATTTATGGAATTTAACTTCAAAATCCCATTTACAAAAGAGAAATTTTTTATTTTTTCCAAATAAAGTTTCTACTTTTGGGGGAAGGGGGGGGGGAACTGAAGGAATGGTATAATGTTCTTGGATAAAGGTGACATTTTTTGGAGTTTTAATGTTGAATTTACAAATATTTGGGGTTAACATGAAAATCCCATGCACAAAGAGAATGAATTTTTTGGTTTTATAGAGTTTCTTTTTGAGGAAATTTACCTAATTTAGGAACTGAAAGTCTGAAGGAATGGTATTTTGGGTAATTGGGTTTGTAACTTACATCAAAACTTGCCATAAATGGGGTTGGTTTTCCATTTTTTTTCCCCTTCCTGATACACACCATTCCTGATTTTTCTCTTCTTCACCCTTGAGTTTGGCTATAAGGAGACTTTGATAGTCATTGACTGCTGGTTTTTCTCTTCTTTTCCCCCATATTTGACTGTGTGGAGAATTAGAGAGCCATTGAGAGCTTGAGTTTCTTCATGCTATGTGAGGATTATCATCCTTTTAGGGAGCTCTATCGCTGCACAAAATTTTTTTATTGGAAAATCTTCAAACTTCAGTTGAAAAGAAACTTTTACTTAAGCTAAATTTACATAGGCATAGGATATTTGGTGACTTGAATGAAACTCCCATGATTTATTTCCGTGGACTTCTCCCAATGTGTGCATTGTTTTTGGATTACTTGATTTATAGCCTATAAGCAGATTCAGCAAGATATTCAAGTTGATTTTTTTTTAATGGCATCTTTTTTAATTTTCATTCATGAACCATTGTTGCAGGAGCTGGCTTATTGATGGTAGAGCAATTGCAAAGAAAGTAAAAAATGCCTCCTGTTCTTCATCCATTCAAATTATTGACTATGGGGCTAATCGTGAATGTCCTAAATGCCATCATCGTATTGATAATAGTGATGTAAGTTTGAACTTCAATGTTTCATCGATTTTACCTTAGCAGCATTGATTTTTGGCATGTATATGTATCGTTCCTTGTAGAACTTTGGAACTGGTTTTTTTTTTGTAGGTTTTTCCTCAGTGGCCTGGCCTTCCAGCTGGTGTAAAGTTTGATCCGTCTGATGCAGAGCTTTTAGAGCATTTAGCAGCTAAATGTGGTGTTGGAAACTCAAAACCACATCTGTTAATCGATGAGTTTATCCCGACGCTTGAGGGGAATCAGGGAATTTGCTACACTCATCCTGAAAATCTTCCAGGTAAGTGTGTTTCTGGATTCAATATTTTTGTTTTACATTGCTGTCATCTGTAGCATGAATTCAATTTACCAAATGAGCATATTGGTTATATGAAGAGTAACCTCATCATGTTCAAAACAGAATTGCTAATCTGTTTTATTTTAGTAAGATCATGAGATGCTAGTCATGGCTAATCTTGGGTAATTTAGTGTTTAGAATAATGGAAATTCATGTTGCAGCTTGATTTGGTTTAAATGAAATGATAGATAATGGAGGTAAGCTTATGATAGTGCCCAACTTTGATCATGATCACTTCATCATCTCATTTTGTGCAGGTGCAAAGAAGGATGGAGGCAGCATCCACTTCTTTCATCGAACAATTAATGCTTATGCTACTGGTCAGCGAAAGCGCCGCAAAATCCAGAATCAACATAACACAAATGAGGAAAATGTTCGCTGGCATAAGACAGGAAAGACCAAACCTGTCATGGACAATAGTGTCCAAAAGGGTTGGAAGAAGATTATGGTTCTCTACAAAAGTTCAAAAGGGTGCAAACCAGAAAAGTCAAATTGGGCGATGCATCAGTACCATCTAGGGGCTGAAGAAGAAGAGCATGAAGGGGAATATGTGGTTTCTAAAATTTTCTATCAACAGCAAAAACAAACTGAGAAGAATGATGACAGCCCAATGATTGAAGAACTGGATAACTTGACAAGTCGGACTAGTCCAAGGACCCCTAAAACAATTACTCCTGATCCTCCTCGGCCACGGAAATCAGTGATAAATGATGATGTTGATGAAAACATGCACCAGGTACCATATCTTTTGTTTATTTATCGTCGTGTGTTAATTCATTTGCCTTCACATAACTATTGAGGATATTCAGCTTTTGATGGCCATATAAATCAGTGTGGATTTGAACTATAAAATGAACTTGTCAATCTTCACTAGGATGAAACAAATTGTTGGCATTTTGTGTTGTCTTGTAGTATTTATATGAACTAAAAAAACAAAGATGCATGATGAAATATTAAACTCATGCATTTCGATGGAGACATGAAATTAATTTAGTTTGCTATTTATAAATTGAAAACAAAAAATTCTGTCACTTGAACATTGAGTTTCTAGGATTCTTTGGTGCATTTAGTCCTCACTGAAGTTCACTTCCATGGATTAGGAACCAAAATTTGCTGCAGAAGGATCTCATCTACCTCTGCAATCTGTTCAATGTGAGGATGATTCGGACTATCCAGCATGGCTGGCAGGGGAATCTCAGGCTGCTGAAAATTCTGACTTCGATTGCTTGGATAATTCTTTGCTATGCAATGAGCTTTTGGATTCATCTTCCCTGCTAAAGAATTCAGTCTCATATACCGGCTGTGTTAATGGTGCAATTGAGATGACGGGAAATAATGATGCATCTTGTGGAATTTCTGAGCTTGAGAACTTAGAGTTTGATACTCCACCTGATGTACCACTAGCTGTGAGCTTCAACTCTCGCCCTCCATCAATTTGTTTGTCTCTCAAAATATCATCATATAATTATCATAAAATCTCAAATTCTCATATCAATTTGATGCAGGATCTACAATTTGGCTCTCAGGAAAGCATTCTTTCGTGGTTAGACCGGCTATGAAGAACTATTATGAAGCTGAAGCGCCCCAAGGACAAAGTCCAAGTTTTGAGCTCCTCCATTGTCTCAAGGAAGCAGTTTCCTTGTCATGCATTTCTTACGGGCTTAGTGCTAGACAATTGTTTTGCTTTCAGAGGCATAGAGAGTTTGTTCTTTCTCGGTTTGTTCTTCAAGGCTGTTTTAGGCTCTTGAAGGTGTTCGTCCCTGGCTGCCAGACTGCTCCTACGATCAGTCATGACTCGGAAGCTTGTGTTGTAGGTTATCATACCATCCATGAAGCTAAAACTGCCTGGTTGCTGAATAAGAGCTGTTGGTTGAGTACATGATAAACTCGAAGGCCATGTTATCAAGAAAGATGCATCTGTTACTTCCCTGGAACCAACATACAGTCTTTTGCAATAACATTTGGCCTAATCTGATGCCCCATCTCATGTAAGAAACACAAGCATTTGGTGTTGCATTTGTGCAACTAAAACATGTAGCCATGTCATTAGGCTTTACCATTGATGTTTATGTAATCTGAACTCCTATTTCTGTGTGAAATTTTAAGGTTCGGTTTGGTTTGAGAAAATATTTTTTATTTTTATTTTTTATTTTCATTTTTTAGAAAATAAGTCTTATTGTTTATTTTTTTCTAAAAAATGTATTTAGTAAACAAAAATAAAAATTATTTTTCTAAAATACAAAAATAAGAAAAAAAATAAATTATTCAATGATATTACTACTAATATCATCTAATTATAAATATAATATATATTTATGAATTAATGATATTAAAAAGTATTCAAATATGATAACTTGCAAAATATAAAAAAAAATAATAATGTGCATCTTTCATTTTCACAATTGAAAAAATATATATATATTTTTTTCATATTTCAATTTATTTTTATTTTTGTTTTTTAAAAATTTATTTTCATTTTTAATTATCTTACACATTTTTACTCATATTTTTTATTTTTCAGGAAAAAAAAATTCTATTTTCTAAAACCGAACATTATCTAAGGTTTTCATTCTTGTGTTGTGTGGATACACAATCTATTTTTTTTATTTAAGCTCTGCCTTTCCAAAGGTTTCTTTTTAGATTAAGAACAAAATCATCATTTTTTTTTTTCAAATGAAGAAAAATTATCCACCTTAGAACATTGATGTCCAACACAAAAAATTAATACTAGTAATAATCGCCAAGAAACAATGAATCAATGAATCAAAGAGAAATTATTAACCTTTGCAACTTATTTACTCCTGAAATTTTCACCAAAAATAATTACTCAACCATAATAGATAGAATCAAAGTCAATTTTTTTTTTTATTATTATTATTATTATTGTTATTATTATTAAGAAGGAAACGGTATTTTCAAGATAAAAATATAATTATAAATATTGAAATTTAAATTTTAAATTAATTGAATGAGTAATTATAATAATAAATTAAGCTTAAGCTAATCAATTATTAGTTAATAAATCGAAACGAGATCATATAAAAGTATTATCGAAATTATATTTAACTATTGAGTTATATCAATAAATTAGACATTCTTTTTTTTTTAATTTCTCTTCACACTTTTTTTAATTCATTTTTAAATAAAATTATTTAATTACTTTTTTTAACATCCCTTCTACTTTTAAATTTTTTAAAAATTGATATTTTCATTTTTTTTTCAAACTTAAATGTAATTTTTTTAAATTTACTAAATATGAAAATATGATAAATTATATAATTTACAGAATATATAAAAATGCATAATCAACTTTGAAATTGAATTAAGAAAGATAAATAAATAATTTTACTTAATTTTTTTTTTTTTTTAAGTTGGGAGCAACAAGAAAAAAGCAAAGTGAAAACCTCTCTAAGCATAAATTAATAATAATAAAAAAAAAAACCTCCAAAACCCAAAACCCTGAAAACTGGAAACCCTTCGTCAAAGCCTCTCCATTTCGGCAAAACCAAGCAAAGAGACAATGAAATTAAAGAACTGATTTCATAGGGAAGAAAAAGGAGTGATCTTTACTAATAGATTAAATGTTTGCAGCTAGGAATCTTCAAAAACATTGCTTGAAGACTCTGTCTTCTCTGCTCCAATCAAATCCTCACAGGTACAAATTTTATCTATTTCATATCAAATAAGAATAAATAAGACAAATTTAAACTCTGGGTATTGTTTATCTTGTTTTATTACTGCCCATCAATGGAACTTTTAATCTGTTACAGCTTTGTTGTTCAGTTTCAGTGTCCTTCTCTTTAGAATAGAGCTTGTGATTTTTTTCCTTTTTATTTTAGGTTTTATTTGTATGCTTTAGTTTGATTCTAGATGGACTTTAACAATTTCTTTTTTTTTTTTTTTAAGTTTTATGGGGAAAAAAGTGAGATTTATCTGGTTTTCCCCTGAATTTAGCCAAAGTTTTGTGATTGGGTTTGGGGTGGTTATGCTTTATTCTTCTATTTATTTACTTTTTTTTTTGTTTTAATTAAAATTCAGGTATGTTGTAGCGTTTAAGGATGCTACTCCAACACTAGCCTCAAGCAATGTGATACAATTAGGTGGTTGTTTTGAAGATGATTTTGCATCATTTCCTTCTTTTAGTAATCCCTTCAATGGATGGTGTCGGATGATGTCAACATCAAGAGGGAGGAGTATGCGAAGCAAGGTGGAAAGACGAATGCAGAAAGAGTCTGGTAAAACGGCTAGGGAAATCCGGAGAGCAAAGAAACTTAAGAAGAAGCTTATGACTGATGAGGAGAGGCTTATTTACAACCTCAAAAGAGTATGTTATTGTGCCATTAATAAGTGACTATGAACTATTTCTTTCTTTTTGTTTCTTTATTTTTTAATTTGATGCATGCCTGTAGCATATCTTACTTAATTTAAAGGAATCGATAATGTTAAACTCCCTTTCGAGGTCAAACAATCATTCAGACTGAGAGTTTGAATGTTCTCCCTGATATTTTTCTCCGGTATAGTAATTTTATTGTTGTTAGAGGATTGTTAGGATGGTGCCTCTATATTTGCAATTTATGTATTCTTATAACTAATGCAGGCTAAGAAGAAAGTGGCACTACTATTACAAAAGCTCAAGAAGTATGAGCTACCAGAGCTGCCACCTTCTGTGCATGATCCTGAGCTACTGACTACTGAGCAGCTTCAGGCATTTAAAAAGATTGGATTCAGAAACAAAAATTATGTTCCCGTTGGAGTCCGTGGGGTCTTTGGTGGAGTTGTCCAAAATATGCATCTGCACTGGAAATTTCATGAGACCGTGCAAGTTTGTTGTGATAACTTCCCCAAAGAAAAGATCAGGGAAATGGCAACAATGCTTGCGAGACTGAGTGGTGGAATTGTCATTAATATTCATAATGTAAAAACGATTATCATGTTCCGTGGAAGAAACTATCGCCAACCAAAAAATCTGATTCCCATCAATACCCTTACCAAAAGGAAGGTAAGTAAGTTTATTACGTTCCTTGCCACAGAATGTCACATTTGTTTGCATCAACATTGTATCTGGCTTAGGCTTTCCATATGTCAGAAAGTGTTTAAAATTATTTGAGTCATTGTCTTCATAAATGCAGGCATTATTCAAGGCCAGATTTGAACAAGCTCTTGAAGCTCAGAAGCTAAACATAAAGAAGATAGAGCAGGAACTTAGGCGAAAAGGTATTAACCCTGAGGATCCAGTTGCAATGGCCAGTATTCAGAGAGTCGCCTCAACATTCTTCAATGCAATTGATGAGAAGGCAGGCAGCCCATATGTCTTTCACGATGACAATTCACCTGTAGCAGAACCTAAGACTACTTTGGCACATGCAGAAGCTCCTGCTGAAAGCGACCAGGAGGAGCTAGACAGATTCATAGCTGAGATTGAGGATGCAGCTGATCGAGAATGGGCTGAAGGGGAAGAAGAAGAGAAAGAAGAGATTGGGAGAATTAGATACTGGAATAGACAAGAGTTTGGAGGAAGCTATGGGAGATCAGATAACCTTAGAAACAATTACTCTGACAATGAGGTTAGGGGGTCTAGGTTTTGGAAAGATACACGTGGAAACAAGAAGACTGCTGATAGTGAGGATGAATATGAAGATAATTTTGAGGGTCGTACTGAATTGGATCCTGGTAATGCTGGTCATTTGAGTGAGGCTGATAGTGATGATGATGATGATGATGATGATGATGGTGATGGTGATGATTCTGATGAAGTTTTTGAGTTCAAGAGATCTAGCATGGAAAAGGGAAAGCAAGACAAGACTGGAAGGTGGAACAAGACTGCGGGTTTCAGGAGAAACTCTGCAGGTAGATATAGACAACCGATGGCGGAAGAAGATTCTGAGTTGGAAAGTATGTTGAGTGACCTTGACAATGCAATGCAAGAATCTGATGCTGAGGAAGATCATGATTTCACAGTGTCAAATCCTAGTCAAAATTTCAGGAGCAGCAGTGATGAAGAGGATGGATTTTATTCGACAAAGAGAAATAAAAAAAATAGGGTGCAATATTATGAGAGTGACTATTCTTTCGAAGATCATGCTGAACTTGAGATGTCTAATACAGCAGAGGGGAAGCTTGATAGGAATGCTAGAGGCAGCAATAGTGTCGGTTTTAAGAGAAATGTTGATGCTGACAACAAAAAGATCGCCAAGGAAGCAGAGGATGTGTTTAGTGACTAAATTTGCAACATTGGGAATCAGACACTAAGAAATTCTCGAATATGATGAGCTGGGATGTAATACAGACTGCAGGGCAGTGGTGAAGAAGACTGTTACAACTTAAAGAATGATGAGGCAGGCAAATCATGGAAGGGTGAAGATGCAAAAATAGTCGATGAGACTTGGGACATTGACTTTCTGGTTATTTGTCCTTGCCTTTTGATTCAAGGACATAAGGTGACTAGCGGAAAGTGGGGAACCCATTTATTCTGATCCGAAACTGGAATTGAATTATATGAATGTCATGATTGTTAAGATTATTTATATTGTCTGATTAAACTCTTCTTGTTACTATCAAATACTCGAGTTGAAGTGGAATTCTTCAATGGAGCAAACATCTCCAGTTCTCCTCTAGTGGATAACTAAAACTTCATTACATGTTTCTTCAATGATGTTTTAGAGTGCTGTTATCTGATTGACTTGATGAGGATTAGTATAAAACATAGAATGCAAGTGCGGTACAAGAGTAATACTTGAAATCTAGATTTCATGCCCCAAGGTCTCTTTTTTTTTTCTTAATGTTTCTGTCAAATTTCTGTTAAATGTCAACTCTAAACATATTGAGACAAACTTCTGTGGCCACATCTTTTCCCTTTTTCTTGATTCTGGAATGATCCAGGTCATTTAATGGGATTGAGATCCCATCTCCAACAAAACTTGCAAAACATGCACTCATGTTCCTCATGCCAAGTGCAAATCTATGCGTTCTTCTCATAGTCCAAGGGAAACTCTTTTTCCTTAACCCTGCTAAAATGAAGCAGACACTTGGCAGTTCTTATGCTCAACCTCTCTTATATTCAGAGCATCACATGACATGGTTATATCAGAAAAATGAACCGCTTCAGCCTTCAAACCATAGGCTATCATGCAAACTAAATATCAGAACTTGAAATATTTACTAAAATTTTACTCAATAGTGAATTGTATCTTTTGCTTAAAAATTAAAATTGGAATC
This sequence comes from Durio zibethinus, assembly GCF_002303985.1. Next base: position 25,006,316 of record NW_019168470.1, read on the forward strand.
ATTTTCTCTCAAATATTAAAACAAAAACATATCATGATAATTTGATCTATATGACGAGGCATTTAATTGGTTGGCTTATGGTTGTAGTTAATAAGAAGAGGATGAGTCAACCAGAACCACAAACACCACTTGTCCACTAATGCATGCATCAATCAAAATCAACAAATTCCACAGTAGTCTTTGTCATTATCACCATTAAAAACTCTTTCCCTTTCATAAAAGATCTTCCAATCAAATTTTATCTTTTTTGCATGAAACTATGTCACGCAATTTTATTTTCTCAAATAAACACCAATTCTTACAACCAATTAATGTTTCATTTAGATAATTGTAAGAAATCCAATCATTGACTTTAAGGAAACTCAAGTCAAATGGTATGCCATGTTACATGTTTCTGTCATCCATTGAAGACGAAATGGTCTGCCATAAGGTATGAATGCGAATACATTATGTTTTTTATAATTATTTTTATTAATTTTAAAGATCATAGTGTCATAATTTTTTAACACGAGTTAAATTTAATCAAAATGATTCACTTATCTCTTTTGAAAATTGAATTTTTGTTAAAATTCAATGTTCGACACTTGTAATTTTTTTTAATTCTTTTAAACTGTGATTTTTTTTTTATAAAAAAATTCTTGCTAAATAAATGGTATGGTCAACGTCTTGTATTAGGGACCTAATGCAGCCATGGCTTCTGCAAACAAGCAACCAATGCAGAAGAAGCAATCTGCAGATTGGTGCAACAGTTCACTGACCACATTCCATGATCTTCTATTAGTGGCTTGAAATTCACTTTTTAATTATTTTTTAACAGGTTAGAAGTTTGGGAAACTGTTTCCCTGGAGGTTAGGAATGTGAAGGAAAAAACCAATCCTGTGAGTTCAACTACCACAAAAAAATCTATAAGAATTGCAAAGTGTTTGTGGGGCTGTCCTGAATCTTAGATTTGATGAATCAAGCTTTTCCAAACTACTTGTTTAAAAAATTGTCGATGAAATTGTTTGATAATAATTGAACTTGTTTGATTTTAAAATGGTTTTTTTTTAAGAAATTGTCGTTATTTATACTCGACACGATATGATAAAAAAAAAATAATAATAATATAATTTAAAATTAATCAAAATTATATATAAATTTAATAAAAATAAATATATATTTAATGTTTTAACATATAAATACGAATTATGATATGATAATTTGTGTATTTTATATATATTTAAAATAAAAGAGACATTCAAATATACAAATGAATATTTCAGTGATTTTTCAAAAAATAAAAAAAAGACCATGAACTTATAGGAAATATAACGTGGATACCACCTCCGAAGTGCCTAAAAACTGCAGCACTTTTAGTGGGAAATCAAAAGTTTTCTTTCATTTTTTCTAATATTTGTTTATTTGGTGGGGAACCATGGCTTGAACACCCAAAGGCAGTTTCTGAAGCAAGCTCAATCAGTAATTCTCCTCAACCTATGAACCCCCAAGGGGCAGTTTCAGCCAAAATGATTGAAAGGTGCCTTGACCTTGTGAACTCAGGATTAACAGTGAACCTTCAGAGATTTCATTGTTAATGCTAAGGAATTAAAATTCTAATGGAAGAAGAATTCACCTATTCAGGAAAGATAAGTCTGCTCATTATGCTAACCTTAAACGTGTTGGAACATTCAAAAAGGAAAAAATAAGACAGCAATGATTCAGCATTATACTCAATGGAAGAACCAACAGGAGTCAAATGATACAGATGATCGAGTTATTGTCAGTACTACTTTGTAAGAGGAATATACAAATAAATTAGTCCAAGAAAAACGAAATTTCCATCAAGGAAAAATCTGGGAAATTGTTATTCTTCCATTTATGCAATCCAAGGGGGAATGTCATACCAGGAGGTGGTATGTCAGCTTTGCAAACCAGTGAATCTACTTCTCTCACAACAAGCTCTCGGACTGGTAATTGGACATGCCTCCATAATGGAAGAAACCAACTTCAGAAAGAGGGACATATAGAAAGTTTCCCCTGACAGTCATAGATCCCATCAAGTTCTACCCAGCTTGAGTATATTCGCCTAGATTTTTTTGGATAAGGGTATACTTCTATCAATGCTACACGTATAGCCATAAAAATGGCCAATGCAGCCTTTTCTGGTACAGGCAAAACTTGACATTGAAGACTTCACAGCAACCATTTTCTAGACTCAGCCAGTTTCTCTTTTGCACTTACCAGGCAAAAGATATTTGTATTTCTCTGCATTATTCAGCAAATATGCAGGAAGATAGACGCCTGAATAAGAGCGAGGGATAGGTCCCATCTTCCCAATGATCTCTTTGAAAGTGTATTCCTCAGGAAGCATGTCAAATAGGTCAGCGCCTCTGCATATTACATCCTGAATCCTTTTGACATCCAAGTAGTGAGAGAACCTCACTCGATCAGTGTGGCTGTAAGCTTTCATCTTGAATATAAACTCACTAATATACCGAAAGCAAAAGCTACAATGCCACCCTGAATCTGACAAGATGATATCAGCTTGACGATAATGAGCATATCTGGTCTCGCCTGTCTTGTACCTGTGGACTGAGGCTCTCCAGCTTTTGTTGTCTACATGATACTCAAATGAGTACAAATAGTTTCTCAACTGAAGATGAATGACAGGCGGTATATCATCACACCATCTCAGTAGATTAATCGTATGTGCACTAGGGATCTCATCTACATCAGACATTATCAACAAATCATCATCTTCTATACCAGCTATTCTGAGAAGCTGGTCCAATGCAACTCTCTGATATGCCTCCTCAACGAAAGGGTTTTCACCCTTCCTGAATCTCCCACCAATCATCCCATATGTCAAACGAGGCTCCATAAATTTAAACTGCTGTCTGTTGCTTGCAAAGAGCAATGGTTTTGGTAAGCTAGTAAATGTCGAGTTGGACTCAAGAAGTACAAATTGTGTTATGTATGGATACAATTCATTCCAACGAAGTGCAAGAATGTCTATCTCATTGCTGAACAACACTGCATCAAAGACACGTCTAGGGGACTCACGAATTTTCCACCCATGAAGATTGCAGAGAGTCTCCATCGTCACATTCTCATGATAATAGTGAGGGATTTCATGGAAAGGCTTAGGAGGTGATTCCCATAGTGGTCTTAGGAAATAGGTGATTTTCTGCCCATGCAAATACACGCCAAAGATGAATAGCGGGATAACCATAAAGAGGAAAGCACAAGTCCTGATATCATACTCTCGCAACATGCATCGCAATCTAGACATGGTCAATGCAGCTCGGGACGCCTGCTGCACATTAGAAAATGAAGACTTTCTAAGATACCAATGTTAAGCTCAAACAAACAAACAAAAGCCATATCCAATCTTAATTGAAGATGATAAACACATGAATTGCATCATATTCCCACATAACGAAAATCATGCCTACTTTACAACATATCTACATAGCAAAACTCAATTCAAATGTTCATTCTTCCAAATACTAAGTTCAAAGTTTGGGATGAAACTCTTGGCTAAGACATCAATGCATAAACCTCCCCCTAATTTCCACTCTCATGTTCAATGTCTAAAACTAGGAACTTTCCTATTCCTTCAAAATACATTACCAATCAAGCACTTCATGAAAACCAAAATGAAGTACCAAAAGAACACTCAGAAGGATGAAAAGGAACCATAAAAATCAAAGAAAATGAAAAGGCAAAATTTTCAACAGGTCACATAAAAAAGCCTAAAACTTCAATATTTTGTGTCAGAGCATATAACTTTCCCATAAAAAAAACATTCCCACTTTTCCACTAATCTCAAACAGTCACCAAACTAGGATCATCAATTATCCAGAAATCAAAACCAAAATGAAAACCTTTTTTTTTTCCAAAAATATTTTATAAATATACAAAAGAGCAAAAAAAAAAAAGAACTTTTAAGGGAAAAAAACTATACCCTCAATCTTAAACAAACTCAAGTGAAAATACCATTCATCCAAACACAAAAATGAACCAAATTTTAAAACAAAAACCAAAAAAAAAAAAAAAAACTTGAGAAATGAAAGCAGCAAGATTACCTGTCCACAAACTTCATCACAAATATCATCAGTCTTCTTGAAATTATAGTATCCATCAGACATGATTAAATCACTCCAACAAAGAGTACCACTTTCTAATCAATAAAACCCAAACTTTATAAAAAATGTTGATGTTAAAGCCTCCAACCTTTTCAGAGTTCAGATCAAAATCCTCCACAACAGAAAAAAAAAAAAAAAGAAAAAGGCCAAATTTTTTAAGGAGAGAAAATCTAGCAAACAAAAATCCAGTAAAGTTTCAACAATGATTTTCAAAAAAAAATTCTTTTTTTATCGTCTTTTCTCTTCCTCTTCTTCTGCTTCTCTAACGTCTATTATAGCCGTTTGGTGATTTTTCGCTCTTTCACCAGATGCCTCCATTCCAATAATACAGAGGATTTTATAACCCCACAAAAATTCCACAGAAAAGGAAAAAAAAAAAAAACCACCAAATAAAACAAAAATATATAATAAAATAACTATATTTCTTAGCAACTTCCAATATTTGAGTTTCTCTCCTGTACATTTGTGTATATATCTAAACCTTGATATTAGCCGTTTGACTATGAGAAAAGTTTTAATGTATTTGATCAACGGTGTAGAATTATTGTAAATACACTTAGACTTGTATAATTTATTTTTCAAATAAAATTTAAAGATCATTAAATTACTTAGTTAGAGATAGTCATTTAGATTATCTCGCCAAGAGTTTATTTGGATTTTGTTATGTCATTTTATTAATTAAAATTTTGAAATTTTAATTATAAAATAAAATTATAATAAGAAATGATAAAATATTTTTTACCACGTAATAAAATATACCTTAAATCCTAAATATGATAGTAATATTAATAAAAAAAAGCATTAATACCTTTTGAATCTAAAATAGATGAATTTATCAATTAAGTTTTTTTTTATTCAATTATTTAATTTTTTATAATAATTAGACTTAATGAAAAAAAATACTTTTTAGTATGAGGATATTTTGTAAATTTTTTTGAAAAAAGAATGTAATTTTTATATACCAAAAAAATCAATGAATTTGTTAAACAAGGGCCTTATTTGGAAAACTATTAAAGTACAGGGATGTAAATGTAATTTAAGCTTATTGTTATTGTGAGGTGTTTGTAGAGTATTATTATTTCCTGACAGAACAAGTGCTGATCTGTCAACATAGGCAGTTGCTAACATGTTACAGTATTTTTGAGTTAAATCATCCGCGTTAAACGCGGGTTAAAAGGAAAATCTTGGTTATCCGAGGTTTTTTTTTACGGGAATGTCCTTAATGGAGTGTTTGTTTGTTGAGGAAAAGGTGAGGGTGTTTTTGTTATTTTGTTCATTTCCTGCTTAATGCATGCGGTAATTTTTTTGGGTTAATTTGTGTAATCAAGAACAATCACTTTTGTTTAAGATAAAAATGTGTTGGTTTTAAGATATTTTTTTTCTTTATTTCAAAGGAGATTAAAAATAAAAAATTTAAATCTTAATATTTATAATTAAATTTGATAATATAAAATACGATATCGTAATATGACATAAATATGATAAAAAATATATGAAAATAATATAATTTAAAATTTTAATAATAATTATATATGAATTTAATAAAATAAAAATAATATATTATATATTTTTATGTCAATAATTGTAACACGTAATTTTCGTATAAAATATAATATGAATACATAAATTTTAATAATTTATATGATAAGAATACATGAATTGATATATTTATTTATAATCTTTTTTTAATTTTTAGATTACAATTTTTTATAAAAATATAAAAATGTTAAAAAAGACAAAAATGTTTTTGGTAAGTGCCATTTTGTTGGGATTGGTTTGAAATTGGTAAGAATAATATACTTTTGGGATGAAATCAAGGCAAAGAAAAGGGATAAAATCTTAAGTTTAGTGGGTTTGTTTTTTATTTTGTTTTTTTTTTTTTTTTAAGAATGAGTGATTTAAGGATTCTATACAAAATTTACAGAAATTTTAGGAGCAAGATGACTCAAAAAAGTTAATTTTGATTTTGAAATTTAGAAAATAATAAAAATTAAAATTAAATAAAATTTCCTATAAAATAGAGGAAAAAAAGGGAAAAAAGTAGTATATACAATGAACATTAGTAATATTTATTAGTTAATAAAAAATAATGACTTTGGAAAAGATGATGAAATTTTTAACTTTTTTTAGGTACATTAGATTTCACTTTTATAATCAAACAAAAAAGTTTTCTCCTTTATACTTTTGAAACATATAATAATATATAAAATAATGTATAAAATGAAAGAGGATCGTCTTTTATTAGGTATAGAAAAGAATATACAAAAAAGAATATAATAAAAAAAATTTTCAAATTTTAATCATCCATCACAAAATTATCTAAAAATAATCATAGCAATAAAGTTAAAAAAAATATCATAATAATAATAATTAATGATTAATCCAATAATATTGAAATCAATTTCAAATTTAAAAATATCTAATTCAAATTTCGATTATAATTCAAAAGACAAAAAAATAAAAATCATAATCAATGGTTGAATTTGGAATAGATTTCAAATTATTGTAGACCACCCTCATTTAAAATCAATAATTAAAATGGATTAAATTTTTCCTAGCCGTTGAAATCATTGGGTTTCCTCTTGATTTCCCAAGAAATTATTAGTAAATCTGTGTTTTTTTTTTTTTTAATTCTAATAGTAATATTAATTAGAACAGCGTATCAATGAATTTAGATCTCTGTCATTTCTGAACTATCATTTACTGGTGAAGGTTGTTTGACTCAATTTTATAATGTAATGTACCAGTAATTTTTAAAGCCAGTTGTGTATTAAATAAATATATTAAAATATTTATTTTATGTACATTAATAGTAAAATTTTTTAAATTCATAAATGAAATTAAAAAACTATTATATATCTTATTTTTTAATTAACTTTTTTAATATATCATAAGAGATATGCGTCACATGTTAATCTTATTTTTTTTAATTATATGATAGGATTAAAATTAAGATCTCTAGTTCTCCGATGCTAGTAGGTTTGTCGTGTTTTTTTTTTTTTACTTGAGACTATTGAGATTTAAATTTAATTACTGATATTAAGAGTTAAATATCTAACAATTTAAAATATGTTACGATAATATAATATAAAAATAAAATACGAATGTGACACAACATAAAATTTTAATAATAATTATTTATGAATTTAATAAGATAAAAAATAAATTTTATATTTTTGTTTCGACATAAATTATGATATATAATTTTTATATAAAATATGATGTAAATATACGAATTATAATAATTTATCAAACATGAATATATGAATTATTGAATTTATTAAAGCGATGAAAGTACTTTTGAAAGCTTTGTTCACATGACTATTAGCGTCCATGCTTTTTTTTAAACACACTATTCCAATTCTCTATTGGTATATATAAAGTGATGAAGGTACCTTTGAAAGCTTAGTTCATATAGTGATGTTTCTAGGTAGTTTCCTGGAAAATTCAGTCAAGGAATAACAAACACATATTTGTTGGTTCTTTTGAGTGGTTAAGGAAAAAAAAAGGCATATTCCAGCCATTGAAAGGAATTTACCTAAAGTAATGGCAAATCTCGTGTTTTTGGAAGCGTTTTTGATTTAGAGGGAAAGGGATGGTTCCCAATACCAACATTTCATTTTCCTTCCTTTTTCTTCCTTGGGAAACGTTAAAATTTAATAATTATTAAACATGATAATTAAAAATATGATATATTAATATAATATAAATATAATATATATAAATAAAATATAAAAATGATACGATTTATAATTTTAATAATAATTATATATAAATTTAATAAAATTAAAAAATATATTTTATATTTTTATGTCAATATAATTTATAATATATAATTTTTGTATAAAATATAATATGAATATATAAATTTTAATATTTTATATTATACGAATCGTTAGATTTAATAATTATCACAAATTTTTTTAAAAACAAAACTTAGAGTAAAACCAAATCAAATTGTCTGTATTATCAAATTTAAATTTGGTATCATAGTGCAGATGCTTTAGCCAATTTCTTTATTGCATTATCGATGAAAGTTGGCTGGAGTTACTGTCTTTTCAGAACATTGTAATAAACTACATCATTGTTAAGTCTGCAAGAATACAAGATTATTAAAGAAATCGTTGATTGAAGATAAATAAAAAAATTACAAATGTTGATATTTAAATTTAAAATTTATTATATATGATATTTTAAAAATAATTATATAAATTAATTAAATTAAATTCGTCTAAATAACACCGAGACATTCAATATCTTGATGTTATCTACCTTTACATGTTTTTGGGCATTAATTCCAATGGGATTTGTTCATATTTGTTCAATTTCATGCCAATGTCTTGTTGAGATCTTCAGCATGGACTTTGTCATTTTTCTCTCTTTTTTTTTTTAATTTTTTTTATTGTGTTTCCTAGCAATCACCCACTGGATTTGGAAGAATTCATTTGTCTTCTTTGGCAACATTGCTTTCTTAGGTTATCCCACTTTCATGGGTATTTCAATTGGGACCCTTTGTTGGATGTGAATGGAAGTTACCTAATCTCTAACAAGCTTCCTTAATTAAATCCAAAGCATCAATGCCCTACTTTAGCTTTAGAATAGGCCTTCTAATCATCCTTTTTCATGTATGAACATTGTGTTAGTAATTATTGAAAAGATTTTCAACATATATATATATATATATATCGACCGTTGATATATCATCACATTTATTTCGATCAAAATTAATTTTGAAAAAAAAAAATATATATATATAATATAAACAAAATATCACATATAAAGTAATAGATAATTTCAAATTTTCAAAGTAGAGCAAAAAATATGATAAGTTTTCATGACTTTCTATGTAAACAAAACATCACATATTTAAGTAAATTTAACTTAAAATATCTGATAAATTCAAGATTTCAAAATCAAATTAAAAAAAATGAGAAGTATGCATATTTATTACATAAATTAACTAAAATCCAATCGAGCTATCTTTTTCTTTTTATCTATTCATTCACAAAACTCAAACATTACGTATTTTAGTAATTTTAACTTAAATATCCGATAAATTTAAGATTTCAAAATTGAGTAAAAAATATGATAAGTTTTTTTTATTTTCTATGCAAACAAAACATCACATATTTAAGTAATTTTAACTTAAAATATATGATAAATTCAAGATTTCAAAATCAAATCAAACATATGAGAAGTATACATAATTATTACGTAAATTAACTAAAATCCAATTAAGCTATCTTTTTTTTTTTTTTTTATCTATTCATGTACAAAACTCGAACCTTACATATTTAAGTAATTTAAACTTAAATATCCGATAAATTCAAGATTTCAAAATCGAGTCAAAATATATGAGAAGTATACATTTTTATTACGTAAATTAACTAAAATCTCATCGAGCTATCTTTTTCTTTTCATGTATTCATGCACAAAGTTTGCATCATTTATTTCAACATCACGTATTTAAAAAATTTTAACTTAAATATCCAATAAATTCAAGATTTCAAAATCAAGTCAAGAATATGAGAAATACACGTATTTAAAAAAAACTAAAATCCCATTGATGTTTACTTTTCTTTTCATGTATTCATGCTCAAAGTTTGCATCATTTATTTCAACATCATGCATTTAAATAATTTTAACTTAAATATCCAATAAATTCAAGATTTCAAAATCAAGTCAAGAATAAGAGAAATTAACGTATTTATTACGTAAAAAAACTAAAATCCCATTGATGTATCTTTTTCTTTTTCATGTATTCATGCAGAAACCTTGGCTCATTTTTTTTTGACTTAAAAGAAGCAAAGATCTTTTCAGATAGTGACCAAATAATGCCCGTTTCCTTCTTTCATTGTTGTTCGATTGTTGCTGTTTTGGACTGATTAGTGGAAAGTTTAGCCTCTTTTTTGAGCAAAGCCTTTTGTTTTGTGGATGGCATTTCACAACCAAATAGACCATAAAATAGTTCCCTATTTCTTACTCTATTGTTTTCGTTTCAAAGTCAAAGTCTTGCATATGATCTGATTAATGCGAAATTTTCGTTTTTGATTCATTGTCAATGAAATTTAAGAGACACGTCTCTTTTTGTTCACAGTAATTTTGATAATGAAACAACAAAATTTTTTTAAGTAATAAGTTCACTTGAATTGATCAAAATATCAAATGAAATATTTTTATTTAAGCAAATCTAATTTCAACCTCAAAATTGTAATTTTAATTAGGGTTGTTCATTTGGTTGGTTTGATTAATTTTGAACCAAATTATTCAAAATTGAATTACTTTATTATATTATATTATTTTTATTAATTGAACCGAATTTAGTAATTTCAAAAATTAATCGATTGAATTTAATTCGATTGGTTCGATTAATTTTTTGATTAATCGAATAATAAATATATTTAAGTTAAATTATATTTTAAACTCACAATTTTTTATATTTTAAACTAACTAAATAAAATTATTCAACAAAATATTGAAATTCTAAAATATTATGTTAAAAACTCTAACAACTTATGAAATAAAATAATCTATTTCATATATTTTTCATTCTATATTTAGATTTTTTTATATTTCGGTTAAATTTTTTATTAATTCAGTTTCGAATCGAATTAATCGAAAATCGAGATTCTTCTAAAATCATTTCCATTAATCGTTGAAAATTAATTTGATAATCGATCGACTAATCAAATTAAATCAATTGAGTTAATTAATTCAATTAAAATCGAATTATGAACACTCTTAATTCTAATTAGCCATTCAACTAAATACTTAATCATCCTTTAAGATAAATTATTTATATTTCGATATCTGTGAGTACAATTCGAATCGAAGACCATATATAACTGATTTTGATTCTTGTTGTTGTTTTAATTCGATTTGCATGATCCTAACTTTAAATTCCATTCAATCATGTAAGATGAACAAAAAATAATTTTTAGTTCTCTATAAACCCTAATTTGGGTCTTGTATCTAATGACAATTGTTTATTACTACTTTATTTGCAAACCTTATTTTATGAATTCTTTTTCCTATGGAGCATGCTGCAGCCTCTTTGATGCAGCAAATCAAAAAGGTTCTTGTATGACATTTTCCATGGCTTTGTGCTTTATTGTCTATAACTTTTTGTCTCTCTTGAAAACTCTTTTGGATGATGCATTTTTTAATTAAAAAGGTTAAATTTGAATCTTTATCTCAATAAAAAAAAAAAATATCCTTTTTTTAATGTATTTGAAGTTATTAAGAATATTTTTTATGAATATTAAAGATTAAATTTTAATTATTAAATTTAAATATTTCATATTTTATCAATAAATCGTACAATTATTTGGTTTTAGCTTGTGTCATTTGCTCTTCGAAAAAAAAAAAGACATTATTACATAAGTGATACCACCACCATCCTTAATTTATCTATCAAATTCTTAATTTAAGTTTTACAATGCTTAATGAATAATGATTCTAATATCTTATTTGTCATATATATAATTTTTAATTAATTTTTTAATATATCATAACGCGTACGTATTATTTTGCTAGTTTTATTTTTTATGTCTAAAAATTTATCCGATAATGTGGGATAATTTCTTGTTAAAATGATTGAATATTAAAGTATGATGTTTTGTTATGTTTTTAAGATTTGAAATATTAATTGAAACCAAATTAAAAAAAAAAAAATCATTCCATCATCAGTCACATTATAAATTTTGTTATTTTCATGATGTTTGACTTTTAACATTTTCCTGATATAGATGTCTTTGACTCTTTGGTTTATATTAATGGCTGGTTTAGGGCTTGAATTTTATGGGTTTTTTTTTTTATTGGAAATGGCCCAAATTTACTATGTGTCCAAAATGCAAGTCCTAGATGAATCTAACATTCATTGATCCATAAATAAGCAAATTTTTTGTAAAAAATTAGTGATGGATTTAAAATTTTTTAGAAGTGTTTATTATAACAAATAAAAATATTATTGATAGAATTATTAATTTTATTTATAAAAAGAATATTCAAAAAAATTTTAGAGGTATATATATATTTTTAAATTTCTTGTTTTCTAATTTTTAAAGATGTTTAGAAAAATTTTGAGGTATTTAGGAAAAAAATCACTTTTGAATTTTGTTGTTTTTTAATTTAAAAAAAGTTTTAACCTTTCTTCCCCTTTATCTTAGGAAAAAAGATATTTTAGTTCAAAAGAATCCAATATAATAAAGTTTAGCTAAGAAAGGGCACTAGCAATATATATATATTATTTTTTGATGTTTGTCTTTGATTTTTTATTAAAAAAAAAAAGAAGAAAAAAAACCAATGCTATGAAACCTAAATTAACTAATAATCTTTTTTTTATAAAGAAATATAGACTAAGTCAAACCTTTATTAAGTTAAAATTTTATTGAAATAAAAAATTACATCTAAAATAAAATTGAAATCAATGAATAGTTAATTCACTTAAAGTCATCTTTAAAATTAAAATTTTCCGAGTTGGAATTTAATTATAACCCAAAAGACGAAAAAAAAAATTAAGGGAATGGTTAAAATTAGATTTGATAATATAAAATATAATACGATGATAAAACAAGAATATTATACGAAAATGGGATATAAAAATATATAATTTAAAATTTTAGTAATTATTATATATGAATTTAATAAAATAAAAAATATATTTTATATTTTTATATTAATATGAATTGTAATACTTAATTTTTATATATAATAAAATAAAAATATATAATTTTTAATATTTTATATAATGCAAATATATGTATAATTGTCTTTCATCTTTTGGCTTATTGATTAAGAGGCTTAAAAAAAAAACATGTGAGCATGGATTTTAACTTCGGCATCTTTTTTTTCTTTGTACAAGCGTTTGCCCTCCTATAAACAAATAAAAATAAATAAAAAAAAAAAACGTATCGTCTTATTTAAATTACTATAAGATCGTTATCGCCAAGATGTTGGGCTACTAGCCGACATTTAGCATACCTATCAAGGGCTCTGGGCTCAGATAAATTTTCAACAAGGCCTCGGATGGCCCAAATCACCTGTAATTCGCTACCGTTTTATTTACTATTTTTTTTAGGCTCAAAAATCTTTCCTTTTGATAATCGGAAGCTCTTCGCTTAAGTGAAACGAAAAACGACGATCAAAATCCACGTGAAACGCAGATCCGATTTGAATTTTTGTCTTTTTCCTTCTCTTTTCACTTCACTTCGATCCACTCCAGGTTTCTCCATTTTTCCCCTAATTTTTGTTCACATATTTTTTTAATCCCTAATTATGAAGTTCAATTAAGTCAATCTATGCTTTTTAATTTCCCAATTCTTCGCTTTTTTTTTTCAGCATTTTCTGTGCTCGTAAATTGAGCTTCGAAGATGGATTTGGCCTCTCGTTACAAGGTAATTGTGTAATGTTTACTTGTTTTCTGATTGTTGATTGGAGCTAATGTTACTATAGTAAAGCCTTTGATTTAAAAAAGAATGAAATTTTAATTTAGGTTTAGTTCAAGATTGATGTTAAAATATATTTGATGAACTAAAGCTGCAAATTTGATATGTAATCAATCCTTTAGTTTCTCTATGTGTATAAATTTGATTTAGCCTCTTGGGTTTCTTATAAAACCGTGCTTGGACTCTGCATTTTCTCGAAAAAGTGATTTAAATTCACCGTTTTTTGTTCCTCTTATTGAGCGTGTTGGTTAAGCTTGTGATGCACGTGTACTGTATGTTGCTTAAATGGATTCTATTGTGCATTGATTATAAGCTAAGTGATTGTTGAATTTGTTCTTGTGTAGGGGGTTGTTGGATTTGTTTTTGGCAATGACAATTCCGGTTCCAGTGAAGATAGGTAATTTAATTGAGAATATTAGTAATATCTATTTATTTTACTGTGTTTGATATTGATGATGCGACTGATTTACTATTTGTTGTGTGTCAATAGTTATGTTGAACGCTTGCTTGACCGCATAAGTAATGGTGTCCTGGCGGAGGACAGGAGGACTGCTATTGCAGAGCTTCAGTCTGTTGTGGCTGAAAGCCGTGCCGCCCAGCTAGCTTTTGGAGCAATGGGTGTGTGTTTCTACCTTGTTCGATACAGCTAGTAACCTAGTACTGAAGTTAAAGTCCTCTGTCATTCTTATCGTGTGTTTCTATCTTGTTTAATATGGCTCATATTTACATTTTGCAGGCTTTCCTGTACTGATGGCTGTCTTAAAAAAAGAACGTGATGATGTTGAAATGGTTTGAGATCTCTTTGGCTTGTTATGTTTCTTCTTCTTGTTCCTCTTGTTGTTTCTTATGCACTGTTTCTAAGTAATGCATACATGGTACCTCAGAGAGAACTTTGGTCGAGCAGTTCGCAGTTGATCAAGAATATTTTCATGGCATTTTCAGACTGGTTTTGTGGAGGAAAATTATATTAAAAATCATTTCCGGAAAAGTTCTGGAGTAAATGTTTAAATTGTCTTTAAGGAGGATTAAAAGTTCAGAACTAAATTTGTTGTTTTCAAATTACTTAAATACATTCTGTATTAGTGTTTATTATTGAAGCACTAAAGGGTCCAGTGGTTGGGCTTGACAGTCGGATGATCTCTAGAGGTGTGGTCTGTATTTATGTTTCTACGAGTCTGTTCCCCCTATTTGGGCAAGTCTTTTTCTCATCCAACTTCTTATTTTCCTGCTGTTTACCTCCCAACTTATGACCAAAAAATTTTCTGGTAATTGTTCTTGGGAAATAATTTTGCTGTTTCCTTCTTCTTATAGTCCAAATATTGTTGTTTCCTTTTATCCATCAATGTAACTTTGTTGATTGAAAATTTTCTGAAAATGGATAAAAGATTGATTACCATTCATTCCCTTTTTGCAGGTTCATGGGGCCCTTGAAACTCTTGTTAGTGCTTTAACACCTATTGATCATGCAAAAGGGCCTACAAATGAGGTTCAGCCAGCTTTAATGAATACTGATTTGCTTTCCCGAGAATCGGATAGCATTTCTCTTTTACTAAGTTTGCTGGTGAGAGTTCTCTAAATGGATCTTGAACTTATTTTATATGTTGTTGTGGATCCTTCTTGTAATAGCATCATTGTCTTCTGTGTTGGTGACTTTGTAGTCAGAGGAGGATTTCTATGTTCGATATTACACTCTTCAAATTTTGACAGCCCTTCTTACTAATTCTCCAAATAGGTATGAGTCTTACAGAAATCCCTTTTATTCTATCTAGATTTTTTCTTTATTGGTTTCTGCTCGAAAGCCTCTTGCTGAGTTCCTTTTCAGGTTACAGGAAGCAATTCTGTCCATTCCTCGTGGTATAACTAGGCTCATGGATATGCTGATGGACCGTGAGGTACACAGCTTATTAGTCAAATGATCCTCTTGCAAATTTTGTTAAATTCGACATTCTGCTTTATTGTAGGCCTGCTTGTTGCAATATGACTCTTCAGGAACCTTCTAGTTAACTTACCGTAGTTTCCTGTTTGTTTGTCATTTACATAGATTGATATCATCAAACATGAAAATCTAATATTTGAAACTTGTCTCAAAATTTAATTGGGATAGGATAATGATGATATTATGTGATTGCTTTTCTTTTTTATGAAGTTGTTCACTGTTTACCTTCCAGGTTATACGAAATGAAGCCTTACTGCTTCTTACTTACTTGACTCGTGAAGCTGAGGTGAGCTTTTGGGTTTATTTAATCTCTCTCCCCCCCCTTTTGCCCTGTCATATCTTTTTTTTTTTTTTTTTTCTTTGTGCACCTGAACCTTGCTTACATATGTTTGATTGCCATACTAACTAAGAGAGTTCTATGATTTCAGGAGATTCAAAAGATTGTAGTCTTCGAAGGTGCATTTGAAAAAGTTTTTAGTATTATTAAGGAGGAAGGGGGTTCTGAAGGCGGTGTTGTTGTGCAGGTGATTCATGGAATTTATTTTTTGAACTTCAGTGAACTTGTTTTTGGCTAGTTTGCTGTTAGGCCATTCATTTTTTATTGTTTGTGACTTGTTTAGCTAAGTCATGTGTGCAGTCAATTCTAATTTGGCCATGCTAGTTGTTGGAGAAATCTATAAATGAATTAACGTGGTTCTTATATTGTTCTTGCACAGGACTGTCTCGAGCTGCTGAACAATCTTCTTCACAGTAATGCATCAAATCAGGTTTATTCCATGTTTTGTTATCATTGTTGTCAATATCTTTTATGAGGTTTTCTCTGCTACTGATTTTAGGTGGGTTTCAGGTACTACTAAGGGAGACTATGGGCTTTGACCCATTAATATCAATCTTGAAACTAAGAAGAAGCACTAACAGTTTCACTCAACAGAAGGTTAGATACTCGTGTGTTTATACTTTTATATGGCTTCTGTTTTTTCTCCATTGCCAATTCCTGTTAATTATTTCACATGCTATCACAAGCTTACTGGTCATTTTCTGTTGTCTATGAAACAAATAACTTGCCAGTAGACAATTAATTTACTCAGTACGTTGGAGACTATTAATTTGTTGATGATGGGAGGTTCAGAAGCTGATCCTCAAAAAGATTCGAACAAGATCACCAATAAAACAGTCCTAGTTCAGGTTCATTACGAATCATATCTGCTTGAATTGAGTACCTGAAGAGCTATCTGTTTCTGTGATATATTGTCTTTCTTAATTGTAGAAAAAGTTGTTGGACCATCTGCTTATGCTGGGTGTTGAAAGCCCATGGGCTTCAATTGCCGTGCGCTGTTCAGTAAGATCTCTTTGTAGATTTCTTCTTCTTCTTCTTCTTCCTCTTCATTTGCACATAATGTTCTCTATTTTGCCAGGCACTAAGGTGCATTGGTGATTTGGTTGCTGAGAATCCCAAGAATCTGGATGTCCTCTCTAGCAAAGTTCTTGGTGAGGAGTCGCAAGTGGAACCTGCTTTGAATTCTATTCTCCGAATCATTTTGCGAACGTCTAGCATTCAAGAATTTATTGCGGCTGACCATGTTTTTAAGAACTTTTGTGAGGTTTATATCATAGCTTTGCTCTTTAGTTGATATTTTTTTTTTGTTAGTAATCATGCTTGTGTAATTTACTAGAAGTATCTCACATGTATGTGCACTGTTGTGTCCTGATTGTGAATTTTGGATATATTTTCTAGAAAAACATGGATGGGCAAGCAATGTTAGCATCCACATTAATTCCTCAACCAAATTCTATGATTGATGCTCCCTTTGAGGAGGATGTGAACATGTCATTTGGAAGGTTTGTTTACTTATAATGCTTTCTGTTCTTGACTTCTTTATTATTGGGCCATTTAGGCTAGGAAAATGTATTGAACTCTATGGAGATAGTTTAAATCTTAAAATTTTACTTGGCAGTTGGCTTGTTTCATATAAATATTCTGTTGATGAGATTATTTAATTGTGTTGTATGTGTTGTATATGTGGCAGCATGCTGTTACATGGTCTTGCATTGAGTGAAAGCGATGGTGATCTTGAGGTAACCGAAACCTAATTTTGTCACTTCTCCATTCCACATCGTCAACTTTGTGAAAAGGAACAATACAGTGAGCCTAAATTTGTTGGACCATCTCATGATATTGCATGAAGATTTTATAAATATTGATCTCCATCATATAGAATATTAGATTTTGTTCATGGTGCTTGCTGCCTGAGAAATATATGGCTCTGATATTGTGAAGTATAGACTTGTTGCAGGGCTGCTAGTGTTCTTACTCACATTCTTAAGGACAATACTCAATGCAAGGAAAGGGTATGCTTTCACATTTTGTCTCTTTTTCATTTGCATCTAGAGCAAAGTGGCAACTGTATGCCTCTATGTTTCTGTAATCTAATTTCAATGGAGATTGTGCAGGTTCTACGAATTGAGCTTGAAGCGCCAATGCCATCCTTAGGGGCTCCAGAGCTACTCTTGCACCGTATTGTTAGGTACTTGGCTGTTGCATCTTCCATGAAAAATAAAGATGGGAAGCCAGGTTACTTGTATGTTCAACCAATTATCTTGAAACTGCTCGTCACTTGGCTAGCAGATTGCCCAGGTGCAGTGCAGTGCTTCTTAGATTCACGTGCCCACTTAACGTATCTGCTTGAATTGGTGTCAAATACATCATCAACTGTGTGTGTTAGGGGTTTGGCTGCTGTTCTCTTGGGAGAATGTGTGATCTACAATAAATCTAGTGAAAGTGGAAAGGATGGTGTCACCATAACTGATGCCATAGGCCAGAAAATTGGGCTTACGTCATACCTTTTGAAGTTTGATGAGATGCAGAGAAGCTTCCTTTTCTCATCAGCGAAGCCAGCTCAGTCCCATAAACCATTGACTAGATCTGCTGCTGCTAGCATGGCAGAGATTGAAGATGGTACTGAGGATGATTTATCAGATCAGAAGAATGAGGATCATCCCATTCTCATATCAATATTTGATGTTCAGTTTGTTAAATTTGTAAAGAGTTTGGAAGTGTATATTAGAGAGAACATCATAGATGTTTATAGTCGCCCTAAGAGTGATGTGGCAGTTTTGCCTGCAGAAATGGAACAACAGGGTGGAGAAAGTGATAAGGACTATATCAAGCGGCTAAAAGCATTTGTGGGGAAACAGTGCTCTGAGATACAGGTAATAGGAAGCTAATAAAAAAAACAAAATACAATTTAGTTTGAAATAATAGACCTGTATGAATTTTATTCTAAAAATAACGAACGATTGTTAATTAGCCTAAGATGTATTTGTCCATCTGATCTTATGTTTTCATTTTGCTTTTCAATTCTAGAATCTTCTTGGCCGAAATGCCACTTTGGCTGAGGATTTAGCAAGGACAGGTGGGAGTGGGCATTCTCAACCAGAGCTAAAGGTTGGCAGCGGCTCAGATAGAGTCCAGGCAGAGATACTTCGTAGAGATCTTCAGAAGGCATCCCAACGGATAGAGATGCTCGAGGCAGAGAAAGCTAAGATTGAATCAGAGGCATCGATGTACCAGAATTTAGCTGGGAAGCTGGAGTCTGATCTTAAGAGTCTATCAGATGCTTACAATAGTCTTGAACAGACCAATCTCCACCTAGAAAAAGAGGTGAAAGCTTTGAAGAGTGGAGGGACACCATCAACCTCACCCGATATTGAGGCAATAAAGGCCGAAGCCAGGGAAGAAGCCCAGAAGGAAAGCGAAGCAGAGCTGAATGATTTACTCGTGTGCCTCGGGCAAGAGCAGAGCAAGGTGGAAAAGTTGAGTGCAAGGTTATCGGAATTAGGTGAGGATGTGGACAAACTGCTTGAAGGTATCGGAGACGACATGGGGCTTCCTGAAGATGATGAAGAGGAAGAAGACTGATGGAGCTTGAGCTTGTTAGTAATTATCAAATATAATGTCTTCTTCAACCTCTCTTGAGGTTTCCTGGTTTTGTGGTGTCAGCTTTCAATTTGTACAATTCATGGAGAACTGTACAGTTTATTTCATCACCATGGATCACCCAATCTTTGTTCATTTGGATTTAAATTATGATTTCTATAGACCTTTCCAGATATCTAGCTTTGCCCATCACCATATATTTATTTTTTTTTAAATTTCAAAGATAAATAAATTATTTAATTTTTTATGTTAAAATAAGATACATTATACTTTTCAATATAAAAAAATGATTAGAGATTATATAGTCGAAGTGATTTTAATAAAAAGTTATCGGTTGAATTTGATCTTAAAATTTTTATGTCAAAGTAAATAATTTTTATCGATTGAACGACAGAAATTATCAATAAAATTTGAATCAAAGATGTTTATGTTAAGATGAACGATTATTGCCAATTAAACGAAATTAGTGTTGGCCACCATGTCAGTTCATTATCACAGAGATTTGGGAACGTTGGAAAATCCCAGTGTCTCCGTTTTGTCTTTTGTTTTTTTTTACCCTCTCATTCAACTACTAAGAATTCTTGTTCACACACATTGGAAATGGGCATCAACTTGATTGGATTCAAAGTTTAAGATTTTCCAAGGCTTGGCCAAGAATAAACAGTTTAAAACATGGACGTTTTTTTTTTTTTAATAAAATTACTGAGATAATTTATATTTTATTATAATTTAATTTAATTTTTAAAAAAAATGATTTTAAAAGTTTATTTAGATTTTATTTGAACTTATCTCCATTATTTTAATAGCTGCAATCTAAAAATAGAAAAGTGAATGCATTTGCAGCTATTTGAATAAAGTATTATCTTTTTATTTAAATTTTTATAGTAATGTTTTAAATATAGTATAGTTTTTTATTTAGATTTTTTTAATAAAAAAATAGAAGAAAACATGAGTTTTAAAGATAAGAACAAATGCTGAGCTGTGCTTTATCACTAGAGAGGTCCAACTGCAAGTGGGGACCTTAAACAAAACGCGTCTCCACGGAGGACTCTATCAACTCCCATAAAGCAGCAAAGAGTTGGAGGCTGACAGCGATAAAATTTCTTAAAGAGAAAACAAAACTCAGTAGTTTTTAGAATTTGCACGCGGCAAAGATGGATCAGATGAACTCAACTGAAGCAGGTGTTTCAGGTGTGATTGAACACAAAGCTTATGCTCGTGTTGGATTGCTAGGGAACCCAAGTGATGTTTACTTCGGAAAAACCATCTCTTTTTCCCTTGGAAACTTCTGGTCTTCGGTTAAATTGGAGCCTTCTCGTCATCTTGTTATCCAACCTCATCCAACTCATGATCTTGTTCAGTTTAACTCCCTGGATCACCTTGTAATCTCTCTTTTTTGCAGTCTTCAATTCTTATTTTAATTTTTGGCATTGTTTGGTTTTTATGTTTCCAGGATCTGATGGGTTTTTTTTTCCTGTCTCTCTATTATTTCTTATTGAATCTGAAAATTTTGATTCTTTCAACATTTTCCAGGAAATTTAGTGGATACCCAGATTGGGATTTGTTGGTTTTTTTTAAAATCAAATCTGAGTTAACAGGATTGTTTTGTTTACTTTTTGGTTGGAGTTAATTTTGCAACTGTGCTAATTATCTAAAATAGATAATGACAATGATATTGATTAGTGATGATTAGCATTCGAGAATTGATATAAATCTAAGGTGGATTGTTTCTTGGATAGGTGTAAAGGTTCATATTTTGTTGAATGAAAGGTTAATTTGTGCTTCAGGTGCTGGCTGGTTCAGCTCCAGAATTGTTTTGATGAAAGTAATTTGCATAGGGCACTTGAGTTAAGGGATATATGTGAAAACATCCTTTGTTACTAAGTATTTGATTAAGATCTTCAAAAAATTTTGATTGAGATCTTCAAAAAATTTTGATTGAGTTTGGCCTTTTTGATGCTAAATTTATTTATCTTGATTGTCTATCCTGTGTTATCTTTAATCTGACAATGATGGAATGTAAACCACATGCTTTTGCATTGTTCTTTTTGAGCTGCTTTAGTAATGAGATTTTGAATTGCAATAATGGAATAAAATCCAACTTTCCCATGATTCATGTCTGTTTCCACTGGCATAGTTGCATTCACAGGTACAGAATATGTAAATTGCACATTCAAAATGAATGGGGCTGAAACATGCATTGTTTTACTTGCAGGTAAATCGGGTGCAAAGTGAAGGTTATTATGGAGGCGTACGACTGCTTATGGCAATTTGTAAAGTTTTCCATAAGCATTGTAAGGATAACAACATAAATCTGCAACAGGGGAACTTTACCCTATCGTATGATACTAATATCCCTCGCCAGGTAGAGCTCTAAATAGAAAATACGTGTATATATATATATATATATGTATGTATAATTGTTTGATATCAACTGTTTTCTCTCATACTTCCAATGATCAAGGTCTTATTGTTTCTGGTTTTCTGCAAGGGCACTGGAACAGTAAACTATAATTTCAATATGTATAACAAAGCATTGTCAATAAATGGCTTACACTTTTGATTTCTCAGACAGGACTTTCAGGATCCAGTGCTATTGTATGTGCTGCCCTAAGCTGCCTTCTTGATTTTTACAAGGTCAGGCATTTGATTAAAGTAGAAGTTAGACCCAAGCTTATCCTTAGTGCAGAACAAGAACTTGGAATTGTTGCTGGCCTTCAAGATAGAGTGGCACAGGTCTATGGAGGCCTTGTCCACATGGTATGTTATCTTTATGCAAACTCGGTCGACAAATTTATGAATGCATTGTAATTTATATTAGCACAATAATTCTTCTGTAGGATTTTAGCAAGGAAAACATGGATAAGTTGGGACATGGCATCTACACACCCATGGATATTAGTCTTCTACCACCTCTCCATCTCATTTATGCTGAGAATCCGAGTGATTCTGGGAAGGTTAGAACATGTCCCTTACTTCCCCTCTTTATGTTTTTATCTCCCTTTTTACCTTTTAATCACTGCATAAGATGCTTCCTTTAACCTTTCTGAAAAGCTGTATTGCATTTATTCAGTGAAATGAGCACATGTTGTTTCGAATGTAGGTACATAGCACTGTGCGACAGAGGTGGCTTAATGGTGATGAGTTTATCATAACATCAATGGCAGAAGTTGCAAACATAGCAGCAGAAGGGTGGACTGTAATTCTTGAAAAGAACTATCAAAAGCTTGCAGAACTCATGAACCGTAATTTTGACCTCCGAAGGTTAGATTTTTTTGCTGACAACTAAAGTTAAAGGAAAGCTTGCATGTACTAATTTTTTTCTGATGAATGAATGAATGATCTATGTGAATCTTTACAGGCGCATGTTCGGTGACGAGTGCCTAGGTGCTTTAAACATAGAAATGGTGGAGGTGGCTCGGAGAGTTGGTGCTGCTTCGAAATTTACGGGCAGTGGAGGAGCTGTGGTTGCATTCTGCCCTGATGGAGCTTCACAAGTGAAACTTCTCGAAGATGCATGTCATAAAGCTGGATTTACTATCCAACCAATTCAACTTGTTCCTTCATGTCTAAATGATGTTGATCTCAAAACCCTGTCAAACTAGGTGATTTTAATACCCTTTAGAAATGAAAATGCAAGAAACTTGTTATGGCTACTTCAATAATATCTACAAAACAGAGAGAGTATCATTTAATTTATAAAATAAAACTAGATTTAGCAATTCGTGTTATATAAAATATTGATAATTTATGTATTTGAACGATATTTTACACAAGAATTAAATGTCACAATTTGTCTTAATATAAAAATTAAGTATCACAATTTGCGTTGATATAAAAATATTAAGTATATTATTTTGATTTTATTAAAATTATTTATAGTTTTTATTAAATTTTAAATTATATTATTTTTATATTTTTTATTCATATCGTTTTCGTATTATATCATTATATCGTGTTTTAGGTTATCAAATCTAAATAAAAGAGCTTATTTCACCTACTAATACTTCATTTCAATATTTTTTTTTCTGTTTTGACGGATAAAATACAAATTTATCACTTTAATTAGGTGAGTGCTTCAAATTTATTTTGAAGAAAATTAATCATTATACTTTTAATTTTTAAGCAAATTTAATCATAATGCACTAATTGAAAAGTATTTTATAAAATATTTTGTTTAAAAATTATTTTATAATTCAGAAAAAAATAAAAATAGTATTGTCAAAAACGTTATTTAACATGAATTTTATGCCGTCATTGTTATATTTTCTCTTTATTTTTTGTTAAATTGCTTTTTTAAAAATTAAAATTATGTTTTTTTTTTAAATAAGCCTGACCTTCGGACAAAAATCTTATAAAATCTTCTAAAAAGGCTGTGCTAAAACCCTGGTTCCAAGCAACTGAAGAAACCTGTAAAGCTTCAAACTTCGAAACTTCACCACTTGGCAATGTCGCTTCTTTTTCTACGTCCAAAAATCGTTCCTTTTTTCACAGCAACTCAGTCCCTTCGTCTCTTATCATCAAAACCCAATAATCTTAACAGAAGATTGATCTTTTCAAAGCAGCCACTTCCTTCATTTTTCTTCTCCACAACATCAACTCCTTACCCTCTCCAATATGACATGATCATCAACACCCCAACACAGTCCCAACCCCCTCAACTCGCCGCCGACTCAGTCAACCAGACTCACCCAACTCACCTGAGGAAGAGAACCCAGAAAAAGAATTGGGTTTTGATTCATGGGTAGAAAAGAAACTCACTTTGGATGATGAAATGGATAAGTCTAAGAGGAAATATTATAGAAAGAGGAGGAAAAGAATGTATGGGTCAGATTCTGAAGATGATGAAAAGGGGAAAAATGAAGATGGGTTTGTTGAATTGAAGCCTAAAGTTGTGGAATTTGATAGGTTACATGAGAGGGAAGAAGAGCTTTATTTTTATGATACATTTGCATATCCTTGGGAAAAAGATAAGCATTATAAAATGGTTTATCAATTGGAAAAGAAGTATTTTCCTGATCAGTGTTTTGATAAGGCTTTTCTTGAACCTGGAGAATCAAATGAGAAAATCAAAGTTAAGGGAAAGAGTAAAAGACCTGGTGATAATAAGGACGTGGACAAAGGGTTGGTGTTTTTTGAGGAAGAGGGAAATTCAGATAAGGATGTGAAAAAGGAGGTTACTGAGAAGAAGGTGGAGGACTTTTTTAAGTGTTTGAAGAAAGTTCCCAGTAAGGATACCGAGGTTAGTGGTGGGGAGCCTTACCTTGTTAGTAGGAGTACTGAGCTTCCCCCGCGATGGGATGGTCCATATGGTACGGTAGTTTTGGTGAATAAGCCCAAAGGTGAGCTAACGAATATGCATATTATTAGTTGTTTGAATTATACCGGGTTAATACTTTTGAATGCTATATCTTGATCAATATCATATTTAGATGTATTTAAATCAGTAGTTTATCTATCAAAGAGTGGAGGTCTTTTACTTGTAAAAAAATTGCAATTCTTTAGAATTTTTTGTGCATTTAATAATATGTGAGCTTTTGTTGTTACTGAAGCATGCATACTTCCTTATTTGGTCATATGTAGCCTACAGTCTGATTTTAGTCAATACATGTTTAGGCTAACGAGGAGAAGGTGTAAGTTAGTCTTGTACTGCTTGCTATGTGCTTTAGCAAAGAGACTCTTCTACTTCCTGTTTCTAATTCAGAGAGGGGGTATTGAATCAAATTTGTTTGGTCACACTGTTGAATGTTAGCAGGACTATTTATCTAATTCTCTGATTTGCTGATATACAATTTTTGACAATTCTCAGAAAATAAATGTAAAATGACATTCTGAATTATCATATTGGCTTTTGTCAAATGATAACACTATTGTGGTGCAAAACAGGATGGACCTCATTTACAGTTTGTGGCAAGCTGCGTCGCTTAGTCAAAGTGAAAAGGGTGCTCTTTTGCTATTGTGTCTCTACTTTTGGATGCTTCTGTTGCTTATTTTCTGTTATGGTTTAACTTTTTGGCTTGTGCTTACAGGTAGGGCATGCTGGAACACTTGATCCTATGGCAACTGGTCTATTGATTTTATGTGTTGGTAAAGCCACTAAGTTGGTAGAAAGGTATGTTTTATCTTATCTCATGTCTAAATTTTATGACAAGCTCTTCAGTTTTCAATGTCCAAAGCCAGGTTCCTCTCCGCTCCATACTGGCCTATGGCTTGAAGCTGAAATTTTTTTTTTCATATATGCACCAAACGAATTTATCTGAGGGTTTGAATGTTTCTGTTGCAGATATCAAGGAATGGCAAAGGGATATAGTGGAGTTTTCCGCTTAGGGGAGGCTACCTCAACTTGGGATGCTGATTCACCGGTGTGTTTATTCAGTAGTCAGTTATAAATAGGATCTGCTGTTCTTTGGTCAAGTTATATTCAGTTCATCATACTGTTATGTGCTGTTTACTTAATGTTTCTCCTGAAACAAGACGACAAGAGCTCAGCATGTGTCAATTTAGTTCTAGGACATTAGACCTGCTATTATTTAACGTCAATTTGATCTTATGTAGGTTATTCAACGTGAGCCTTGGGAGCATATCAAAGATGAAGACATAAAGAAAACTGCCGCATCCTTCTGTGGCGAGATATGGCAAGTTCCTCCAATGTTCTCTGCCATCAAGGTAAGTTTTGCCTATAAGTTGCGGAGGTGCTTTAAGGGAAAAGCTGTGTTGCTCATGCATTCTTGTGTATTTATGCTCAGAATGCACAAACAAATATATATTTAGAAATAATTTGCTGAAACTTGATATTTGGAATTCTTATTCACCTGCATGGGGGACTCAGAGGTTTTATAAAACTCTGATACATAAATGTGTATGTGTAGTTAAATGAATCAATTTTTAGTCATCCTTGCTCCTAATATGTGGTGTATGGCGTGCCCTACTGGTTTTGTCACAGCTTCTTGTGAACTTGGGAATTCACTGAATAAGAAAACAATGTCATATTATGAATAGGTTGGAGGTGAAAAGATGTATGAAAAGGCAAGAAGAGGAGAGAATGTTGAACTTTCACCCAGACGAATTTCAATTTTCCAATTTGACATTGAGCGAAGCTTAGAAGACAGGTACATCTTATCCCTTTTTTTTTCCTCAAAATGAACTGGTTCAGTCATCTTACTACAAAGTATTATAGCTTGATTTATTATTATTTTTTAATGTCTTTGCAGACAAAACTTGATTTTCCGCGTCACATGTTCAAAAGGAACATATATCCGATCATTATGTGCAGATTTTGGGAAAGCTTTGGGCTGGTAATCATTTTTAATAATTTGATCCTCTTAAAATTTTCTGCCTTGTTTTCAGGCCTAGCCCTTGATTTTATTAACTTATGAATTATGATCAATAGTTTCTGGATTCTAGAATAGTTGCAAATTTTGTCTAATCTCTATGCCTTTATCATTTCAACATTTGGGTTGATATTTCTCTTATATCCTTCCCTGTTTCAGTTGTGCTCATTTGACTGCTCTGCGAAGAGATTCAATTGGTAAGGTCCCTTCCACCTTTTAAAAGATTAATGTTGATTACATAGATCTACATTTGTTAGTATGAAGACTTGTCATTTTTATATCATTTCGAAGTTTTTCTGTATTTACACTAAGGGATATAAGAACCAATTGATTTTCCCACTATAAATGAAGATAGTAAGGAAAAGAGAACAGCTGCTATATAAGTTTATCCTATTGTTTTCTGTTTTGGTTTCTCTGAGAGGTGCCCTTCAACTGGTTGCTATGCATGAAAAGGTGGGCAAATGATGGTTTTGTTTCTTTTCTATTACTCGAAGCTGATTTGCATTCTTTTTTTTTTTTTTTTCAGATTAGAAGAAATTAAGCATTTTTTTAAGTTTATTTTGTTTCAAGAGGCAATAGTTTGTTAAGAGATTGCTTTTCCTCCTTACAGGACAATATTCCGCGGATGATGCATGGGAGTTCAAGGAGCTAGAAGAAGCAATCACTAAAGGTTATCTCTAACTGCTTTCTGCATCTTGAAACCTTCTGTGTCGTAACACTGATGATCAATCAGGACAGAAAGCACCAATCTCTGTGCATTTGATATATTGAACTCTTTCTCACCATTATTGGTTTGTAACAACTAAAAATGTAATAGCATTCAGTTTTTGGCTAGTTCTAACAGGTAATTTTCAAGATTGTAAAGATTTTTCAGTTTACAAGGCATATCTTTCTTTCCATAGGTGACTTTCTCATATGAATGCTTAATGATCTAAAGCAACTGCAAATTTGCAGTTCCATAAAGCTTAAAGATGTAGGCTCCATTCTCCCACCACGCCATGGGTACAAAAACACGGCGCGGTGGGAGCCTGTATTATACCATGAGACCGCCAGAGGCTGCCATTTCCTTTGTGATGGCCTAGTGTTAGAACCTTTATGCTTATATAGCAAGTCATATTGTAAGTGATCTAGATTCAGCATTTCACTCCACTGTAAATGTGTAATTACAGGTGAAACCGCTGATAAAAAGGAAAATGCTCTGAATAAATTACCCAAAAATATAATATTAACATAGAACTGTACAAAACGTGACTTGTACAAATACGTTGTATATGCTAATACGACCAAGTCACCTTTTTCGTCACCAAAAATAGAAGTTGCATCACGTCTAGAAGCAATTTCTACAACTCTAATGCTAGTGTTAAAGCTAGACTCACTAATGAGCTGTTAAATTGAAAGGATTCATCCCCATTCCTTCATAATATGCTTTCTCTGCATTAGTCATCCGATCTTGGAACATAGTCCATTCTTTCCTACACCTTTCCCTCACCTGGCACAAGAAATTTGTAAGTTTTAACACTCACAAAAGAACCATTGCCAGATTCATCGACAATGGATGAAAAGCACACTTTTGTACTGTCTGCAGCCAATCTACCAAGAGAGAGAGAGGGAGACAAAACAAATACATGCATATGTTAAACGTGTGCGTGTGTGTGTGTGAGAGAGAGACAGAGGAATATTTATTGCATACCCCTTCCCATGGTGCCCTTCCACCCTCTGCTTGTCCCTGTGAAAGGAAGAAAACAGCAATAAGGTATGCTGAGCGAATGGAATGGTAATAAAAATGCTTCACGGGTTTACATGTACCTGGTTCCCGAGAGACGGAACACTTTGATGAACAATCCACTGAGCATCTACAACCCCTATTTTCTCATGAGAAGGCTGCTTTCAGACAAAGTTGCAAACTCAGCAAAAGGGCTTGAATATATGTATAAGGGATGCAGGAGGATAAGACAGTTGCTAACCTCAACGCATTTCCTAAGAGCGAAATCCAGACCCCATCCATGAACCAAGTCATTCTGCATTTTAAAGGAGAATTTATATAATAAACAGGGAAAAGCTGAGAAATGACAACATCCTGAAAAAATAAGCTCACTGCTTACCTGAATCATATGCCAAACACATCGCCATGCATCTCGAGAGAACACCGTAGCCATGATCTCAACAAATCTAAGCATTATGTATGCAAGAACAATTAGGACAAAGTTCAAGAAATAAGCAATATGTTTAATCATTCTTACAAAGAGGATTAATTATGTTTCATACGCTGCACATGGAGGCAAATGTGGATCAGAGCACCAGCCAGGTCTCTCCTCGGCATCCCTGCAGGAGCGAAAAGGAATACAAGAGGTCAAACTACCTTTCTATCAAGGAAACATTCGAACCTATGTGGAATTAACAATTAGGTATAAGGAAACCACAATCAAGCAGTCACTCTTACTTGTGAACTTCAGTGTTGTCTCTCTTCCTTGTCATTGCCCATGTCAGCCCACCACTATTTGGATCTAAACCTGGCTGGGATATTTCCAAACCATGTTTTCTGACAAGTTTTAAGTATCTGAGAACAAAAGGAGTTTAATTTCAGCTTACTTGAACGTATTTTTATCCAAAGCAAGACAGTGAACTTATGTACTTACTCCTCCGCATCAAAGTGCTCCACCCCAAGATCTTCATCCCACATAAAAATGTAGTCATAGGGTGCAACAATGTCAGGCTGCAAAAAGCGCTTCGCATACCACCTTGATGAAAATTTAAGGAATTTTGAGTGAAAATATAACATAACTAGGGCTTAGCAAAATCCCATACAACCTACAAGATTAATATAGGATTTATAAAGAGAAAGGACTAGTTGCTAACCATTTAGTCTGCTTTCGAACACTCACGTGAATAGCTCGCTTTGACCACCCAAACTCTTCCCATTCTGTGGTCAGACCATCATAATGAAACAACACAATTGTGAAGTTCTCTGAGAACTGTAAGGGTTTTAGAAAAGAGAGTATAGACATGTGAGGGAAGAGGAAGGTAAGAACATATATATGTGTGTGTGTGTGTGTGTGGCGAGAGAGACAGAGGGCTGACCTTTTTCACAGCTGCATCAATATTGTTTTTCTGATTATAACCAACAGTAAAAGTTACAAGATATTTTGGTTTGATGGTTAAGTCCTGCAAATGCAACCCATCAACCGGGATTAATTAGATAGACAAAGTTCAATTGAATCACTATGGAAAATGGACAGATAATCATCATTGCCCTATTCAACTTCATCTGGGTACAGGAGTCAAACATTTACATATTGTCCAACATAAACTTTTACTAAATTCTTCCTTATGTGTAGATGGCTACCAGTTCAAATTCTCTGACATATCAGACTAGAATCAATAAACATAAAGAAGAGCCAGAGTAACATATAGTGTAGAAAATGCATACCTCACTCGGCTGTCCCCATAATCGGCGAAGATAGAAATCTGACTCAGATGAAATTATTCCAGGGGGAAGTCTTTCAGCACCCCGTGGATTTGTTGGAATCCAGATCTGACATAATTAAGGATTAAAAGTTAGTGCTCCTGCTAAAACCTGTAAGTCTTATTGGTTATTGGTTTTCTTGTTAGACTAACTATAGATGACTGTCACATATTAGCCAGAAAACTAAAGTCCGATCGTATGATCAATAACTATATTATGAACACCATCCCTAATCACATAATGTAAGAAGAACAGTGAGACACTACCAGAGTTTGATGCATATACAAATAAATATACAAGGCAATGAGTAAAATAGATTCACAAAGTTTCTCCAGCCTAAATTACCAACAGTTTAAAGAAGCGTGCATCCATCCACCAGAAGGATGAGCAAAATCTTTAATTTTTGTTTCTTAAGTTCATAAAATGGTTATAACCAACAATGAGAATTTCCTTGATAAGACAAAACCATCAACCCAGAACGAAGTAGCTGTACAGTAATTGATTAGATTTGAAAAGTTCTAGTCAATGCTGACATTAGCAACATTATAACAAATGGACTGTATAGTACCTCACGCTTGAGGAGATCCATCCTAAAGAAAATCACGTTTCATCAGTTGATAGAAT
The DNA here is from genome assembly GCF_002303985.1 of Durio zibethinus. The sequence continues at coordinate 25,037,180 of NW_019168470.1, forward strand.
TGAGGTTCAGATTTTCAATTTACCACGATCAAATATGCATAAATCAAACTTTATTTACTAATAAAACTAAAACTAAATTTGTATAACTCCGACATTAATAATTCAATGTTAATTTTGTATATGTATGGCATCGATAACTTGGTTATGAAGGACTTTTTTGTCCAAAGGTCTTCAACCACTTTTGTAGAAATCATAGTTAAAATTTTCATAATTTCAAGACAAGGCAGCCTACAATCTAGATCCTGAATTGTAATGCTGCATATATAATCAAAATAAAGGGGATTTACCTTTGTCTCATTGCTTTTGTAAGCTGGCATTGAGACAACCTTATTAGTCTTGAGAGAGTTGAAAGCATTAAATAGTGCTTGGGTTGAAAGTCCAGAATATTTGTCCTCAATATATGTAAGATCAATGGAAGGAAATAGGCTGGATGGGAGATTCATCTACAAAATTTAAACGTATTGAAATAAACTTGTTATTCCATGTTAAAAAACACAGGAAAAGGGGAAAAAGAAACAAAAGAAAACTTTCAGGTATCAACCGGATATGTATGAGACAGTGATTGACAAGAGTACCTTAGTCAATGAAAGCGTTGGAAAGGATACTCCTAAAAAGAAGCCAAAAATAACTCCAGCAAAAGTTGTTACAATCAGCCTCATTGTCTCATTTGGTTTCCTTACATTACCACTGCAGCCCGACAGAGGTGAATGTAACTCATATTAATACCATTTTTGGTGTTATTGAAACCTTGTGAACGAGTAAAAATGCCAATGAATGGACATGGAAAAGAAAAATATAAAAGGCTTTCTAGTTTCTAGTGCAAGAATAGTATGAAAAGCAATACCTGCGCAAGGGAACTCCCATTATGCTCAAGATCTTCTTAGTCTGCTTTTACAACTATATAATTTGAAACCCAACAAAAGATGAATACGCCAGATGCCTTCATCAAGTTTGAAGTTCAAACTGAAATGATAGCCCACAGGGCGCAACAACCAGTTCTGAAAAAGGTTTAAAAAATTAGAGTTAATTGAGGTGTGAGAAATGTAAAACATGCTGTATGAACAGAATATTACATTACATAGCCCTAGAACAGAACATTAGCCCTATCATATTCTGGTAAATGGCAGATTAATCTCAGCTAATCACACCATAAATCAGGTAAAAGCGGATGCACATCAAAATTGGTTATTCTTCTTCATGCACTAACTTGACCTATTACTTGAATTTAGCAGTAGAGTTTAGCTGCTTTTACAACTCAAAATAGAGATCAACCGGAAAATACTTCTTTTTCTGATATATAGTTAACTCGGCTGAGAAAACAAAAATTCGTTTAGAGGTTCTTTTAAAAGGAAAGGTGTGTCTACCAATTAAGTTATGCTTCAGCCACAACCTACAAACATAAGAACAAGGGGAGCATGTCATGTTATTCTAAAAAAACCAAAAATTTTTATGAACCAGTGCGAATGGATAAAGCTCAAACTTTCATGATTGATCTTCCAGCATTCAAATTCAGCCAAATAAGCTTGAATTTTTCTTCTTCAACAATGAACACAAGGTAAAATAGCAGAGAAAAAGGCATTTAAAAACTCAAATACCATAAAAGACAGACATGAACCAAGCAAAATTTTATGTTCTTCCGAACAAACTTCACCTAAAAATGTACCAAAATTTTTCATTAACACCAAACCACAAGGTAAAAAAATTCCCCATCGACCCATTTGCCATTCAAAAATATTCCTGTCTTGGAAGTGAAAAAACAACTTAGCTCCAATTCAAGCCAACCATTTTAAGCAAGCGTTAACCACAGTTATTCATGTAACAAAAAAAATGAAAACTTGGAAACAAAACAAAGAAGAAAAATTCAACCATTGAATTAAACCCTCAGAAACACAAAAAGCTCATTCCTTTCAAAGAGGAATAACATAATCTAATGAGAAAAACAACATATTTGGAATCAAAACAAGAATTCTCAATCTGGGTTTTTCTTACAAGACTGAGATCAGTGAAAATTTCGAATATTGGGTAACCAAACCAACAACCAGCCTCAATACTGGTCCCACGTTCTGCAGCTATCTATTTTCCTCTGCGGAATCTTTAAAACGTATTAATAACTGTTAAAGATTTAATCTTTGACATCTGTTTTTCATTTCCTTCAATAAATTATGGTCACATTATTGAATAGAAAAGAATTCCATTTTTCACTGTTTCTCTTTCTTTGAGTAATTCTTGTGTGTGTTACACTTGGACTCTTTAAAAGTTTCACAATTTAGAGTCTGCCATGATTTGTTTGACTGAAAGTTGAAATCTAATCAATGTGTTACAAGTGGGACCCTTGATTGATGCCATGTTGAACTCTTTGAATTTGAGTTTGCCAAATGGAAATATGGAATTCATGTTTAGTTATGTGGACCCCATTTTTGAGTTTAGATTTGACTATTTAAGACACTCATTTTGTTTGATCTTAATTGTTTGGTTTTATGCTTTTGAAGTTCACTTTTAAAATCTTTGGAACTATTCTTTGTTCTTCCATGTTAATACTCAAACCATTTATTTTAATTAATTTATGAAATTATTTTAAAATTTTAAAAATTTTAATTTTCATATTTATAATTTTTTTGAGTGATCCTAAATACACCCCAATCTTTTTTCCTCATACTTCAATTATTTTTTTTCAAAAATTTTTATAAATAAAATTATTTAATTATTTTTTATTTTTCATACAAATTTCTTGAAATGAATTTCCTTAATGTCATAAATATTTTCAGAAATAATTTTTCAAAAATATATATAATTTTTCGAAAATAAATTTTTAAAAAATTATATATCTTTCATAAATAAATTTTCAAAAAATTTATTATTTTTTTGAAAATTTATTTTCAAACAAGTTTATAACTTTTAAAAAATTCATTTCCAAAATATTATATGACTTTTAGGAAATTTATTTTTGAAAAATTATAAAATTTTATAAACATGTGAGAAGGGTGATTAAATAATTGTAGTTACAAAATTTTTTTTTATAAAAAATTAAAATATGAAAAAAAAAGGAGTGCATTTAACGGCACTCTTTTTTTTTTTTTTTTTTATCTATCTCAAATTATGATATTTTTGTAATATAAAATTTCTCATTATCCCCAAAACACAGCTTAACATGGTTTTGATTTTTTTTCTTGACCCAATTCTCTTTGCTTAATGACACATAATCTGCCCTTAATTTTTTAAATTTGATTTTGATTAAATTATTGGTTAAAACCCAAATCACCCCATCATCCAAAATTGATTGCAATTGCTTTTTCAACTTTGCAATAGTTGCTATTGAAGACAGCGTGTCTTTTATTACTTTCTATTTTGGGACAAGGAGAAATGGAAAATGGCTGTGAGAAATTAAGATTGCAACAATAAATAAATAAATATATATATATATATATATATATATATAGTTTGCTTACTTTTCATGTGTTTGTCATTTGCTATGGTAAAATTTTTTTTTTTTTTTTTAAGATTGATGTTTGAGTAAATATGTGGGATAAGGAAATAAGATAAAAAGAGCATTTATTATTTTTATCTTTGACAAATATTGTTATTATTATCCTTTGCTCATTAATTAGTACTCAAATGCAATTTTAGAAATTTCATATGTGGAGATTTGAAGTTTGATTTTGTAGCCAACTGTTATGTAATTTATGGGTAAAATGTTAGATTTTTAATTTTAATTATCAAAATTTAATTTTAAATAAAAAATGATTTTGTAAAAGAAACAATAAGAATAATAATAAGGAAATAGTTTTTGTCATTAGTAATTAAAAGTTTCATTTGTTTCGTATTATTATTATTATTATTATTATTATTATTATTATTATTATTCTTATTATTATTATTATAAATTTTAAGTATAATTTTTATATTTAAAATTATCAAAATTTAAGTTTTAATTATTAAAATTAAAAATTTAATATTTTATCGATAATTCACACCGTTATGCATAATTTTTATAAATTTAATATCAAAATTCCTCTAAATCATATCATGTCAATGTCAATGATATAAACATTTTTTTTAAATTTTTTCGTGTAATTAATATTTCTTTGAAATCATTAATTTCATTATAACTCAAAAAAAAAAAAAGAAAACAAATGCGGATTGAGCAAAGGGTAATTTTGGTAGGAAAAAAGTTATAACTTTGATCACAATATTTTTTATTTTTATTTTTTGTCCCCTCGTACCAAAACATAAATGAATAGAGGAAGAGGGGGCAAATCCTCATTGGCCCAATTTAAACAGAAACAACAACTTCAATGAAATGATCAACAATACTACATTTTCAATCTTGACCCCAAAAAATATTACATTTTCAATTGGGCCCACTTAATATTTAATATTTTCCAATTTTCACATTTTGTTGCCCACAAAATTTCTCATTTTAATTTCAATTGAGGCTCATAAAAAACATGAGTGGAATTTGAGTAGGGTGGTCACTACTCGCTATAATCAATTTGATTTATTTAATTTTAATAGTCATTTGCTGAAAAAATTTATTCGATTAGTATAATTGGTTATTAATTTTTAAAATTGATAATTGAATAAATTGAACAAGTAGATCCTATTAATTTATTTTGAAATATATTTTTTGTAAATATAAATATTATAATTTATTTAATATTTTAAAATTATATAATATAGTATTTATTTCATATAATATACATAATATAAAAGAATTGTATGTAATAATATAAGTTATATTTTTTTAATAATTAAAATTGATCAAACCAATCCAACCAATTAAGTTAAGTCAGTTTGGAATATTTTGATTTAATTAATAAATTATTTTAAATAACAGGTGTCAATAATTAAGACAAAACGAAAACAAAAGTAAAAACAGCAAATAAATAAAAATTCAAAAATCAAATTTATCCACCGGTTATTTGTTTATGTTTTAATCATAGGCTTTGATATTATTTTCCTTTTAACAGGTACAAGAATTTTTAAAAGCCCTCCAAGGTTTTTTTATTTTTTTTAATTATATATTAATTTTTTAATTCAAACTTTATTTGAAAAAAATATGACTTTTGATCAAACTAAGGATTGATTGAAGTGAAAAATCTAGCTGGAAGTAATCAGGTAAAACAGACAACATTGTATTTCCGACCAGGATAGGAAACAGAAAACGATGTCGTCACCGGACATTGCTTCAATCTTGGAAAACTCAAGGCAACTCGATCGGTTAAGGAAAGAACAAGAAGAGGTTCTTATCGAAATCAACAAGCTTCACAAAAAGCTTCAAGCTAGTAAATTTCTCAACCTTTTTCGTTTAGCTTCAAATTTTATGATCTGGGTTGATTTTTATGGTTCCTAAGATTAATGGGTTTGTTTTAGTTTATCAAAATATGGTGTTTTTGTAATGCTTTTAGAGTGTAGTTTTTTTGGGCTCTCTGGAATTTTTTTGAGCTGGGTTTGGTTTAAAAGAGCTTAAATTTTTTTGATAATGGATTTTATTGGATAAGGAAGTTATTTTTGTTATACATTACTAATGAGTTTTATAAAGTTTTTTTTTTTTTTTTTTAAATTTTTAGGAAAAGAAAATTAGAGTAGTTTGATCAAAGAGGAGAGAAATAGTTTCTATGGGGAGTTTGACTATTGACTTGGTTTAAAACTTGGCTACAATGCTACATTAATGTTTGAGCATGAAGTTGGAGTTCAGCTTAGTGGAGTTTAGAATTGTTTATGATCTAAATTGAGGTTTAACTTTAAAGCTAGTATTTTTTTCACGTAATTTTGGTTTAAAGGTTTTGCCTTTATGATGACAAAACATTCTATTTGGCTGAAATGGCTGGCTTATGGGGCTAAATTTTCATGGAGAAGGAAATCATCTGGTTTTTGCACATTATAGGTCGATGCTCCTAACATGCTCGGAAATCCATATCGGGAGTGGTTAATTTTGCATTTAGAATAATGTTCAATGCTTTGTATATAATTATCTTTTAACTGTTGAGCCTCACAATATCTATTTAGTTGTTTTAGTTCAGAATTTCTGGGTTATCATTTCATAACCTTGCTCCTGATATCTTTTTCTCCTAAATGTTTTGATTGATTTGTTTGAGCATGTTTGCACGAACGGTGTCAGAAATCAGAATATTCTGCAAATTAAAAACTAACTGTATGAAATTAGAACAAGTGGGAAAATGAAAAATATTGTTGTCAATTCAATAGGGTTTAAGATTGATTAGCAGTTCCTTGGATGTGCGTATAGTCAACATCCAGGAGTATAGAAGAAGTATCATAAAAGGAATTTTCAGATCCATATAGTCATTATCATGTAAAAACTACATATTTAGAAACTATCAGATGAAGATCACATAACTTAGTGGCTTGGCTATATAACTTTAAATCTGAGTTTTTTTGTGCATCCTAGACCCTATTTATTTGCTCCAAGCCACTATTATAAAAAGTTTTAGACTTGAACAAAAGATTTACAAAAATTATTGGTTCTTCTTCTAAGAATGTTGCCCCTAAACAATGCCTCTAGGGTTTACTGGTTTTGACAATAATTTTTCCAATCAATTTTTGGATTATTGTATAGCATCAAGTGATTTACTACACCTTTAATGGATAGAAAGCTTGCTGAAAACTCTTGGATACAGATGATTAAATTGTATTGTTTAACATTTGAGAATTATTTTCTTTCTTCTGTTACTTTATTTGGCCTTGTTCTTTATTAACTGTTACTCATAGTTTATAATAATATTGAACTTCTGTATATCAATGCAGCTCCTGAGGTAGTTGAGAAACCTGGTGATTCTTCATTATCAAGGCTAAAAAATTTATATATTCAAGCTAAAGATCTTTCAGAGAGAGAAATAACGTATGTTCCTTGTCTCTAATGAAGTCTTCTACCAATTTCTTTGACCATCTCTCTCTCTCTCTCTCTCTCTCTCTCTCTCTCTATTGAATCTGGGGCTTGTACAATATGGCAACTTTTTCTCTATAAATGTTTGGGGCTAGTGTAACAATGAACTTTCTGGTTTGGTTCTGTAGGCTTTTATGATTCTTTGTACTGTATTCCATTGTTTTTGACCAACTCACTGTGGTGGCATTGATACAGGATTTCCAACTTGTTACTAAGCCAACTGGACACTTTATTGCCTTCTGGACCTCCAGGACAACAGCGAAGAAAGATGGGTGTGTGCTACCAACTATGTTTATATGAGACATTTCAGTTGTTTTAACCTCTATATTGAGTTCTCCCTTTGCATGAAGATATTTAGGAATTTTAATACTTGCATTCTTACAAAGCAAAAAGTTAAGGTCATCTCTTGGCCATCTTGGCACTTGACTTATACTTTAACAGTAAAGTGTTAGCTTTAGTTGTATAATAATCAAAGAGGATATTATAAGGATGTAATTTTCTGCAATGTGATTTTCTCCATCTTATCCTGTCTCTCTTTCCTTTTCTAAAAGTGTGATTTGTGAGTAGTTTAATGGAACATGGAATTGCTTCACTGATGACATAGAAGTTATTGAGATGATATGACCATTCTGAACTATATCATGATCGTTAAAATCAGATCAAGACTCAGCAATTAGTTGAAATTATTAAGTGTTTATGATCTTTCTATTCTTCCAAAGCTAGAGCGTTGAATATGCAACATATGCCAAAACAAAAAATTCATTTCCATGTGTATTTCAGATACTGGTATGAGAGTATCTGAACTTCCTATTTATGTAGCTGACATTAGACAAATTGCAGAAGGTAATGATCAGAAAAGGAAAAGAATGAAGTCTGATTCAGATATCTCTCGCCTTTCTCCTTCTATGCGGAGTCATATTGAGGCTTGTGTTAGCCTCAAAGATGAACAGGTAAGCTTGTAGACTATGTAGCAAACAGAAAAACCAAAGTTGTGCATGTATCTCGATCACAATTGGTTGTTGATATGTGTTTGTAGACCTAATTTACTGTGTTTGTTCTCAACTCTTATTCTCAATAGTACATAAGAAAGAGAACTGTTCCATATATTTCCAAAGTAAGGAGATTGACATCTGCTCTTGTACTCAGGTAGCTGCAAGAGTCACCTCGGATGCTGAGAAGGATGAGTGGTTTGTTGTAAAAGTGATAAATTTTGATGAGAAAACAAAAGAGTAAGCATGATTCCCATCGAACATGTCATTTTGACTTGTTTCCAAGTTCCATTGAGAGTCTTCTTTGTTCTGTTTTAAATTTTCATCTCCATATGCAGATTTGAAGTACTTGATGAGGAGCCAGGTGATGATGAAGAGGGTGGTGGCCAAAGGTAAGGTTTTATGCTTTGGTTCTTAGTAAGTTAAAGTCAAATTTTTAAATAACTGCAATCAGTCCATCTGGAAGATTGTGATTTTTGTTATTCGAACTTCAGGAAGTACAAGCTTCCTGTGTCTTGCATTATACCTTTCCCCAAGCGGAATGATCTTTCTAGTACTCAAGAATTCCCCGCCGGAAGACATGTTTTGGCCATTTATCCAGGAACAACTGCACTCTATAAGGCAACCGTCATCAGCACTCCTCGAAAGGTGACTATTCCAGTCATTACTGTCATCATTACCCAACATATAATTTTGGATCATTTCCTCATGTTTTTAGTTTTTTATAGATTGCTAATATATTTTAAACTGACCATTAATTTTCGCGTGCATATATGTGGGGGGGCTATCAACCATTACGCATCTTTCCAGAGGAAATCAGATGAGTAAGTAACATCCTCCATTCTTGCCCTAGTATAGCAGATTTTCGAAAAACCTGCTTGTTTGGCCTGTTTACATTCTTCATGTGTTTATCTTCCCCATATGAAAAGTAACAGATCATTGTTTCATTTCAGACTCTTTGTTGTATAGTTAATTGCTGGTTATATTCATATTGAAATGCGTAGCATTTTTTTTTTCTTTTCTTGTCTAGTTATTTACTGGAATTTGATGATGATGAGGAGGACGGTGCCTTGCCTCAGAGGGCAGTACCCTTTCACAAGGTGGTTCCCTTGCCGGATGGACATCGGCAATGAGATCTGTGTATAAATGTGTATAATATTTTAGAGCTGGCGTCTGAACATGTGAATCTGAACCCTACTTTTCACGTAACCTGTGTATTGGCTTAGTAATGAGAGATTGACACTGATATCCCTTACTTCAAGTTCTATTCTGCTTCTTCATTGCTACCAACGGGTGGTTACAGCACCCTAGCACCTAGCATTCGGTTCGAGCATTTGGTTCGGTCATTGGTGCATTTGAATCGAACATTTGGCTCGTCAGTTTGGTCATTGGTGCATTTGGTTCAAGCATTAGGTTCGGTCATTGGTGCGTGATCCCTTAGCAAGGTCAAATCCCCTTCACCAAATCAAAAAAAGTAAAAGGTGGCCATGCTTTTCTTTTCCCCTGTCAAAGTACTAAAATATTTGATCCACTACCATGCCTGGAGAAACTTAATTAATTGAAGCATCAGCTTAACACCAGCAGCATCATAAGAAGAGAAGCACAAAATCTCCAATCAAACACAATATTTCTGTTTGGTCTCAATATTATTAAAACTTCTTAAGGTCTTTTCATTATGACGTTGAGATAAATTACATTTAACTGATCTACAATACATGGAAAGTGTTGGTCTAGTCACTATTGCAAATCAACACTGGTTTCCCGATCACATACTCTTACTGCTTATGGCATGCTTGAGTGATTGGAATTGGTGGGTCTGATAATGAAGCATTGAGTGTATGATCAGCAACAAACTGATTTGCAGCCTGAGAGTAGTGAACTCCATCCCAGCTTACAAAGGTTGAGGGTTTTTGACAAGAAGCACCATATACTTCAGTATTATTGATGGTTGCCTTGTTCCCACACCATATGTGATCGTAATTGACATGATACCCGCAGCAGACCTTTAATGGATCTGCCATTCCTGTAAACAGAAAGCATAAACTGATAAATATTTGCACTAGTCCAAACAAGAGTCACCATCTCAATATATATATATATATATATATATATATATATATATATATTCACATTGAAGAAATATAGCCCTCATTTGCATTTTACATTTTTCAACTCAAGGAAAATAGCCTTGCACTGCATTTATGTTGGTTTAGATGCAATCAAATCCAAACCGTAGTTATCAAACAAAGTAAAAGCTTGATCGTATAGCAATGGAGACTAAGGCACCATAATTGTTTCAGAAAATGTGTGATTTGTTAATGATGATGGTTACCAAGATTCTTTGCATTGCCAATCAATGAAATCTTAGCAGTATAGACATCCACATGAGTAATTGAAGCTTCTGGGAGCTCTGTTCTTAGCTTGATGATTCTGTCCTTAAGCTGCCTATTGAATTCCATAGCCATTTCATTTTGACCCTTGACACAACCATACTGGTCAACATATCCAGGCTCAGGATTATGTATGTAGAAAAAGTTCACTGGCAAGCAACCAATCGGACCCGTGTTGTGTATCCAGAAGGTTCTCCCTCCTTGCTGGTACAGATGCTGATATTTACATAACATACTGATTAATTACATTTGTTCCTTGTAATAAGCATATTAGACTCAAATATTGTTAATCCTTGTCAAAGGTTCAAAAAGACTGCTATTGTCACATGTTTGATGAGGAAAAGTGTTAAAAAAAGAAAGCCCTTGACACATATATTAGACTACCAACATGTTACACGTAGGCAATTCTGAAACTAGAAATATGATACTTACTTGGACAGCTGATGCTAACTGGTTTATGATATCTGGCATTGCTGCACGCAGTTGATCAAAACTCATTTTCCTAAAACCAACAGAAAGATCATTTTGGCCGATGTCAATTGTGTAAAGCGCCTTGGTGAAGTCCTCAGGTCTTGGAAGTTTATCCTTTTCAGAAGGATCCTTGGCTAAGGATGACAAAACAGAAAAAAAAAAAAGGTAAAACAGTGTAAAAAATTCTTAGCTTCATGTTGACATTCTGTCTATTAGGAAACTGAAATCTAACCTTGATTGTACATTTCAATGGCCCTTGCTTTAAACTGTTCAAACTGCACAATCTGCATATCTACAGCAAATGGACTTATCCCATACTCAAAAATCGTCTCATTCTGCCTCCTAATGGTTGATCCTCCAGTTGCAAAATTTGCCCCATGCCTGAAATTTGCTCCCAAGGAATTCAAGTAAGCATGCAGATATGGCAATTTTACTCGCTCAGCTGCCAAAAATTGACAAGAATAAGATAAGGACGTAAGTTTCCTAGTTTAACATATTGTGATGCAGATATCGATAGCTTGAAATTCTTATTACCTATGAAGTCTATGATGAGGCGGCCATCACAGTCTCTACCAGATGGCTTGTGAAAATACGGCACACCATATGGAGCTCGAATTGGTTCAAAAGCAGCTGATATGCCTCCAGTGTCTGAATTTGAGTCACCAAAGTTGTAAATTGCAGGGAATTCACATGGTGGCAAATTACCACCAGCAACACTCTCCACCCAGGAAACTAGAACCCCAGCAATTAACACTCTCCAGAACACCATTTTCTCTCCCACTTAGCTGGTTCCAGGAACTTGTCACTTTATATATACATGAAAAGCTAAACTGCCTTTTATTTTTATTTTTATTTTTACAAATTTCCCTCTTTTAGCTGTGAGAAACTGGCAGTAAACTTGGTTAAAACTTGCCATTCTCCTTTTTCTTCTTGTTCTCTTGCTGTTGCGGTGGTCCCTACTCCGCTCATCTACCCTATTAAACGACATCCAGCCAGATGGCCTAGAATCAAGCCTGCCAATATGTCCAATGCCGCATACCACATTTTTTTTTTGTGGCACTTGTGTCAGCTCTGACTAATATAATGTCAAAGATTGCAGAAGATTTGGACCTTGGTTTTCATAGTCATCTTAACTTTGTCCAAAGAACTGTACACCGTTCGATGGGGATTGTCTGGTGGTGATGAAGTGTCTTAGATTAGAAGTGATCATATCTTGCCGATCGTATTGACTTGGTACATGATAGGGTTCCTTGTCGGTGATTGGCAACGGGGACAAAAATTTTGAAAGGGCCCATTTTCTATACTTTAGGTTTTAAAAATGGATTTGGTTTTGCGCAATCAGTGGGATAAATCATACATGTGCATATGCTACTTAAAGACAGTAACCCCACATTTCATTTTCATAGTAATAAAAAGCTAAGCTACAAATCAGTTACCAAATCTCAAAATATACATGTATTACTTCAATAAAACATCTTCTAGTGATCCTAAAATGGGGTATATTTTTTACAGCTCTTTTAGTTTACTCCTTTTTTGGACTTTCAAGAGCTTCTTCATCAAACAAATTATCATAGTTTGGCAGGTAGTTGAATATGGGGTTTTGTAGGAGATTTGAACTTCCCAACTAGGAGAGACGACATCTGGTCTAAATTTAGGCACAAGGGCAATTGATCACAAAAAACAAATCATAAAGATTATGAGACCTTGTTATTGATTTGTTTCATAGCTGTTAGTAAATTGACATGAAAATTTTCTTTTTCTTTTAACCTGAGTGATTAATTAATGCCACCAAAGAAAGTGGAAGAAACTTTCCATAAATCTTATTGAGAAAAAAATATGCAACAGTAATTCCACAGTGTCATAGTATTGACTACTGATATTCTCATGGCTAATGTTATTTCCTAGTGTCATCACTTTGTCTCTTTTGCTAACACCATGATTAAGATCCATTGAGATGTGGTCACTGCTCAGCAGATCATGCTTCATGAAGTTCTGTAACAAGCATGGGTGGTTGGAATGGGGGGATCTGACAGTGAACCATTGATTAAACGATTAGCAATCCAACGATTGGCAGCCTCAGTGTAGTGGACACCATCCCAACTGATATATAGAGAAGGGTCTTCACATGCAGTCCCAAATATTTTGGTACCATTTGGTAGGGGTAATATCCCTCCACATCCCACATCAATTCCATTCTTATGATACCCACAACAAATCTTTTGTGCATCAACAAATCCTAGAAAAAAGCCAGAAAAGAAAAAACAGATTATGATAGAATGTTTATGGATTAGATTTATGGTAGCTCAGTTTTGTTTTTACCATGTTATTACCTTGCTGTTTTGAATTGCTGATAAGTCCATGCTTTGCAGTATAGATATCTACATATGTTATTGCAGCCCTTGGGAGCTCTGCCCTGAGCTTGATCACTCTATTCTTGAGCTGCCTGTTGAACTCTTTGGCAATGTCATTTTGGCTTTCCACACAGCCATGGTTGTCAAGAAATCCTGGAGGAGGATTTTTTATGCTGAGCAAGGTTGATGGCAAGCAACCAATAGGACCAGTGTTGTGTATCCAAAATGTCCTTGCGCCTTGAGTATATAGAAGCTGTTGCAAGTCGTAATTTGATCCAGGTTTGGTCATCCAAAAACACATTTAATCAGGAGTTGCTACTTTTCTGATCCCAGTTAACCTGAATGAAAGAATGCAATTTACCTGGACTGCTATTGCCAGTTGGCTAATTATGTCCGGCATTGAGGCAAGAAGTTGTGCATCATCAACCGTCCGGAGTCCATAAGCAATGTCATTTTGCCCAATATCAAACACATAAAGTGCCTCTGGGAAGTCCTTGGGTCTTGGAAGCTGGTTTCTACAAGAATATTTGCTAACTGCAAATCACCGACAATTAGTTTCCTTAGTCTAGGAGGATATAACTTGGGGAGAAGTATTGGTCTTCAATGAGCTCTGATAATAACCTTTGTAGAGATCAGTAGTGCGTGCCTTGAATTGGTCATACTGCCAAATCTGAACATTAAGAGCAAATGGACTTAATCCACTCTCAGCTATGGTTTTGTTTTGTGGAACAATGGTTGATCCTCCTGAGGCAAAATTGGCACCTTGCTGGAAGTTTGATCCAATTGAATCCAGGTATGCACTCAAGAAAGGCAATCCAAGGCGTTCAGCTGCATACAGAAAAGTAGTTCTTATGAACTTTGACAGAGAATTAATCAAAAATTCTTGTTGGATAAAGAAGGATAGGATATTTCATGCTTTTGTTACCAATAAAATCTATCATAAGCCGTCCATCGCAAAGTCTTCCAGCCGGCTTATGGAAGAAAGTTTCACCATTTGGCCATTGCCTTGGGAAAATTGCCGCCGATATAGCCCCAGTGTCTGAATTAGAATCACCAAAGTTGTAAATTGCTTTGAAATTGCAGGGTGGCAAGTCCTTCACCTTGGCAGCTCCCACGCTCAGAGCCAATGAAACCAAGAATCCAGAAAAGATAATTCTTGCAAACTCCATTGCAGCAACAAAGCTACTCACAAAGCACCCACAGACTCTTAGCTTAAAAAGGACTCAATTCCATATCAGCAAAAGAAGCACATGTTTATGAGAATCAATGAACTCAGATGCTTTGACTTTCTTAATTCTATGATCCATCTTATCTTTTTAAAGCAATTTTAACTCCATTGCACTTGTTATAAAATGTCATCTCCATCCAATATTTTATCCCACAAGCTGCAAAAAAAAAAAATCTGTCATGCGCTTCATTTACTATTACGGGTGATTGTTCTGATCAATATCACCATTTCCTTTTAATTAGGGTCTCAGCATTCCTGATAAGCAATTCTTTGATTGTCAAATTTATGAAATATTGATGGAGTTCACCTAAAAAATCAGTGATATATATATATATATATATATATATATATATATACACACACACACACACATATATTGCATAGATCATATGCAGCTTATCAGAAAAAATTATAATAAATTTGTTTAAAATTCAGTTTTGCTACTGTGACTACATGTTATGGCCATGTTTGTCAGCCTGATCGACCTAGTTGCAAAGTAGGAAAAGGATCAAATATATATATATATATATATATATATATATATATATCATTGTTATGTGTTACGGGGATAGGATAGTTTAAAGGGCCAAATTTTGGGATCCTTCATATTACTGGTTTATATCATTGCCAAAGGCATATATATACATGACTACTGAGAGCATCAAAAGAAAAATTGAATGTATATCTGAACATTCTTTACCTGCTGAAATTAAATCTTGGCTTCAATAAAAAAGGAGGTTTCACTGAATTGCTAAGAAACAATGCCGTCCTATAGCTAATGAGAACTGAAAAATAAACATTTGCTTCTTTTATGTTTTCCTGTCAACAATTATTATCATCAGCATGGTTGCAAAGAAATGAAGAAACATCCTATCTGACCTTGAAAATAAGTGAGTAATAAAGTTGATTCCATGCATGATTAATACATCTGTTGAAGTAATCACTCAAGACTAGGTAAGCTTATGGCATGCATGTGTAATTGGCAGAGGCGGATCACTAAATGAACCATTGATTATATGATTAGCAACCCAATGATTGGCAGCCTCACTGTAGTGGACACCATCCCAGCTGATATACTTGGAAGGATCTTCACAAGAACCTGTGTAGATTACAGTACCATTTATTTTTGCTTTTTGGCCACAATATACATGAATGTCATCTTGATGAAATCCGCAGCAAACCTCTGTTGCATCAACAAATCCTACCAAGAAAAAGAATAGAAAGATACATAAAATGAATGAATTTAAGGGTTCCATATAAATCATTGCTTTTTTTATAATCACTCAACACCCGGGATGGAATTCTTCCTATAATTACCTTGCTGTTTTGCATTGCCAATCAGTTTGTACTTTGCAGCATACATATCCACATACGTTAACGCGGCTTGTGGTAGCTCTTTCCTAAGTTTGATAACTCTGTCCTTGAGCTTCCTGTTAAACTCCGTAGCATAGTCATTTTGAGCTTTGCGACAGCCCTGCTTGTCAAGTTCATCAGGCTTGATATCATGGTAGCGCAGATATACAGGCAAGCAACCCATTGGGCCCGTATTATGTATCCAAAATGTCCTTGCACCTTGGTCATAGAGATTCTGTCAATTAGACAATTGATTTTGGTTAGAGATCTATTTTTTTTTTTTAATCCAGAAAACCAACATAAAATCAATTCGAATTCCAAACTTACTTGGACTGCTTTAGCTAGCTGTTCAACCATGTCTGGCACTGAAAGATGAAAGTCTGTGTCATTCTTCTTCCTCAAACCAGCAGAAATGTCATTGTGCCCAATATCAAGCATGTAAAGGGCCTTTGAGAAGTCCTGAGGTCTGGGGAGATTACTTCTGTGGGAATTCTTGGCTGAAAACCATAGTCGAAAGACATAAATCCCCGAGTCTAGGAGAATAAAACTTGAAAATGAAACTGATGTCAAGGCAATTTTCAGGATAACCTTGATTGTAGAGGTAGCTAGTGCGAGCCTTGAATTGATTAAATTGTACCATCTGGATGTCAAGTGAGAATGGAGGTACTCCATTTAAAGACATTGATTCATTTTGTGGCCTAATGGTTACTCCCCCCATGGCAAAATTAGCACCATGCCGAAAACTTGTTCCAATGGAATCCAAATATGCACTCAAGTAAGGCAATCCAAGATGCTCAGCTGCGTACAAAAAATTTTCACAGTAAGTTTCTGGTTGTTATAGAATGCAAAGATAGCAAACCAATATGTTTCTTACCAATGAAATCAATCATCAAACGCCCATCACAGCCCCTTCCAGCTGGCCTACCAAAGAAAGTATTGCCAGATGGAGGTCCTTGTGGCCAAAATGCAGCTGATCCACCACCGGTATCTGAGTTAGAATCACCAAAGTTATAAACTGCTCTGAAATTGCAGGATGGTAATTCCTTCAAGTCCACACTTTGCACCCCCAAAACACACAACAAAACTGAAAAAACAACAACAGGAAAGACTTTAACATTCTCCATTGCACCAACACTGTCACTTCGAACTTCAACTATTTATGAAAATTAGTTACAGAATATATAGACAAATCATTTGTCATGGCAATCAACTCATCTGCTTATTAAGTAAACAACTTCAATTCAAACTCAATCTCCATATCTGATACTAATAAATCTCAGTTATATCAATAATATCCATTAGTTATTTAGGATAATCATTATAGATAATTCTTGTATATATCACTAATGGGATGAGAAAGGATGGTTACTATTTTATCTAATGGCAATTAATGTAATTTTAACTAAATCTAGAGTTAATGTTTGTTCAAAATTTTTAATTAGTTTTCATTAATTTTCATTTAATTTAAAATTATTAGAATCTTCATCATATATTAATTTCATAGTAAACTTACAATATATTATTAATATTTAAAAAATAAAAAAAAAAACCTTGAAAACTTCATATGATTAAAGAAATCTTTGAAAAAGACTTGTTTCTTTCTTTTAAATTTTTTATCTGTAAAAGATATATACCATCCACCAATATAGTTTAAAATATTAAAAAAAAATCCTTTTTTT
The DNA here is from genome assembly GCF_002303985.1 of Durio zibethinus. The sequence goes on from NW_019168470.1 coordinate 25,054,542, forward strand.
TTAAGGTTTTTTTTTTTAAATATAAAAGAAAGTTTATCATACTAAACACTACTTTAAAAATTTTCTGGTGCCGGTGTTAACATCACAGACCGATTTCAGATTCAGATTTGTGCGGTTCCTAGACACGGAAATGGATTAGTCTCTAGTTCACTTGAGAAGAACCTTTGGACCTGGTTCATCTCGTGGACCGTGATGCTATTACCAAATCCAAACACCGACACAACTCAAGAAATTTGTCGGCCCAACTAGGAGTCTGACAGGCGCACTTGGGGAGCAAATCGGCCCATTAAACTAATATCCTTTTTAACGACGAGAACTCTATTTTTGTTTCCCTTGAAGTTTGAATCTTCAGGGAAACAGGATCAGGTAAAATGGTTTTTTTTTTTTTGAAGGTTTTTTAATCAAATTAAGATTTTGGTTTTTTTTCCTTGATGGGTTTTCTGATAAAGAATTTTCTTTTTTGGTTCTTGGGACTTGTTTGGTTTCTTCAATTCTGTGAGAGTAGAGAGCTTTTTGGTATAGAAGATGAGTAACCCATCAACAGGAACCCCTTCAAAATCGAAAGTTGGGTCTTCACAGCCTTCAGAAACTTCTTTCAAGCGCAAAAGAGGTGTCTTTCAAAAAGATTGTAAGTAAATTTTCTTCCTTTTTATACTTCCAATTATCTGAGTTTTCCTGCAAATTTCTTTTTTTTTTTTTTTGAATAATTCTTACATTTAAAAAAAATTTTTTTTACAGTGCAGCATATGATGTATGGTTTTGGAGATGATGCAAATGTAAGTATTGAGCCCTTTTTAGTGTTTAAATTTGTTTCTTTTTTCCCTTTTATGGATCATGATGGAGATATGAATGAAAACAAGAAAAGAACAAAGATTCCACCTTTTTATAGGCCACTTAGTAATTGTTTATCTTTGAATGTTGTTTGTCATATGTATATCTTTCGCATGCTGGCTTTTGTAGAAAGCTCACTTGATCGCTTAATCTTAGCACAATTGGTTTCCTCCCAATGTTATTGCTATCATGGTGGTCACAAACCTATTTTTAATGAATGTTATATTGTCTATGACATTGTTCATAGAAGTGAAAGAGCTAGTCTATCTGCCAAATGTCTTTGAGGAGTTTGTATATCTTTCGTTGCCTATGATTTCGGTATCTAAGAGTTAGTAGCTATTGAATTCCTTCCATGTTTTGTCTATAACAATGGATTTTAAACTTTTCATACTGTATGTCATGATATTTTCTTGGGTTAGTTACTGTTTTGCAACTTTTGAATGAGTTGCACAAAATAGTTAATCCATAAGATTTTCACAAATTCAAGATGCAATCTATGAGCATAATTTTGTCTGGTAGATTTTGATAACCATATGCATTAATCAATGATAAAATTTGCCTGCATACGATTCCAAGCTTAAAAGAAAAGCTCATATGGTAGACTGTCGAAGTTTGGAAGATAAAGCCAGATAAGGATATAAACTATAAAGATCCAAATCTCATGCTATGGATGCTTCCTTGGGAGAAAGGTTCATTAGTTGTATCCTTTGCCTGCTTTTATGCACTGCAATAACTGAAGTGATGCATTGTGTTCATATAAGTTGCAGGAAATATGATTATTACACGTATTTGGTCCTAATAATAAAATTGCATTTGTTGCCGTTTCAGCCACTTCCAGAAACTGTGGCCCTTGTCGAGGACATTGTTGTCGAATATGTAACAGATCTGGTAAGTTTGCTGATTTCATTTCTTTGGTTAAATGGGATGGCATTTTTGGTTACATGCTGATATCTGCCATTTCTTTAGGCACATAAAGCTCAAGATATTGGATCAAAGAGAGGAAAGCTATCAGTTGAGGATTTTCTGTATCTAATTCGCAAGGTAACTCTAATTTTATTTTGATGAGTGTATTTGCTCCTGTATTTTGGTCTCTCATCATGGTTTGACTATGTTTTATGTTGCCGTCAAACCTCATAGCAAGTAATAAGAAATGATATGAGGGTTAAGGAAGTAAATGAAAAGGTTGTTGTTGATAGAAATAAATGGTGTAAGAAAATTTAAAATTACTACCTAACAAGATTCCTTTGGGCCTTTCATACAGCTGACCCTAGAGTTATGGGATATAAGACTTAGTTTGTTGTTGTATTTGCTCCTGTATTCTGCAACTTGGAATTCCAGTGTCTTTGTATATTTTCAGCCATGGGGAGATGCTGCTGCACGATATTTTATTGTTTTTCCTTTAATTTTGTTATCGAACTTTGAAGAGTAACCTCAATAATCACATTGACCCTGCAGGATTTGCCCAAACTAAATCGTTGTACAGAATTGCTATCAATGCAAGAGGAGCTGAAGCAAGCAAGGAAGGCATTTGAGGTTGATGAAGAGAAACTGGGAACACTAGAGTAGCCGGGGACCACCCCAACTTTGTCATCTTGGTCAAGATTAGTGCATTAAGCAGTTCTACAAATGCAGTGTATCGATGATTATGCAGTTTTACGAATGCTTATAACGAATGATTTTGTTAGAAGTTACAACAAAATGAAACTAGCTGTAAATCTCAAATACCATGAGTTTTAAAGATGCAAATGCTTTGGCAAATGGATCCTCTTCTGTGGGAAATTAGTTTTGTTCAAGAAAAGTAAAATTGGAATTAACAGATTGTGTATTGGAGTCATGTTTGTTTCGTATAAATTACGAAAATTATGTGTTATAATTTGTGTATATTTTTGTATTTGCCAAACCCTCTTTCCATTGAGAGTTTTTTTTTTTTTTTTTTTTATTTTTTTCAGTTTTGCTACTTGTTGATTGAGGAGCTTTGTGATAGAACAAATAAATTTGAGGAGCTTATAGCAAAAAGTAAATAAGGCAAGTTTCACAAAATAGAAAATTAAAGCTTAAAATTTTATTACTATTCTTCACCAGTGGAAGGATGAAATTGAAACAAACATAGGAATTCAAAGTATCAATGTTAATATAAATAGAATTGAGACACCTCCATGCAACCAGAACAATGATCGGGTCGTCTTTTTCATTTTTGCTTCTAATTTAAACGACGACGTTGTATCAAGTATCGACTACGGCCCAAATTACAAAACAGAAGTAAGAAGGGAAAAGCATCAATAACAATGGAGGAGGCAAGGGAAGAAAAGAAAGGAAGCGGCGGCGGCAGCAGCAGCAGCAAAGAAGGGATCAATTTGCTGGGGCCTCCAACCTTCACGGAGCTCCCAAACGGCAGGCTCAAGTGCGTAGAGACAGGCCACGAGATGGTTGTCGGAGACAAAGATTCCTATGCTCAGAGCAAACGTTGTCGTTTAGGCCTCATCGACTTTGCTTTGTCTCACTCTAAGCCCCCTCTCAACATGTTCAAGCAAGACCCTCTTTCCCGGTAAGAGGAAAAAAAAAAACCATAGCTTTCTTCTTTCTTTTATTAGATTAATTTAATTTAAGCTTTTCTTTGTAGTAAATTAGAGAACCAAATCCATTTTTTAATTATTTTGAGCTATTTATTTATTTTAAATAAAGAAAATGGTTATCAAAGATTGAAACTTGTAGCCAAAAGGAGCTACTTTGTGAAGATCCAGAAAAACACAAACCAAAAATTTGTGTTTTTGGTTAGAAATTGGAAGCATTCTCAATTTTTTTTTGAAGTAAAAAATAATGGTCTTTTGGGTAGTTACAAGCCAACCTCTAGAAAGCTAGATATTGTAAAGGGGACTTGGTTGATTGCCATCGCCAAGTTTCTGTTTTGATATTCCAGATTTCCAAATAGTTAAGAATATAGCTATTGCATTAGGGTGGATATTTTGCTTTGTTCAGTTTCATGTGTTTTCTGTTAACATGATTCTAACTTTCTATTTGATTGTTTTTCAGTTCAAAGTTGATTTGTAAACTAACTGGTGATACTGTCAATAAGTCCGAGGAACATATTTGGAAGCATATCAATGGGAAACGGTTTCTCAACAAATTAGGTTAGCATTTGCTCTGTGGTTAATTGATTTGTAGATTAATTAGCATATGTTGTATTAATTCTTGGTGAATTCTTGTGAGCAGAGCAAAAGGAAAAGGAGAAGGATTTAATGAATGAAACCATGGCAGAGGAAGGTGAGCAGAAGCCAAAGAAAGAAAAAAAGAAGAAAAACAAGAAGGGAAAGACAGTTGAAGAGATTATCTCTGAAGTTAGGGATTCTGCTGAAAATGAAAGTGATTCAGAAGAACCTGAGTTCTGGATGCCCTCAATGGGCGAGCGGTGGGACTTTGATGATGGAAGGGATCGATGGGGTTCTCCTTCAAAGTTGGAGGACAGAGATAAAGAAAAGGACGCAGGTGCGGTTGGCCTCTGTATTGAAAAGAGATACTTATTTTAATCTAATTCAGGATCAAAATTTTGCAATTCATAGTTTATGCTACATTCATGATGTCAATCTTTAGCATGAATTGGGAATAGAGCGGCAGTAAGGATGAGAATGATGAATAAAGTGGCTTGGTGGAAGTAACTATAGCTAGAGTCTGTTAAATATTTGAATAATGAATTCAAACACTTATGAGAGAGCATGAATTTGTGTCCATGATGTTGTAGGATTATGTTTGAATACCTTGGCTGTCAGAGCTAACTGTGTGCGAAAAGGTTGAATATGTGAGAACACTTCTAGATACTTTTCTTTGTAAATGATCTCTTCCGAGTTAGATTTTTCTAATGAAATTCACTTTGCCTGCAGCCAAGTTTATTCCAAAAAAAACCTCTATATGTCATCATATTAGGGAGATCGTTTGCCCATCACCTTTACGGGAAATAATGTGGTAATTACATTTAAATAACTAGATTTGGTTGTGCCAAGAGATGTTATGTGTGCGTGTGTGCCAAGTTCTTTTATCCACTTTGTCTGTAAATTGTTAGAACTTATTTTGCTTTATGTAAGTTTAGAACAATTAAAATGACGTAAGATTTTATCGAACTATCTTTTACAAGCACAATTTATTTTCATAGCATAACTTGTTGGTTTTCATAAATCTGGTTTCGATCAGCTGCCATGAGATAATTTGGAAATTATGTTGAGCTATGTGATTTTATGTCTGGTCCCTTAATTTCATTGTATTTCTTTCATCAGAGGCTGTGGCTGAAGAAGGTGGGAAGGAGTCAGAAGAGCTTTCTACTCGGTATAGTGCTTCACTTTATCTTTTTTATGATCCTTCTATGTCTGTCATCTCTGAAAACCTTTGTTTTTTCTTCTTCACATTAATGCATAGCAATTCTGTTTTGGGGGATTACTTAATTCTTGTCTCTTGTTGCAGAACAAAGAGAATGTCCATAGAAATCGGACCGAGCAGCTTTGCCTCTCGGAAGAAGAAGAGCCGAAAAAACACAAGCTAATATTCCCATGTGCCTTCTGAAACAGAGTTTTGTGCTTGTAATTCACCAACAATTCTTTCTGTTTGTTTGCAAAAAGAAAGTTGAATTCGAATAGGAGTTTGTAAGACCTCCCTGATTTCCTGGTAGTAAATTGACTTTGATTTTTTGTTTGCCCTGGATTTTTTTTCTTGTTTGCGGATGTTTTCCCTCTTCCCCTTGTTCTTCAAGAACCCGAAGTTTAGAACATGAATGAATTCCAAATAGGGAAAAAGTTATAGGGAAAGTAGGATCGATGTGTTAATACTTGTACTAGCAAGGAACATTTGTTCTTTCACCAGAAATTTTGTCCTTTGCACCTAGTAGAAAAATGTTCATAATTGGACTGATTTTAGCAAACTAGCTAGACAGAGTCAATAGCTTATGAGTTTCTAGACAGAGTCAATAGCTTATGAGTTTCTTTTAAGGTGTAGCACCAATCTAGCTGTTAGGCTAAGCCCTGGGAGCAAAATCATTAATCTGTGCCGAAGTAGCGATCCCCAAACTCCCCCATGCCTGGAATCACTTCAAAATTCCTATTGAGTGATGAATCAATCTCTGATGTAACGATTTTTAGCTTTGGGAATTTCCTACAGACGGTATGAATTCCTTCGGGTGCCTGCAGTTGACAAGATTCATATTTCAGAACTGATCGAATAAGCACAAAATTTTGGGAATAGATGAGAAATACCAAGTTGCATAATGGCTTACTGCTATAAGGTTAAGAAAGATGACGCTGGTTTCTGGCACACCTTTACTGAGAAGCAGTGATACAGCCTTGACCGCAGAATTTCCTGACCATCCATAGATTTGAGAAAAGTCATAGAGTTGGAAGTATAATGATAAGTTTATGTTCTCAAACCTGAAGCCAGAACAGGGTCTAGTAGTAACACATGGCGGCTTGAGATGTCTGCCGGTAGCTTCTCATAAATTAACTGCAGCAATGTAATAGCTAAATGAGAAATTGTGTGAGAGGAAGAAAGGCTCGTTGAATGACAGTTTTTTCAACCTACCTGCCGCCCATTTTTTCCATCTGGATGGATTAGAATTTTCCCAATTTTGATTCCCTTACAGCATGCTCTCAGTGCATTCTCCATGCTTTCTCCACTGGTATCAGGAAACTAGAGTTATTATCATTTATCAGAAACTTCTGTGAAGATGCAAATAACAACAGCAAGAACAATGGGTTAATGATCTGCCACACTCCAAATCTAAGCAGACCAAGCATTCTATCTGATGAAGGTTTTCCTGCTATGTAGTTGACAAGCTCAACTGCTTAAGAGCTCGTATGGTTCCGAAGTATTGAGCTATAACCAACCTTCTAATAACAGAGACCCCACATAATCTTTTGCAGAACACAACTCCAGGATAAACAGAACCTGCAAGCAATCAAAGAAGAAACAGAAATTTATTGAGTTATTATCAAAGAATCAGGTAGTTATGTTTGAAATAGGCATATTAAAAGTGCCAAGCATATGGCACGAAACTATGAGAGAAAAGCATGAACGTGAATCCTGTTCTCTGATAAAACATGAGGGGACATGATGGGACATGATACTAGCAGTTACCTGTGGGAGTAATGATTTGTTTCTCAGTGAAAGGAAGGTGTCCTAGACCATGCTCCACAACCTGAAACATGGATTTTGAGACCAAATGATTCTATATCATGTTGATTACTAATTCCTATTCATGTAAGCTTCTTTACCAGGCGAATCAATCGATCTGAATAGAAGACAAAGTCGTGCTTTGTTGTTTTGACATCACGGACAAGGGTGTGCATTCCTCGAATCTGAACTTAATACCAAATCATCATTGAAGGCATCATAGAGTTGAAAAGAATAGAGAACTGAATCAAGTAATAAAAAGCCATGGCACCTGAAATGTTGAAAATATAACAAAAACATTTGGATATATTTTGCATAGATCATGCTGGCCAAGCTTGGTAAGGATATGCTGAACTATCAAATCAATTGCAACATGATTGTCTCCTCCCCTAGGGATGATTACATCTGCAAACTTTTTCGATGGCAGTATGAATTCATCGAAACTAGGCTTTACAAATCTAGCATACTGCAAAGTCATACAAGGTTGATTAATTGCATGAAGATGTAGCAATTACTGAGATAAACTTGTAATAGACAAAGGGTTCACTAACTTGATCAAGCACATTTTTAACATTCCTCCCTCTTTCGACTGTATCCCGTTGAATTCTTCTTGAAAGCCGCACATCAGAATCTGTTCTGGCAAAATTTAGCCATGATCATTGATAGATGAATGCTATTTGTACGTATGAAATCAACTCCAATGGCCATAAAAAAACTACCCTTTTTTCTACTTCTAACATAGTGCTTAACTTGCAAATCAAATAACCAAAATCAACAAAAAAAATTTGTATAAACCTATGTCAACAAAGATCTTTATGTTCATAAGATTATGAAATTAACTCCAATGGCCATTCAATATTTCTAACATAATGTTTGTAAATCAAGTAACCAAAATCAATAAGAAAAATTGTATAAACCTGTATCAATAAAGATCTTTATGTTTATAAGATTATGAAATAAATTCCAATAACCATTTAAAATTTCTAACTTAGTGCTGAACTTGTGAATCAAGTAACCAAAATAAATTAGAAAATTATATAAACCTATATGACATAGAATTTTATGTTCATAAACTTATGAAATCAATTCCAATGATGATTAAAAAGCTATCATTTTTTCTAGTTCTAAGATCGTGGTTAGCATGCCAATTAAGTAACCAAAATTAATAAAAAAATTTGTATAAACCTGTATCGACAAAAATTTTCATGTTCATAAGATTGCGAACTTCAGAATCATGAAGGATGAGAATTCCTTCTAAAATAATAACATCCGCAGGATTAACCTACATTGATACAAATCATAACTTGTTCAGACATTTCTGATTTTTTTTAATAAAATCAATATTTGAAAAATAAAGAAGTGGTAAATATTAAATTTACCAGATGTGAGGGTTCAATGCTTGTATGGGTCTTGAAATCATAGCTAGGAATGCTAACTAGTTGTCCATGTCTTAATTTCTCCATACATGAAAGCAAAAGCTCAGTATTAAAAGCATCTGCAAAAAAAAAAGAAGCTCTAAATTATTAAAAAAAATCAATAATTGGATAATTTTGGTTTTGGAGGCTTTACCAGGGTGATCAAAATTGTACTCGTGAACTTTCTTTAATTGTTCTTCGTTGAGTGAGCGGTAAAACGAATCCTTTATAATTTGAAAAGAAAAAAAAAAAACAATTTTATTACTAATAAAAAAACCAAAAAATTCAAAATAAAAAAAAGGAGAATTTAAAAGATTTACTTGATTTACAAGAACGACGCGTTGATCATGAAGTTGCGAGATGATCATGTTGCAAACCGTTGTTTTGCCCGATGCGGTTCCTCCTGCAACTCCTGGATCAAAAAAATAAAAAATAAAAGAATATTCCATATAGGAAGAAGAATACGAGAAGAGATTAGAACCGATGATGAATGGTTGCTTATGAGGGAGACGAGGAGAATCGGAGCCGTTGGATTGGATCGAAATATGATCTGTGATTCCATAATTTAATGCACCAGTCGTTTCAGAATTCATTTTCAATTAAAAAAATAAAAAATTCAATATGAAATTATCTGAAAATGAAAAAAAAAATCGATTCCAGAAGCTTTCTCTGTAATTTTCTTTGTTCCTGTTTTGTGCTGTTCGTGAGTGGAAGAGAGCGAATTACGCGGGAACAAGCTTACGTGGCGCTTTTGTTTTATAATTTGATTTCAATTTCCACTTTTGGACTGGGATAAATGTTCTGCCCAAAATAGAAAGATCAATCAATCCTTATTTTTTTTTTTCATTCCACCGATTTGAATTTTCGATCGCAGAAATTAAACATTTGATTCAAATCAATTTTTAAGTGAAAATTTTCATAAGCGAAGTTAAAATAGTGATATATATTTTTAATATATATATTTTTTAAAAAATAAAAAAATTAATTTTAAAAAATAGAACATATATTATTATCTTAATTTTACTTATGAAATTAAAAAATTTAACTGTCAATATATTAAATAATTTTTTTTAATATTTATTTTTAGCTATAAAACATACTATTACTATAGTGCTAATTAATTTGCACCATCACCTAATACAATTTTGTTTCTCTTTAGTACATTTATGATATTTTTTGTGCACAAGATTATAATAACATAAATTAATATTATAAATAGTATTAAATTAAATAATATTTATTTTTTTATATATATAAAAATTATGATAAGATAATTTTATTTATTAGTCAAAATTATATTTATCAAAATGTATATAATTTAAATTTAATAAAATAATTTTTAAAAATATAATAGAGTATATAAATTTAATCTCATGACTTACAAATAATTTTTCTATTTTGAAAAAAATAAATTATCTTATACCAAAAAATAATTAACTTTCCTTACAATTCAATCATTTCCTTTGAATATAAATCAAACATCAAATAAAAATATTATTATCTTGTCTTGTTTATCTTTTTATATACTAAACATAATCTTTACTTAACCATAATTTAGTGTATCAACAAAAAATAGATTTATCTATTTTAAATATGAAATGATAATACTATACAAAAATAATATAAAAATAAAATAAAATAATACGATTTAAAAATTATATAAAAATTTAATAAAAATATAAAATATGTTTTATGCTTAATGTGTTTACAAATTTGATGCAACAATTTTTTATATTTTATATGCAACACGAATCTCTAAAAGAAAGTACTTGGTACAAGACTCAGATGTGTACTTGTTCACAAGAGAACATGTTGCATCCATGGGACTAAATGTTTTTCTAACAGGTTTTTCAAGAAAAAAGTTGTTCACAAATACATCTGAAAACAAGAAGATTATACAAAAGTGATATTGGTTTGCAGCAAGGGTTGTGTCTGAGCTTTGGTCTTGTTTTCTTTAAGGATTGTGGCTGTTTGCAGCAATCAGCAGGGGATATATCTACATAGTTGCACATTCTACATGTTGACAATTCCTCTTGAGCTTTGGTACTATTATCCTCTTTCGAAGGAAAACAAAAATCTTCACCACAAATAGCAACAGGACTTCGTCTTACATCCACGGCTACAACTTTCCGGGGGCGCAACTAAAGAAAAGGAAAAACCAATATGTTTTAGAGAACAGCCAAAGCTTAATTGCTTTTGCTTATGATGCTTGTCTTATGATTTATTTTAACAGCTCAAGTGAAGGTAAGAATCATGAAGACGAGCCGCATAACAATCAGCAAATGCAGAGATTTAAAAGAAAATACCTGAAAGAAAAATTGAGTACATTCACATTGTCATAAACCCATCAGTCCACAACTTCTTTTTCGCAATTAACACTCTTTCCTCACCAGAAGAGAGAGCATCAGTTCTTGGTTCAACTTCTGATGACCAGCCATCCCAATGCAAGGCAGTGATAAATTTCTGGATATAATTTATTACAGAGTGTTTGTCCCTTATAACGACAAACCCATCAGGCCGAAGTATCCTATCCATTTCAATCAGGAGGTCTTCAGCACTACAACCACGCTCCTCAATCTCTGAAAACACTGCCCAGGCATGAAGAAGATCATATGTTCGAGGATATGTAGAAAAAGCTTCGCACCTACAAAAGCAAAGGTAAAGGCATGCTAAATGATTAAGCCAGAAAAGATGAATAGACATATTTGAATAATGAAGTATGTAGAAAAGAGCCAAAAGAAACAGACATGCAAATTTCAAATAACTCAAGCAGAGGAGGAAGATGGAGTCAAGGATGTATACATGTATAAAAAATAAATGCATACCAATCATGAACAGTTCCAATCAAGCCTCGGTCATAAACAATTTTCAATCTCGCAGACATTTTGACAGGGGCAACATTCATTACCCAGACATCTTTATCTTTAAGGGCAGCAGCAAAACCCCCAAGGTTTGAGTTCATATCCATGACATTTCTGATGGAATTCTTCTTTACAACCACTTTCATCTGCTTCCAATACTCAATCACTCTAAAATGCCATATTTTCTGTATCATAAGAATATCTCAGTCATCAAAATCTAAGGCTACATAAAGGAAAGTAATAAACCAATCAAGATGAAGAATGCGATCTTAGAAACTTACAGTGTCTTCAAGGAATTCCTCAGCACTAACACCAATTTCTTCAAGGCGAGGTGGTGCTGCAGTAAACCTCTGTGGCCAAGGAAGTAGTCCACTCGATCTTTCTTTGTGCATCTCTTTAGTATCAAACAAGAATTGAGTTAACACTTACGAAGCAATCCTGATCCTATTTCCAACTTTTAAGGACAGTTGTTTGGGAACAATTCTCAATAACATTACAAGTGATAATTTATGCAGGATATTTATCCCAAAAAAAAAAAAAATCAGAAAAAAGATAATTTATGCAGGCAAACAATTTGAAATGTCCATGAACCAGTAAATATATTGTAGAACACAAGAGCAATCCACAACTTTCAATCCAATCTATATACACCTGGTAGTTTCTACTTACTTGCAGAGTATGGAGTGATGCATGCCTTCATAGACACATTCCAACTTGCATCCGGGTCATCTCCAGAACTGCACAAAAGAGGCCGAGTCCCAGGATCTCTCTTCAAGTAACAACTATTGCTCAGAGGTTTTGCCCATATAACAGTTTGGCCTCTCTTCACAACAACTTTCCAGCACATTCTTTTCAAAAGGCTGTACATAGCATTCCAGATCTTTCTGTTCTCTGGATCTTGTTCATAGGCTTCAGGAGAAGAATACACAAAGTACCCTCCTGGTCTCAGTAATCTATCAAGTTCCAATAGGAGAATCCCATCTCTCTGAAGCCAGTCAATTCGGCATCGTGAACAGTGAGCTAGCTCAAATGATCTGCTCGGATAAGGAAGCCTTTTTGTTCCCAACACACCAAGTGTCGAAGGGATACCCCTTTCTAATGCAAATTGTATTTGATTCTCATGTACATCATTAGGTGCAAGGGACATAGCTATAATATCAAGGGGTAGGAGATAGGCTCCAAAACTTGCAACTCCACATCCCACATCAAGTACATTTCGGATACTTCCACCATTGTGCAGTTTATCACCAGGAAATTTTAGCATCTAGACAAATATAATGATTCAACATCAAGCTAAAGAAGAACATAAATTTTTATGAGAAAAGGAAAAGTTACAATTATTCGGTCAATGAACAACAGTATGTTTTCGAAGAATCAAAACAATCATAAGCTTTGAAATGCGTAATCTCATATCCATTCTTGGCCCTTGCAAATGATCAAAGGATCATTAACCCAGTAAGCAAGGTATACCTGAGCAAGACCAACAATATACTTATCAGCACCATCATGAAAATGGGTTCCACCGCCAGGAAACTTTATCTTTTCCCCATCAACAACCATCCAATGCTGATCCGATTTTTCCTCTGCTAGATGCGTATGGGGTATATTTGCTTTCCACACTTCATCCCTACTTGCAGGCCATCTTATAGGGATCTGAAATTCTAATAGCAATTTCGTTGGTACCAAAACTAACTGAAACTACACAAATCCAAACTCTTAGCTTAAGCAAAAAGAACCATCACCGACCTTGTAGCCTTTTGGCGGCGGAATTAAGCAATTGTAACGACGCTCTGGTGGCGGACAATGTCGCTCATAGTGTTCCATTACTGCCAAATTAGGCTTTAATTTCAACTGGTATATAAGGTTTCTATCTAAGCAGGGTATCAACTCTGAATATTTCATGTCACAAATCTGTAAACTCATAAAACACCATCATTTAGCTAATGTGATAAACAAAATCCACAAGAAACTTTATAACATTTGAGACCCAAAATTCAAAAATAACAGAGAAACACGAAATTAATAAAAAAACCGACATTAAAAACAAAAGAAAAGAACAATCTTAGTGAAATATGGAGCAAAAAAGTAAATATTTAAAAAAAAAACCCAAAAAAGAACATTTTCAGCTGATAAAAATGCAATACATACAGAAATTAATAAAAACCCACATTAAGAACAATCTTTAGTGAAATATGGAGCTAAAAAGTAAATATTATGAAAAAAAAACCCAAAAAAGAAAAATTTCAGCTCATAAAAATGCAATACTTACAGGGATGCTTTTAGGAACTTCAGGATAGTACCCTTGCTCGTCAAGCAAATCAACCAGATCCCCGTTCCTTGAAAACCCACCAAAAACCGGGTCCGATCCATCCAACCGAGAAGCAGTATCGTCAGATCTTCTCGATCCGGGAGCAAATGAAGAGCCATAGTACAGACAAACCAACCCGAGAACCCCGATTAACACGATTAAAAGATAAGTTAATAGCTTTGTAGTGTGAATTTGCTCGTTCTTTTGCTTCATTTTGGGACCCGAAAATCCCAAATTCACCCGACCCGAATCTAAAACCCTAAAAATGATTTCTTTCTTCTTCTCTTTTTTTTGGTCGAGTGTTAGAATGGCAGTGAGAGCCACCCCAGATTTAGCTGAGCTGATTTTCGCGGGATTGAATGGGGAGAGAATGATTATCTGCGGCCGAGTTGATTCGTTGAAAAATCTTAAACCAGTAATATGATTACATGTGGCATAAAGTGCTGAGGTTAGCCTTTGACTTTGAGAAGAGAGTGAAGGGAACGGTCAAATTGGAATGGTTGGTGGCATCCACGAAGAGGACGAGGGAGTGAGAAGTTTGGCTGAGATTCCAGATGTTTGGAAAGGTGGAAAATTAAACCGGACAAGATTCTAAGATCAGATTTTGCTTGTGAAGTGGTTTAATTTGATACTCCACTGTGGATTTTTGAATTTAAATTTTGTTGTTATTGAATAACGACAAGATTCCAGTAGTGAAATTTGAGTGGATGCCACAATTTTTTTTATGTATAAAGAAGAATAAAAATTAAATTTTAAAATTCTTATTTAAAGTAATTCACCAGTAATCTTTAAGATATCATAAGACAAGCTCTCAATATAATTAGACTATTTAAATTAGAGTATTTAATAATTGGTGAACCAATTTTGATGGAAAATTTTGTGATTCATTTTACATATTTATTTTTGAAATTTTATGTATTCAATAAAATGATTAAATAAAAAATTTGATAATGAATAATTTTATGAATTATTAATTATTATATATAAAATTATTGTGATTTATCTATTAAATAATAATAAGATCTACGAAAAATCAAAATAATACGAGAATAAAGGAGAATTTTGGTCTATCTTTACTAAATAACTCAAAATAACTTGTTAGTCATATCAAAATTGAGGATAGATAGTATTTTTAGCTTACGATGCGTAAGGATTAAGAGTGTAATGATATATTAGTACTCGTAAATTATTCGAGTTCGATTCGAAAAAAATTTAAATTTAGTTTGATTATTATCGAGTCAAACTCGAGTTCGAGTAGTTCGACTTATTGATTGAGCCAAATTCGAATATTCTTATATCCGATTCAAGTAGATCACGAGTCTAATCGAATTTTTATATTTAGATATATTTTTATTATTTTAATTAATAAAATATTTCGAATTCGAGCTCGAGCATAAATAATCAAACTCTTATTAAGTATACGAATCGAACTTATTTTTACATATTAATCGAGCTTAATCGAACGAACTCGAATAGCTCGAATTTGATTATGAATTGAGTTCGAACTTGAAAAATAAAATTCGATCGAGTCGAATCGAATATCGAACCGCGAGTTGTGAGTTGAGCTTGAACTCGAGTTTATCACTGTATAAATTAAACTCGACTCGATTACAACTCTAATAAAGATATTATTGCAGACATAATAATTTTTATATAAAATATTTATATGAACAAAAAAGAAATGATTTGAATTGGATTTATTAATATTATTAAAATTATTGTTAAAATATTTTTACCGGAAGATTTTATCAATAATGTAAGGAAACATTAGGAAAGTAATAAATATTAGGACAGAACTGTATAAAATTATTTTAAATTTATGACAGATTAATTGATTTGATCTATCAATTTATTTTAATTATCAATAAATTCCTAAAATTTTTGGCGGAATGGGAATTATAATTCTTTTTATTTTTTGGGATATAATGATAGACCAATAGATTCAACTAAAAAAATCGATTTTGAAATTAAATTAAATTAATTTATATGATTATTTTTAAAAATAATATTTCATAAATTTAAATTTTAATATTTATTTTTTTATTTTTAAATTATAACTTAAAAAAAAAAATTAACTACAAGCTCAAATGTGAGATTCTACAAGTTGGGTGAAATTTAGTAAATTATTATATATCAGATTGCTCTGTTTTTTTTTTTTTTTTTTTGTAAATCCCTATAAAACAAGTTATTGAGTAAATTCATAAAAAAATTATTATACAGTTGGATAAATAAAAAGTAGTTTTATTTATAGTATTTTTTTAAGGAGGGGATAAAGAATTTCTGACGACAGGAGCAGGATTATATTTTGGCAAAAGACAGGAACACGATTGACATGAGCTTAGTTTGATCTGTTATCGGTGGTCACATGTGCAGACATGAACACCAATAACTCCCAAACTGCGCAGCTTTCATGTGATGCCCATTCGACAGTTTCATTAATTTAATAAAAAAAAATCACAAAAAGTTTACTTTTAATAAAACTAACATGGAAAAAGATTGTTTCATTTTCATTAAGTTGTTTATTATCAATACCTTATCTCATATTTCAAAAGCAAAAAAGACACCCACATCCTCCATTGAAGCTCTGCAAATTCCTCTGCTTCAATCAAAGGTATGGGAATTTCAATTTCCTTTGACCCAGTTTAAAAAGTTGTTTACCTTACGCTTTAGATCCTGGAAATGTGCTTTCTTTTTTTGAGTATTAAGCAATTAACAGCCGCCAAGCTTAATGGATCTCTTTCAGAATCCATGGCTTTATTTTTGGTTTTGGGTTTGGCTGAAGTGGCAGTGTTTTTAAAGTTTTGTGGACTGCAGCGGCCCGTTTTACTTTTATTTTCTTTGGAGTGAATTTTTAGCTAATATATGGCGTGTTTGTTGATTCTTTAAGCCATTTAGATTGAGTCGTGGAAATAAAGATAATTTTAGTGTAATGATAGTTCCAAGGAAGTCATTATTGGAAGTATACTTAGCTGGCAAGGCTCTGTGTGCTGTTTTAAAGTCGCTAAAGGGGAAGTTTACGTTTGAGGATTGGTCTCTTAAAGGTTTTGGTAAAGCAGATAAATTTGAATTTTCTTGGAAAGTCTAAATAGCATATATATATCCTTGTAAGTTTTAATTTCTTGCTTGCTTGTATATATTTTTTGAATGCTTGCTTTGGTGGGTTTTTATTTTTTATTGGTTTGTGAAGGATAAAATATTATCTGCTTGTTTTGATTAGTCTAAGATAGATTTCGTGTGCTGAGTCGATATAGTGAAAAGAAGAGGTTTCTGGGAAAGGTTTCAGGAAGTTGTTTGGAGGTTTCATTCCTTAATTGTCATATTTAGTGGCTTCTTGTTCTTGTCGTCGTCGTCGTCTGCGTTTATATTGGGGCTTTTTGTTTTCAGTTATTCTTGTAGTTAACCTGTAGTTGTTGATTTTGATTGGTTTGTGGAGTAAGAAAAACAGTTGTTGTTAGGAACTGGAAATTTCTTGTAAATATTTGAGTTGATGGGGGGTAGTAATTCGAAGGAGGATTCGTCATATCATTCAAATTCATCTTCATGGGATTCTCATCACGGGTATCCTCAATCACCATATGGTCAAGAAAGCCAGAGTTATGCGCCTCAGCATAGCTATGCATCCCCACAGTATTATCCACCTTCGCAACAAGAGCCACAGGATTATCCATCTTCACAAGACCATGGCAGTGATAAAAGGGTACTACAGAGGAGGTATTCGAGAATTGCAGATAACTATAACTCCTTAGATCAGGTAAATATCTATATTGCTTTCTTCTGTTAGAAGTTTTTCATTTTTTTATGCTTTCGCCTTTTCCCTTCCACAATTGGTAAATGTTGCTTAATCTGTTCGGTAGTTTATTTTCTGTTGTTGTTGGTCAAGTTGACGAAGGAAATTGTAAGGTGACAGGAATTTTTCCTTGATTGCAGGTGACGGAGGCTCTTGCTAATGCTGGTCTTGAATCTTCCAATCTCATTGTTGGTATTGATTTCACGAAGAGCAATGAGTGGACAGGTTAAGATTTACTTCTTAATTGCTGGTAATGTGTGTTATTTTAGCCATAGTAGAACTTGCTGATTCTGGTTTGTTTTGTAGGGAAAAGATCATTCAATAGAAAAAGTTTGCACCACATTGGAGATGGTTTAAATCCCTATGAACAAGCAATATCGATCATTGGGAAAACCTTAGCTGCCTTTGATGAGGACAATTTAATTCCTTGTTTTGGATTTGGTGATGGTATGTATTTAGTTTGTTTTCCTTATAAGGATGCCTCTTTATTTAAATGCAGATGCTAACAATTACTTATATGTGTTGGCAGCATCAACACATGATCAAGATATCTTCAGTTTCTATCCAGATGGGAGATTTTGTAATGGATTTGAGGAAGTCTTAAGCCGCTATAGAGAAATTGTGCCTCATCTACGACTTGCAGGTTTTCATAAAACTTGTGTATTTCATCCTTGTTTTTAGTTACCTTTTGAAGTTTATCCAATTAATAATTATTACTTCTTGGCAGGACCTACATCATTTGCTTCTGTCATTGAAATGGCCATGACCATTGTTGAGCAGAGCGGTGGTCAGTACCATGTGTTAGTGATAATTGCTGACGGGCAGGTATTTTGCACTGTGTATGAGTTTACTTCACTAAAGTTTTAGATTAGCTTGAAAGCAAAAATGAGCGGAAAGGAAGCTTGTGTGAGGATGAGCATGGAATAAAATGATCAAAAAATGTTGACATGGTTTACTGTATCGTTTACGATTTTTCTTGCAACGCAATATTACCGTTTTTATTAATTTTTTTATGATGGTTCAGTATGATTTACTATAGTTTAATATATGTTTAATATCACGAGTACTGATGGTTGTTTCAGGTAACTAGAAGCATTGATACTCAGCATGGCCAGCTAAGTCCACAAGAGCAGAAGACTGTCAATGCGATAGTGCAAGCAAGGTAAACATGATGGAGCCTGTTTCATTCAATTTTTTTTTTCTGTGCAACAATTTTCTTTCTTACGCGTTTCTTATATTACAGCAAGCTTCCTCTGTCAATTATATTGGTTGGTGTTGGAGATGGACCTTGGGACATGATGAAGGAGTTTGATGATAACATTCCTGCTCGAGCATTTGATAATTTCCAGGTAAATCTGATTGCAATCAACATGTTTCATGTTAGATATCATCTGTCTTTTGTATGGTATTATCATCATGCTTCAGTTATTAAGGTTTTCTCCTCGTGTGTTTCATGTTAGATATCATCTGTCTTTTGTATGGTATTATCATCATGCTTCAGTTATTAAGGTTTTCTCCTCGTGCTTCACTTTCACCAGTTCGTGAATTTCACGGAGATTATGTCAAAGAATACACCTCCCCACCGAAAGGACACCGAATTTGCTCTATCTGCTTTAATGGAGATTCCTTCACAGTACAAAGCTACCGTTGAGCTTAATATTCTCGGGTAATAGTTAGTTCTCTATTGGTCACTTTAAAAGTTTTTTCTGTTACCCTTTTGCAACTCAAGTTTTGATGGCGATTTTCAATTTATATGTTCTGCAGTGGTCGAATGGGAAATGTTCCAGAGAGAGTTCCCCTACCTCCTCCTACATATGGTGCAGCATCTTTCAACAGCTCAAAATCCCATTCTACCAGTTTCCAATATGGTTCTGCATCTTTCAGCAGCTCAAAACCTTCCCATCCTACCAGTTTTGAACCAAGCGTCCCTCCTTATCCTGAAGATACAACTGTTGACTCAGCTCCCCCAGCTCCAACTTCTACGTATGATAGCCAGGTATGAGAATTTTGATTTTGTTGTTCACATGGTCCATATATCTTCTATCAATAACAAACTTCCTTAGCATTCAACTTTCGAACTGAAACCTGAAAGGAGCGAGACTTAAGATTGCGAACTCTGGGAGGCTCAACTTCCTCCTATTTGGTTATTTATCTTGAAGGCTAATATCCATTTGTGGTTGTTTTCAACAGCTTTGTCCTATTTGCCTTAGTAACTCTAAGGACATGGCATTTGGTTGCGGGCATCAGGTAAACGACTCGTGTGCTTTTTTTGTCACTTCTTGGTGTAGATAATTGTATAGGAAGGTGCTGACTTGATGCTACCATTTTTTTCTCCCTCAGACCTGTGAAGAATGTGCAACAGACCTCCAAACCTGCCCGATATGTCGAAGTCCAATCCAAACCAAAATAAAGCTCTACTTCTGATTCTTCTTCTGTTTTAAAACTTATCTGTCCCATCATTCTTTGTAATTTGTTGTTGAGAAGATGCAAATAGTGATAGGCTGTTTCTGGTGCCTATGAACCAAAGGGATCTCATCATCCTTTGTACATTCTCTTTTGGCTTGAACCCTTTGTACATTTCTGAGATTTTGATTATTTCATTTATTCCTCCTTGTTGCCCTTTTAAAATCTGATAAATGCCCCTTTCATGTATTTGTCCACATGAAAAGTTATGAGAGAAGCTGATGGATATTTAATAATATCATTTTTTTGTTGGTCATAAGTTAGGTATATCCGAGTTTTGTTTGGATTTAATCTCCTTCTTAAGCGATTTTAAAGACGTATTTTCTCATGTTGGTGTGTTTAGGATCTTACTTTCGGAGTGATTTTTACAAAAATCAAATCTTAATCGACAAATAAAGGGAGTTCCTTTCTTTACCAACTGGATTAACTCGTGAGTCTAAGATCGAACCCTAAACCTTGTTATTAAACTCTAATTCTTGTGGCCCCAAGTGTTTTTAAGTAAATTTAACCCTGTTAACAATGACTTAAGATGCAGCTGTGGCCCAATTCTGCTCTGCAGTGTAATTGTTTGAAGATAATCACATGCAAATGGTAATCAACCATGTCAATGGGCATATGCCCTTATGATATTATTAGTATAACCCTTTCTTTTTCATTTATTTGGGAATGTTAATTCTGGTTCCAAGAATATACAATCAATGAATCTAACAAATTTCAGTAATATGTTTTACATCAATGTAAAAGAACTCCCAAAATTACTAATGTATACATATCTCAAGATAGATCATAGATAAAAAGATTATAAATATTAAAATTAAAAATCAAGTTTCCCGTTTAATATATTTTAAGAGTGATTATATGAATAAATCAGAAAAAAATTTCAGACTTTTTGAGAGATTTCATCCACAAATGTAAAGTTTATGGCTGACTGACTTGCACACCATCATTTAGCCATTGCATTTCTTTTTCTCGTTGCTAGTCATTTGTATAGAACTAATTTCGGAATTGGTCACACTATAAAAATTCTTTTAGAAACACATATTCCTCCGAGAGAATAATTGGGGCGTGGGCATAAAGATCTTTATGACACAATCAATAATTGGATTCATTTTCAATTAAGCCTTGCTCTAGTCTTTTTAGTTACCTCCTTGGTAGCTCAACACATGTACTCTTTACTTGCTTGTGCGTTCAACTTTTGCATTTGCATTTAATGCACTCAACTGTTCGAGCAAAGCCAACCACTATATTTCACTCAAGATTAGAAGCTGAAAAGGCTAATTCCAATCAGATTCCTTATTCCATTCAAACAGGCTGCCCAACCTTAGTTGACGAACTTATCTGGTTCATTTTCTGTTCATTGTTTCTGCTTCTGAAACTCGTGTACTATTGAGATGGCCTCAGCTGCCAAGTTTTCTTACCAGAGATTGAGACATGAAGGTGATGAACTTGATGCTGATGAAATAGCAGAGAGACTGATTGGGAGATCAAGAACCTGGTACAGGCTTAAAAGGGTACCTGTTAGGAGGAGATTTAGGGTTAAGGTTCCAAGCTTGAAAAGATTCTTGAGGAGGAAAGTTAAGCTAGTCAGGCTTTCATTGGCCAAAGTTATGAACAGACTGAAACAAAGTCAGGCTCATTTTGGTGATCTTTTTACTGGAAACTATATGTTCATTCAAGTCAATCCTACCACCATGAAATGCTTTGAAAAATCTTGTAAAGGCCCTAGCCTTAATGCCTTGCCTACCAGGGACTCTCTCCCTAGGATTGCTTGATATTTTTTTCTATTGTCTTTAATGTAAAAGCTGAAGTTCAACTTTCTTTTTAGGCTTTGAATGTGCCTTCCCTATGTTTCCCTCCCCAGATCTTGACTGACATAGGGTAGATATTACTATTTGCAACCCTCTTTCTGCATTCTTTAAACAGAAGGATGATCAGTTACAGTATGAATCTGTGAAAATATGCAAAATAATTTAATCAAAGAAAAAAAAAGAAATTTCTGGAAAAGATTTCTATCTTAATTTCCTTGGTACAAATCAAAATTGCCTATGTTGTTGTTTATTCATGAATCAATTCCAATTCACAATTCTTTAAGCATTGGATGATGATCCTGAAAATTACTTGGAGCCAAGTAATTGGATAATGTTTAATCTCTTTTACCTGAAACAGAGGTATCGGTTACATATCAGTCATGTTACAATTCAATAACAGATATAAATTTTTTTAATTTTGAACTAGAGATGAGAAAGAAACGGTGCAAGAGATGAAAACAACCTGTGTTTCTTGTTGTTTGTGAGCATTGAAAAGATCGGTACGACTAAAGTAAATTTCAATATTATCAAGTGAGATGTTTCTGAAGTTCTGTCACAAACAAAAAGCATCAATCTCCATCTTCTCTAGCCGTAAAACGCAAGCAAATGAATGAATCATGTGGTCTGATTAGAGTTGGAGGATGGGAGTTAAACTGTTAGAAGTCAATGTCTACCCCAACAAAGTGTACTTAACATGTATTGTTTGTTCTGACACTTTGGCAACATTCATGTTTTTTGAGATGGAATTAGTGATGACAGTAATTAAATTATTTATTCATTTCTAAATTCCAATGCATGGTTTTCATTGAATTCAAGAGAAAATAACATATTAATTTGATCAATTTAAGGATTTACTTTTAAGTCCTTAAACAAAGATGGAACTGTCGACAAAGGGTAAGAATCCTTTTCTTGGTAATTGGATTAACCCATGAGAGCAAAGAAGAGCCATGTCTCTTTCACTAAAAATTCCCATTATTTACTGATCTTTCAAATTCCAACAAGGGCCACAAATTGTCTACTTGGTCTTATTTGCTCGCAAAACCTCTTAAACGAAGAGTAGTCTTGAGTCACTTGGACTAAAATCCAACACCATCATTGAAACGCACCGGTTTAGCTCAGGAATGGCAGCAAGAACGAATATCTGCTATTTCTGAATTATTAAGATCCGAATTTGTTTAGTATTTAAAATAAATGAATTTGTTTAAATATATATTAAAATATTCATTTATTTAAAATTTTTGTAAAAATATAAAATAAATAAAAATTTAATTTACACTTACTTATTAATAAATAAAATTACTTTTAAGTTCCAAAACTTTTTATAAGTATAAAATTATATATATAAATATATAATAAATTTAGATATGAATTCAAATATATATTAATATTTATTAAAATTTAAACAAATTTAAATATTAAAAATTCAAAAAATATTTTTCGTATTTGCTTTCAATCCGTCAAAAATAATAAATTTTTTATAAAATCTTTTAATTATTTATTTATAATTATCTGATTTGAATATAATTAATTAAATAATATCATATATCTATTTATTTACTATTTATAATATAACAAATAAAAAATAAAAACCAAAGGGGTTTTGTTTTTCTGGTTTTTGGAGCAAAGAAGAGCAAACCTTTCACTGTTCTTCACTCTGCTTTCACTAATGAAGTTCCTCTTTCGATCCATTGCTGGTAAAAAATTTCGAAACTTTACAAATACCGATTTCTTATTTTTACGAGATTCATCGATCTGAATGCTTATCTCGTTTCTTTTCTTCTTCTTTTTTGTTGTTCAAAACAGGCCCCAACAGGGCTCTACTTCGAGTTCTGGGTCGCCGCCAGTTATCGGATTCAGCAGGAGTAAAAGCCAAACGAAACTATGCTGAAAATGTCTCTGAATACAACACTGTCCTCAACTAAACGTTGGTTATGTCATTTCACTTGTTTCTTTATCTGGTCTTTTTTAATCTATTTGTTTAGATATGCTTTAGCTTTAGCTTTTGCTGTTCTTTTTTTTTTTTTTTTACATTTTGTTATTTTTTCATTATTGATCAATTATGGATTCGCTTCATAGCAACTTTTAAGGAAGCAAAATCAAGTGTAATAACAAACATTGCCTTATCTGTTTGTGAATTGAGTATGGTGATGCAGGCCTTTTTTGTTGAGAGATGTTTATGATGATATGATGGTGGATGGGGTGCAACCAACTGGAGATATTTTCGTGGCTTTGATTATGGGAACCATGAGAGGGGCACGTCTGCAAGATGCTTTCTTTTTCAGAGATGAAATGAGGGCCATGGGATTAGTCCCCGAGGTATGCTATGCTCTTTCCTGTCCTAACTAGGTGTTACTTTTGCAGTTATTGCTTCCCTTTTTCATATTAACTTAACCATATCGAAATTGGCTATTTCAGTTCCCCGAATCTATCAAATAAAGTTGTTAATTATTTTAGAATGACTCTGAATTTTATTTATGTCATAGGTCGCGTTATACAACTTTCTGATCTCAACCTGTGGGAAATGGAAGAATTCTATCCTGGCAATTCAGGTATGGCTCTCATGTGTTTGTAGAGATATTTTATTTGTTTAGTTTTTGTCTTCTTTTAGTAACATGACATTGGTATTTATCTTTTCTTTATAGCCTCTAATTATTCAACCTAGTTGTTGTCTCATGCAAGATAGTGGAAGAAATGAAGAGATATGACGTGAAGCCTAATGGACAAACTTATGTTTGTCTACTTAATGCTTGGGCAGCAGCTGGACGATTAGATCAAGCGTATGCTACTAGTTCTTTGGTGTAACTTTGCGTTTTAAAGTACAATGATTGTGCTCAGATTCCTTAGTCTATGGAATGCTTGTTCCTCAGCTGTGACAATATGTTGGTTCTTATGCTAAGAGGTAGTCAGAATGAATATTGACT
This sequence comes from Durio zibethinus, assembly GCF_002303985.1. Next base: position 25,079,083 of record NW_019168470.1, read on the forward strand.
TCTATATAATGAGAACTTCCAATATGTTCTTGCAAAATAACCATCTGTCTCTCGCTAACTGGCCAAAGAAGATTCCGCAATTTTGAAAATTATTAAACTAATCTACATGTAAATGCTGTAGGTTAGCAATAGTCCATGATATGACTGCTGCTGGTTTTGAATTGAATAAGTTCTGCTATGCTGGACTTATGGTTGCACATATTAACAAGATGCCTAGAGCAGATGATGTAGCAGCCAGAGTAACTATCAAACATTTTTCTCTAATTTGACTTGTGCTTCATTCATTTCACTTTTGGAGTTTTTTGATATTTCTCTTGCCTCTCTAGATTATTGAGTTAGCTGAGCAGTCGAAAGGTTGGTCATCTCTTGAAGCAAGTGGAAATACCGGAAATGCTATGCTTGGCGTTTCTGAAGAAGAGTTATACAACTTACCTACTGCTGAATTTGTTCATAGGCCTTTTTTCTTATGCAGGCAGTTTAACATATACAATGTTGCATTTCATGCTTGTGCAGACCTTAGGAATGTAGATGTACAGTTTCACATCCTCCAGAAATCCATCTTGTACCATCCTCTCTCTCTCTCTCTCTCTCTCTCTAAGTACATGTGCACAAGTTCCAAGGCATATGAAGTACTAGGTTATTGTTCTTGCTATTCATAATGCTGATAATATATATATTTTTTTCATCACAAGATGATGTTATTGTTTGCAATTCCCGATCCTTGGTTTGGATGTTGCTTGTTGACTTTGTTTTGGTAAAAAATTTTCAACTTTGGCCTCTATTATTTTAAATATTTAATTAATTAAATTTTACAAAATATATATTTAGGAAATATTCATTTATAAATTTTAACAAAAAGAAGTCCAAATTTAAAATTTTTGACCCAAAAAAAGACAACAAGTGACAATTTTATGGGGATGGATTGAGTAGATTTTTTCCCACGACTTTTTAGTAAACCAAGAAGGAGCCTGACTTCGACCATTTTGTTTGCTGAAGCATGTTTTGTGTACTGTGTAACTGTTATATGTTAATCTTTGGTTGTGATAGGCGATTGAAACTTTTACTAGAGATGCTCAAGAAGGATGGTAAAACTCCTGACACCTTTATCACCATGCAAACTATGAGGTATGCATTACGTTTTTCATTTATTTGTCAATGATTTGGCCATTTCAATGGAAAAGGCTTTCAGGTTGTTGACAACTTCCCTTTGTTATTCCGTCTTTCTGTTTTTGCCCCCTTTCCTGGTTAGATGCTATCTGCATGCTGCGGACATCAACCGTGCAGTTCAAATTTTTGAAGATTACTTAAATGAAGGGAAGCCCTCTGTAATGGAACTTTATGCAGTAAGCTTACAAGCAATATTCGTAATTTTCTAAGATATTTGTCTGTCAAATTTTTCTATGTTCTCAGTGCTGGCTGGATGCTTGCAAGTTGTCAGCTTGTTTCTTTTTCTCTATTTTGGAAAATTTTGAGGATTAATATTTTCTATCTAACATATGATTTTACTGCTTAGAGGGCATTATATATTTCACAATATTTGTGAAGTCAATTTTTTGTATGGAAGTGCAGATAATATGAGAGCATCTCCCTATATTTTTTGTAATATTATGCAGTTATCCTGCTGGCTGTTACCAGTGAGGATGTCTACTTGATAAAAGGGCTGGTTTTTAATATGATTAATAGCATTCAGCTCAATATAGTTGAACTAGGATAATCATTAAGTTATTGCAATTTATTTTGTTGTAGACACTAGTTGAGGGAGCTATGGTTGGGCATACTCCCAGAGGAAGGCAACTCGCTCAAGAAACATTGGTATGTATGATGGGGCTTAGTTGATTCATTAACTTTCCAATATCATAATTGTCGTGGTCATGTTGAGTCATATGGTTTCCTTGGCTCAATTCAGGTCAATATGACTTCTAGGAAGTTTTTCTTGAACAATAAAGTAGGAAGTGATCTCCTCCTTGCAGCTGCTGGTGAGAAGGTAAGCAAATACTTAAGTCTAGACATTTTCCGGAAAATAGTGTTTATCTGTCCCTTTTCAACCTCCTTTTCTTAGAACTTTTATGTTTTGCAACACAGACTGGTGGATAAACAATTGCAAACTATATATGGGACACATGATGCAGGCTCGCGATGCAGTTCCTTCTCATGCTGCAGTGGAAGCTTATTACAATGGCCTAATCGAATGAGGAGGAAATACACTTTCTAATGCATCTCATGGTTAATCTTCAAGTACCCAATAATACTGCCATGTTGAAGTAGAAATGTGAGGCAAAATCTTCTTTGTAGTAATTGCTAAAGATGAAGGGATTTGGTTCCATAGAAGAAAAAGATGGATGAGTTAGGCATGTGACAGATATTGGGTGGTTCTCTATTGTATAACTGAAGTTTTGTTCTTAGGCCTTGGCTAATTCAGTTGACATTTCCATATTTCCGGAATAAAACCATTAATTTATTTTTCCCAATATTATTGCAGTGTATAATTCATCAATTGAAAAAAATGCAGGTTCTTATACCAGTAAAAGGTACCAAAAATAATAAAGTTCGATTATATTTGATTCATTTATATTTTTAAATTAACCATCAATGATTAGGGATGATAATGACTTGAATCAGATTAAATTTAGGTCAATTTTTTGGATAATGCATAAAATTATGAATTTTTAAAATTTGATTTGAATCTAAACTAAAATTTCATATGATCTGAATCGAATTGAATTGAATTTTAATGATTCAATAACGGTCTTTTTAATGTAATTTTTTATATATATTATTTTAATATATTTAAATAGATTTAAGCATAAATAATTATTTTTATTTTATAAAAATTTAATATATATAAATATTAATAAAGATATATAATTCAGTTTGATTATTTTTTGATTTTTGACTTTTCGAATTAAAATCCGAATAAAAATTAATATATATATTTAATATTTAAATTTAATTTAAATTGAATAAAACAATTAATCTAAATTAAATTAATGATTATGATTTCAAGTCGATTTTCTGATTTTCTTGAATTTTTTGCTCCCTCCTAATCATAGTTGCGGGTGAGTTTTTTATTTTATAATCACTAGATGTAATTTAATTTACGTTATAATAAGTTTATTAAAGGTTTTTCTTTTTTTTTAATCTAACAAATATATTTGGAAATAGGTTAAAAATAATTAATATATATATATATATAGCCTTTAAAGTTGGGCTTTAAAACTATTGAAACCCAATGGTGAGATGGGCCAATAATCTTAAAATTTTCTCTCTTTTGCGGCCATGGGAGTGCCCTTCTTCTTTTCCAAACCTTAGTTATTGTTCGTTGTCTTCCTCTTCCAAGCTGAGCCGACAAAGAGCCTAAAACTGCAGAAACACGTGAATTAGAGAACAACAACAAGGCGAAGAATATGAAAAAGAATAAAAGAGAGAAGCAAAAGTTAAAGGAAACTTCAAGTTTCAATCTCGAGGGGGAAGATGATGAACAACAAGATGAAGGGTATCTGAAATCTGATGATGGGTTTGCTGAAACTGACAGGGAAGCTGCAAAAGGTGAAGAAGAAAAACAAGAGGCTAATGATGATAAAGATTATGGCTTTGAAGATGAAAACAGTGTGCCCAACACAAAGCAGAAGAAGAATAAAAAGAAGGAGAAGTTGTTGAAGGAAGCAGCTGAGGCTGATAACCGTGGGGTTTGTTACTTGAGCAGGGTTCCACCTCATATGGATCATGTCAAACTACGTCAGTTGCTTTCTCAGTATGGGGAAATACTTAGGATTTATCTTACCCCTTCTGGTGAGTGATATCAGTGATTTTCAACTCAAAAATGGGTTGCTTTTTTTTTTTTGTTATTATCTTTGAAAAAGGATTAGTTTTTATTGGTTTTGTTAATGCAGGTCATCCACCCCAAGTAAAGGGTAAGCGTCCTAGACCCTCCAAGGTTCAAGAACAAGAATTTTCTGAAGGGTATGTCATGTATAGCTTAACAAAATTTGTTGTGAATTTTTAAAGATTTTCCCTTATAAATTTATAGTTCTTTCTTAAGTTTTGGCATTGTGAATTTCTGTAAGGTTGATGATATGGTTCAACAATTGCTATCATGTATTATTCTGTAGGTGGGTTGAATTTGCTAGGAAAGGGATTGCAAAGAGAGTTGCTAATATGTTAAATGGTGAACAAATTGGTATGGAAATTAATTGCAATATCTTTCTTCTTCTTTGTAATCTGTATTAATCTTTTGTCAGTAACATGGTGTGTCCTTTCCGAAGGTTTGTCCTTATATTTATGGTCTTTTTCACTCTGTTTAGGTGGGAGGAAGAGATCGTCGTTTTATTACGATCTTTGGAATATCAAATACTTAAGCAAATTCAAATGGGATGATCTTACCGAAGAAATTGGTAACTCATTGGATTATGTTTCTGTTTTTCAATGATTGTGGTGCTATTTTTTTGTTGTGTCTAAGTTGATTTCTTTTCTCATGTAGCGTACAAGAGTGCAATTCGGGAGCAGAAGCTAGCTTTAGAAATTTCAGCTGCCAAGAGGGAACGGGATTTCTATCTCTCTAAAGTTGACAAATCTCGTGCGCTAAGTTCAATTGAAGAGCGAATGAAGAAGGTAAACAACTACGTTTTCAATGTAACATGTTGCTTGTCATCAATGTAACTAGTTGTGGCTTAGCTACACCTGCAATTCTACATGATGCTTCATAGTTTATCTGAGTCATATCACTCCAGTGCATGTTCCACCCTAGGTGATATAACTTTCTAGGCTGAATTTCATGTGCTGATGTGCATAGTTTACACAGTAATTTCCTAAACAAAAATGAGTACGTAATTCTGCATGCATGTTCGATCCCCTCATGTTTCTGACTTTCCACAGAAGCAAAAGGTGCAACAGGAGTCTGGAACAAATTCTGAGCCGCCTGGTAGCCAGAAAAAGGTGATTCGTCAATTCCTGCAGAAACAACCAGTTGCAGCTGATACATCTCGAAGCAAACCACGACTCTCTAAAGATATTCTTGCTGGGGTGAGTGTTACTTGACGAGCAACAACTATACTTGTCTTCTCTTCTAGCTTGTTCCCTGATGCTTTCTTCCAATGTTCTTTGCAGATTTTTGCTGGTTCTTAGTAATCAAGGTTTCAATCCACTACGTCAGCACTTAATGTCAGAAGAGTCATATTCTGAATGCAAGGATACGATTGCAATTGTGCAGGCACTCTCATGTTTGTCATTATTATTTTGTTTAATTAATTTAAAATTACTTTTTGCTCTTCTCTATTTGTTATCAAACAAATGCTTGCTTAGCTTAGCTCCATGGAACTTTTGTAGTCTTCATGCAGAGGTTGGACTGGAAGAAGTTTTAACCTGGATTGCACCAACGTAAACGACACTTTCCTTGTATTTTGGTATGATTTATCTCAATAAGAAACATTTTTGGTTGAGGACTCATCATGATGCACATCTGTTCTGTTTCAAGCATCACTGAAGAATTTTCAAGTAATGCTCAATAACAGATTACAGCTTCACCATAATTAGACTAACGAAACGACTCGAATGAGTCTCTTGGCAATAACTGGAAAACATAAAGGGATAGCAATCGTTTTATATATGACTGTGCAAATGGCTCGGCTTAAATTAAAATGTGGTAACATATAAATTCCAAGTTCGGAACAAAGAAAAAGAAAAGACTAGTTTTTTACATTCAGTGTTCTTAATTCAACAACTTAAAGGATGTGTTCATCAAAGCAATGTGATGTAGAAATAAAGGCACAGATTGTTTCCATTCCTATTAACCACAACAGCCACCTCTCTGAGAGACAGCTCCATCTCTTGCACCTGATGGCCCTTGGGCACGTCCATAGCCGATCTTGATACCTGATGACTGCCATAATTTCAAAGAGAAGGCCTTTTAATACTTCCGAGTTCTAATGAAATGAAAATAATGAAGCTGAAACCACCTATCGATTAAGGAAACATGCTTCTAGGTTCAAACCATATCACACAGGTTTATAAAGAAAAGCCAAATTTTCGGATGGCCAGATTGACCAATCAGTTAGCTAAGCAATGCCAAACTTCTATAGGAAGAGAGAGAGCCCATGTATAAGACACATTCGAAGCACGCACACTAAATCGTTACAATTATTATCATTGAGTTACTTTTCTAGTATGATGAATTAGAGAAAGAAACATCCATATTCAAGAGAATGTTATGTCTTTGGTTCTAGACGTCCCGAAAATAAAGTGGCTTGATCATTACCTCATTGGATACATCAAAGACTCCTTCCTGGATGTTCTGAAGGATCTTTGCGGCAGTCCTTGTGAAGGCCTACAAGATAAGACTATTTTAATTAGAACATTCATCAAAAGGAACAAAAAGAACATTAAGAATTCCAGCTAAACAGGTAACATCGGGTACAAAGCAATATGGTGTACCACTTAGGGGGTAATATTTACCTCCTCAACATTTTGAGCCGTTCTTGCAGATGCTTCCAAGAATAAAAGTCCATTTTCCTTTGCAAACTGTTCACCCTCTTCTTTGCTAACAGCTCTCCGGTGAGAAAGATCACACTTGTTTCCAATGAGCATGGTTGTCATGTTGGGATTTGCATGCTGTCGAGCATCCTCCAACCAACTTGCTAGATGATTAAATGTCTCTCTCCTGGTCAAGAGTACAACTTTGCAGTTCAGTTGAAGAGTTTTCAAATGTTCCAGAACTAGATTTGACCAGAAAAGATAGGCAGATACGCACTGTAAGCTCTAAAAGTTGTAATAATAAAATAAAACAGTCGGTCTTAGCATTTTAATCCGAGGAAATACAATTAAGCAGTTGCTAAAATGAAAGGAAAGGAAAAATGTAGAAGCAAAAGCTACAATGGTGAAATGCCACGCCAGTGGAATCTTCACCTCTTCCAAATCCATTATTTATGCATGCCTGCATGTCACAACCTTTGTTTTAACTGTTTCACTATCTCTCACCTAGTAATATCATAGACCAGAAGTGCTCCTGCTGCTCCTCTGTAGTAAGATCTGGTGATGGACCTGAAGGATTCTTGCCCGGCCTGAAATATAAGCAAACAAAAGCTCTTTGCTCAAATCCATCAATCATTGAATAATGGAACAAAAATGATCATAGACAACCAACAAAAAACATATTATTGAGATAACCTAAGCCATCAAATGCATTAATATGCTGTGTTTCATTGGTTCCACATTCCTTGAGAAGGAAGCAACTCACAAATTAATAACTAACTCATCTTTTCATGAAAGGAGTTCCTAAGAAACAACTGAACAAATACCTAATGCATCCTATATTGCCGAATATACTTTTACTTACAAGATTGCTAAGTCCAAAAGCTTTGCCTTCTCTTATCTTCACTCTCACCAATCCCACAATACTCAAAACCATAAACCAACTCAATACCAATCAAACAAAAAACAACTGCACGCTTTTGGTCGTAAACTAAATTCAAATTCTTACAAAATTCTACTCTAAAATAAACTCGTATTCTCTGTCACCATCTTCTTTGGCTCCTAAACTAAATTCTTCCATGCCAAACAGCCAAAACTTCATTATTTTCAACAACCTTTTCTCTAAACAGCCAAAGGAAACAAAAATAGAAAAATTTAACATCAAAGTTGAGATTTTTACAAAATCCCAAATCTTTCCTGACACTCAATTTGGCCCCTATACCTATATCAAGTTATTCATACCCAATAGCTAAAAAACAAAACTTTATACCCTTTTCACCAAAAAACCAAGCAAAGAATCTACAAGGAAGAAAAAAGGATTAAAAGTGAATATTTTTACAGTATCCCAAATTTGAAGCTTGATGGGTCTGCCATCAATGGTGACCATCCGAGCACCAAATTCAACACCGATGGTTAGATCATGAACTGGTTGGAATCTCTTGTCTGTAAACTGCAAGAGCAAACATGATTTTCCAACGCCTGCACCACACCCAATTAAAACCCATAAAAATTATTAAAAAAACGAAATTATTCGTAAAAAAAAAACCCAGATTGGGATTTTTAAGCAGAGAGATGGACTAACCAGTGTCACCGATGATTATGTACTTGAAAAGATAGTCGTAAGACATGGTTCTCTACGACGTCGTCTCAAGCTTCTTCGCTTCCTTTGTAAATATTTTCAGACAAAGAAAGAAGAAAATTGGGGTAAGAGAGAAGGAGAGGAATGTAGAAGAAGGAAATACGTTGACGTTTGATTATCCGACAATACAAGTAATCTGTTTGTCGTTGCTTAGTTCAAGCTTTGGTTTGGTCGGAATTGATAGCTTTTTTTTTTCCTTTAATGGGGAAATTGGATAAGTATCTAACAGCATTTTTAACCTTTTCTTTCTTTAATTTAATACTCTAAGTAATCAATTAATCATGTTTTAATTACCATAATAATAATAATAATACAGAATTTATTTGTTATTATTTTTTGTTTTAATTTGACGTGAGATTGTAAGATAATAATTTTTTTTTAATTTGTTAGATTTAGTACATATAAATTGCTTGAATTGATTGAAAAAAATGTAAATAAAATTTAAAAATCTTTATCGCACAAAAAAATTATGAGTTTTTGTATTTTTTCTTGGCCTTATCTGGGCCCCACCTAATGCTTTTTTTTTTTCAGTTGTTTTAGACTTTTTGTAATTATGGATAAGCATGTTACATTTATTGTTTTGGATTTGGTACATTAAACCCTTTTATGATTAAAAAAATTAATAGACAAAGATCTTATGATTTATATATTTATATCATATAAAATAATAAATTTTATGTATTTATATTATATTTTTTATAAAAATTATATATTATAATTTATATTGATATAAAAATATAAAATATATTTTAATTTTATTAAATTAATATATAATTATTATTAAAATTATAAATCATATTATTTTTATATTATATTTATATTCTCATATCGTATTATTATATTATATTTTAAATTATAAATTTAAATGTACATGATAAACTTAGGATTGCAAAATATAAATTTCGTAATTGAGTGTATTTACAAGCAAAATATATTAATGTATATTTTTGACGTATAAAAGACATTGGCAATGGCTTGGAAGGGAATGAGATTGCCATTAATCTTGCCCTCCAAGGCATCCTTGTTCATATTTTTGAAGGTCAGATTCTTCAAGCTATGGCGAATGAATAGCCCAATAAGTTACAGCTTAGTAAGTATTGTCTTATGCTTTGATCCAATCCAGTCCCAATCCTAATCATCTTTGCCTGTATTACTTTTATATATCTCGTTGTCAAAATCAATCACGGCTTTCCGTTGATCAAAGCTTCCCTAGAATAATCCTTATCCACCATGGAAGATTCTTTAGGGGTAAACCCCATGAAAGAGGATAACATGCCAAAAATGCCATGAATGAAGCAGGGAACAGAGAATAGAAAAGCTATTTTAGTAGCATTGAAGAAAGTGATAACATCACTGTCCAGAATGTTAAAGATTTGACCTTTGGATTTTTATCCCTGGATATCGTAATCATATAATTAAACATTGGATTTATGAATTTATAAGGAAAAGAGAGATTTGATTCGAAATCAAATCTTTATGGTTTTTTAAAAAATTTTTGTGATCACTAAATCACGAAACAAAAGACATTTATTTCATATTTAATACATATAAAACACAAATTATCACATTAAAATTCATATAGAAATGTGAAACTCAAAATAAATTCTTAAATTTTATCAATTTTATATATAAATTGTTATTAAAATTTTAAATTGTATAACTAAACTCGATAATTCATATCATCATATTGTATATAATATTATATTTATATTATATTTTATATAAAAATCGTATATCATAATTTATATCGACATCAAAATATAAAATATAATTTTTTAATTTTATTAAACCTATTTATGATTTTTTTAAGTTTTAAATTATGTTATCTTCATGTTTTTTATTCGTATTATTTTCGTATCATATTTCAAATTGTTAAATCTACATATAAACTTTCGTATGGGGTCATTTTATCCTAGGTGTACTTGTTATAGCTAGTGTGAGACTAGGAAAACAAGAAAATAAGTAGAGAAGGAAATATTTGAGGGTGGTCTGAAATTCAGAACTGATAATTCCATGTGAATCAATATCAGTACTAAAATGTTAAGTCACTTCAAGAGGTTACCCAATAAAATCTTAGGTGAACAGATAACAATTGCAGAACACTGATCAGAAAATAGTTCTTTGACAGAGAACAAGTGGAGATAGAAAACTGATCTAGCAATCAGGTACATAAGTGCATCACTCTTCCATTGCATCTCCTCCTTCAATGATCTCCACTTTCTCCTTCAGTGGTGTGATTTTTGTTAAGAGGACCTCTGTAACCAAAGAAATTAAGGAAAAGAAAAAGGAAATCAAACAACATAACACAGTAACTTGGAACATGATACATAAACAACATACCACAGTAACTTGGAACATGATACATAATCTTGTTTGAAGATAAAAACTGTGCAGAGTTAAGGAGTAATTTCCATTCCTAGTTTATTAAAACAACTATCATGACCATTTGGATGGCCTTGCTGACATTCAAATTCTCTGCTATTTCATGTCGACCAAAAATGCTAGTCGCAAAGTTCAATCATGCTAAATCAAAACCTTTGCTAATAGAAACATAGCATGTTGTTCTATTACAGAAATGAAAACACAGAGAGATTGTTCTTCATAGTTAAAATGGATTGAAATTGTAAAGCACATTACTAACCCGTCTTCTTGGGAAAAGAATAGCCCTTGGAGCTGGTGTAAGTGCGAGGATTAGGTTGTAGATGGTTCCTCAAGTATTCTTTGCCACCCTGAGGCAAAATTCATTAAAATAAGAAACTTGCATCAAATGAACATAGGATGTTCCTTCTAACAAAAAGAGGCTGGTGAGTAACAACAAACCTTGGTTATTACACAAATATCAACATTGCTTCCACTTCCTAGGTCATTGAAGATACCAGAGCATATAGCCTCAGTGACAAGTTCTATTCCTTCATCTCTCTGCAAAGAGAAAAATTAGTGACCCAGATACAATGGATCAAAACAGGTGTAGTTGCTACAAATCGTATAACACTGATTTATTTTACTTTATACCGCAATCGCATGAAACGATTTCTTTTACATGGAAAACACATATCACAAAAGATTCTTACACTGCAAACAAACTCATAGCTAGCTGTAGAACATGTTAAAGTAGTCTATCTCTTCAGTCTACAAGATACCACAACAATGGAATAGGTGAACTTACAGCAAGACCTTCTCTGTATTTTGATTCAAATACTGCCATTGCTGCCAGAGAACCAGAACCCATTGTAGCAAATGGCAACGTGTCAGTTGATCCATGGGGGTATATCTGCAGAATTTATGCATTGTAGTGATAAGAAATCAGACTAATATAGAAGACAAAAAGCTACTGTCATTTTGGCAGTGCCAAACAGTTGAAAAAAACTCACAGTATGCAAATGAGGTCCAGTGACATCAACACCACCAAGTACCAAAGCAGCCGAAACATAGCCTTGATAGCTGGACAAATTGCTAAGCAGTTAGAATCACATATTCTCTACAGACTATGTAGAGGTATATTGAATATAAAAAACAGAAAAAACATTACTTGAAAAGGTGTCGCTTGAGAAGGGTCAATGCAGTAACAACCCTTGACTCTCTACCAGTATGATAGCGGTGTAACTGGAGCTGTGAGCTGACCATGTCTGAGGATAAGTATAACACCTTAACAATGGGTTAGTTACAGTAAAATGAGAATGTGAATATAACAGTTTACAGCTGATGCGTTCAAGCATGCAATTTGAAGAAACGACTGATGTTTGTAGAACCATATTAGACACCAATTTCAGAAATTACCAGTTACTGCCTCTGTATCAGCAGCAGTTCCAGCTCCACAACAGTAAATGTTTGGTGCCATGTAATGAATTTTCTCACAATTCTTATCACAAACTATAGGTCCTTCAGTTGCCCTTGTGTCTGCCCCAAGAATAACACCATCCTATACAAAATTTCAAGTTAGAACAATGGCATTGCATAACTAGCATCAGAACTAAGCTAGACAGGATAACCTAGTTATAAAAAACAAATAAGGAGAGATAAGCTGCAAAAGTCTGCATATGACATGTTTGAAGATGAAGAAAATAAGAAGGCAATTTGCAAGTTCACAATAATATGGTGCCAACTCTTGGTTTTTTAAGTTCTGCATCAGACATTAAAGAACAATCGTCATCTCAGTTTCTGTCTTAAGAGCTATATATCAACAATATAAAACACAAAGAACCATGACCACCATTGAACTTAAAATTGACCAAAAAGCCAATCACATCGGTACACATGCCTGCGAAATTTATTCATATATTCTCTGTATTTCAGCTTTTCAAGGGGCTCATTATTTGTTGCAACGATAAAAATCTCGAGCCTAAAACCTCGCTCGCACAGATACAAATCAAGAAAACAGTCACTTAAGCAAAAATCCTAAAGCCTACAACTATAACCAAACTGTTTCCAAATTCACCTTCACATAAACCCACTTGGAAGAATCAACTACTGGGTAGTGACTAACGACACTCTAAAAATTCAACTCTTCTATGTCTATGGCAAACTATCAGTAGTATAATTCTTCAATTCTTCTGCTCTTTAATCTAAAATCAACAATAAAAACCACAAACAAAAAGTTGAAACTTCCCACTATCAACCACTCAAAAACCCAAATAAGTATCTAAACAATACACTAAATGTGGCTAAAAGAACCGACTTTTATTGGTAAGATAACAAAACGGATTTAAACCCAAACTGGAATCTAAATTGTAAACTAAAATCAGCTAGAAAGAACACATTTTATGGTGAAACAAGCAAAAAGATTAAAACCAGAGTTTAATTTCCCTCAAATTTAGTACCTGGAAGATCAAGCCAACAATTGTGGTGCCCGTTTTACGAAACGATGGCGGATTAACGCCTTGCTTTGCAAGCATCTCGTTTCTCTTACAAAGATCGAAGCTGAATCCACCCTTTGGAGGCATTTCAATCAACGATTTCGACATGTTTCGTTTTTTTTTTTTTCCACAAAAAGGTTATTCTTTGACCTAAAAATAAAGGAGAAAATTGAAATTTGAATAAAATTTAAAGCAAAAATGAAAAGTTATGGATTTCGATTAGCAAAGATTATATGCGGGTGTGCTCACCGGAAAGCTGAGAGAGAACCGAATCGGAGAGCAGAAGTTGAAGTTCAGTGAAGAAGAAAAGTGATCGGGCCAAGGTAACCTACATAAGAAGAAAACAATTTTTGTTTTTTTGCTAATAAGGGTCCCATTTATAACTTATTTGTATTTTACACCCGGCAGACGGAGAGATTAGTTAGCCGTATATGATCATTTTTAAAATGAATTAATTATGAAAAAGCAAAACTCTTAAGCAAAACTTTTAATAAAAATTATATTACAGGGTGGTAAAAATTAAAAAATATTTTGTGTTTTTATATCTCAAATAAATTATGACTTGTGTTGTTATAATTTCTATGTTATATATATATATATATAATGTTTGACATAAAATAAAATTAATATAAATAAATGAATTATATCTAATTAATCTAATTAATAATATTAATTTATAAATCAAAATATTATATAATTTAAAAATTCATCTATCAATTTATACAAATTTTTTTATTCAAATATTAATTTGTACATTAATATTATAAAAAAATATGCATAATGTAAGAGCGAAAAAACCCAAAAAATCAAACATGAGGAAAAGAGAAAATACTTACCTGAATAAAAAATTTGTAAAAAAAAAAAAAAAATTAAGAAAAATAGTTTGAGCTAAGAAGAAAAGAAATAACTCACCTAAAAACCTATAGAAAAGAGCAAAAAGAAATAGAGGCGAGAATAAGAGACAATGCAAAGTATTTTCAAATAAAAAATTTTCTTTTTTTTATCATTTTTTTCTTCATTAAGTAAGAAAAAAAAGATTATTCAAAGAATAAGAAAAAGAGAAAAGCATCTTGAATCATATTTTTTGAAAAGCTTTTGAAGAAAGCTTTTCTCAAAAGTTACCTTTTAATTTTTTTTTTTACATTATTAAACTGTCATAATTTGAGATTTAAATAACGGTGAAATAGTAGTATAACAATCATTATTTCATAATAACGTCATCATCCATTATTGTTATTGAATAAAAAATGAAAAAAAATTTAAATCTCCATTGTAGTGATGTATCATGATCGTGAATTATGACATAACATTAAATAGCAATAATAACAATCCGTTATTGTTCGTTACTCTATTTTTCATTTAAAAATTTAAAAAAAAAATTTTATTTGACTCTAGTTAAAAACGTAAAACAGAAACAACAAATCAAAAAATAGACATTAATTCAAAAATTTAGTAAAAAAAAAATTTATAAAACTTAAGATTTTCAGAGACATCAATTTTTTCAAATTCAATTTCAATCAAGATCAAATACATGTAGTTTAAGATAAAATAATGAATTTAATACTCAAATTATCTTTTTTTAATTTCAAATTTGCTAGAAAAAGGTAGGAGTTACTAGGACTTAAAATGCAAGATAAGAGATGACGCTGAGACTTAAGGTTAAGAGAAACAAACAAAGAACATACATTGTAAAAAAGAAAAAAAGAGAGATGAAGATGAAGATGAAGATGAATGCTTGGAGAGAAAAATTATTAAATGAAAGTTTAGGGAATGAGACGTTGTGAGGCAAGTCCATACAATTTAGTCAAGAGGCAAAAGAAATAAACTTGGAGGCTATTGTTGTTAAAGATTGCCCTTCGCGTGAAGGTTAGCAAGTTTGATTTATTGTAAGTCTATAAAAAGTAATTCTCTTGACCCATAAATAGTAATACTCTTGCTTAATTTATGAATATCTTAATTTATAAATACTTAAGCACTTGTTAGCTGATTTATGCGTAATATAAATCGATAATAATTTGATAAGTACGATAATTAAATAATTAAATATATCATTATTATGATTATCTATTTTTCGCATGTTTATTTATCTCTTGTTATTTTTTAATAATCATATGAGTAATTTTTTAAATATGAATATTTTACTATAAATATTTTTTTTAAATAGATAAAACACATGACATGATATAAATTACTTTAAAAATCATAAAATAAGAGTTTTAATGATTAATAATTAAAATTATTATATGTTATAACAAGTTGAGCAAAATTTAAAAAAATCGACGATTGCGATTATCGCAATGACCGCGAAAATTTCTGTTATATCTGCAAACGCGATAAATGCGATCTGACCGAAAATGAGACTACCACAATTTAAATCCTTGGTCACAACAAAATTTAAGAGGATAGTTTTTATATATAAGAATACATAATAATACTATTATGAATCATGACTTTCTCAAGCAAATGAAAAAATCAGGAGACACTTAATTATAATGTTCTTCAAGTAGATTTGACGATTTGCATATTAATATTATATAAAATATTAAAATTCGTGTATTTTAATTTTATTTATATAAAAATTACATATTTAATATAAAAATATAAAATATATTCATTTGATTTTATTAAATTTATATATAGTTATTACTAAACTTTTAAATTTATTATTTTCATAATTTTTTATTATATTCATGTCGTATTTTAATATATATATATATATTATATATATATTTAACGGCCCTTGTCCCAACAAATTGCAAAACCATGGCGTCTTCAAGAAACAGAGACAAGCTGGAGTCGTAGTTCTTGACCCTGGAGACGACTATATCAAATCCTTCCGCAGCTCGTACCTAGGAGGTTATCAATGGAGTAACAGGGTTTAGAGTTTTGAGAGCAGAGTGCCAAAACCAACAACAACAGGAAGAATAAAAAAGAGTTAAAATCAATCCCTGATTTCCATTATCGTAAGGATTGAATTGAGTGGTTATATTTATCATGCATGGAAGACAGAAACAACAAGTTATATGGAAACTTACAGGGGTCTCTCATACAAGTTTTGGGTCATATTAAAAAGATTATTACAGGATTGACTTATGTTATTATAAACTGATCAAATAATTTAAAATATGATACAATGATATAATATAAAAATGATATGAATAAAATATATAAAAATGATATAATTTAAAATTTTAATAAAAAATCATAAATATATTTAATAAAATAAAAAAATATTTAACGTTTTCGTGTCGACATGAATTATGATACATAATTTTTATGTAAAATACTATATAAATACATAAATTATAAGTTTACTTGATGTATAAATAACAATAACTGTGTAGCTTGAGGTTTACACGATACCATTCTTAATGAATGATTCTTTGAATTTGGGTTATATTGATTAGAATAGTTTTGATGCAATAATATTTTATTTTTCTCTAAATAAATAAATCACTTAACAAAAAAAAGAGTTGAATATCAATATATATATAGTACACCATGGACTCCTACCATAAGGATATTACTGTTTGAGAAGAGAAAGGCTTTCCATACCACTGAACTTTAAATCTGAAATCTTCATTTTATAGCATAAAGATTACAACTATTTTATATATATGAATATATAATATATATATATATATTTAAGTAGAACTACAGTCAGGTTTGTTTTCCAGCCATGGCTTCTATTGGCTTAATCTCCAAAAGCAAGCCTCTCCTGAACTCCACATAAGGGTAAGCAAGTGGGAAATCATCTGCCATTGTTTTCCAACTGGTGAACCAAAAAAACCAAATCCCAAATCAAATTATGATTCAGATAAGAAAGTATAGTGGATATATTAATAAATAGAGTAGGATGTAGCTTAAAGTCTATATATGCTGTCTAGCAAGATTAACGAACTATAATCTGAAACCTAAAAGGTAATTATTGTGCTGGTTCCTGAGTGGGATACAATGGTCTTTCAGGATCCAATTAGCCCGACCAGTTGACATGTTATATATTAATGGGACTTTAGATGCTGAAATTTTACCTGTAATTCAGGACAAGATGATGAAGGAAGAAAGCAATCTCTACTTTAGCTAGCTCAGCCCCTGGACATAGCCGAGGACCACCACCAAATGGCATCACCTTTTTGCTTGTTGCTTTATCCTGTGCAAAATGGCCGACTATTGGATTATACCAGAGGAAGAAAACAAAGAAAATAGCATTGTTTTTGTGGGTTAATGCAGGGCTTTTCTATGTCAACCAAGCACATCATGGCTATCTAATGCCTGCTTGATCTCTTTTTCCTTCATTTTTCCCCTTTTTGATATGTTCTTTTTAATGGATTAATTTTGCTACTGAGTGCTTTTGGGACATGGTTTACTTACAGTCCATCTCCAAGGATTGAACTCCATAGGATTTTCATGAAGAGATGGATCAATGTGAGTTGCAGTGAAGACTGGAAGAATCTTCCATCCCGAGGGAATGAAATATCCTGGAATAGATATTTCATAACCAGAGCCATCTCCAAAATGTAAGAAAATCATTGTGAAGCAAATAGAAAATAGTGAAATGATCAACATGAAAAAGAAAACAAAGGGTTGTTGTTAAAGTTAACCTTTGAATTTGACATCTTGAAGGGCTATCCGGTGAACAAATTTGACAACATTTCCACACCTCATAGCTTCGTAAACAACCTAGATACAAACTAGAATTTAAGTTTCCTTTGACAGACAACCTTGTAGATAAGCTCTGAAACTGCAAGTTGCATAGGAAAGTTGGTTTTTCTCACTACTTTCTTACATTGCAGGTGAATTTCATTTTCTGGTAATCTTCCCAGCTCAAGGGTTCACCATCCTCTTTGCTTTTCCTTATTGCTTTATGTTCTTGCTGGCATAATTGTCAGAAAAAAAAATAAAAGAAAGAAAACTTTATTTAGTCAAGTAATATTCATGCATGCAAATGCATGGAAGAAAGAGAAAGAAGAGTATGACCTTTAAATTTTCTAAAGCATTTGGAGCATGGGCAAGAAAGTAGACAATCAAGGCTATGAGTGTTGCTGTTGTTTCATAGCCTCCAAGCAATATGTCCAACACAATGCTAACTGTTTCTTCATCACTCAGACTCCCTTTTGACAAAATTACATCCAAGAAATCTCCTTTTGAAAGCTCTAACTTCTCCTTTTTCCTTTCTTTTATAATCTCTCTAACAGTTGCAGAAAGCCTTGCTCTAGCCTGAAAAAGATAGTGATGAAATAGGAAAAGGGTACCTTTATTAGATGTCAGAATTAATTAGAGAATTTGAAGCATAGCAATTAGCCTAAGTTTGCTAAGTTTTCTTTATATCAGTACCTTCACTGCACTGGCATAAGGTGTTCCAGGGAGGTATACTGGCAAAGACACAAACCCTTTCATGTAAGTTAGAAAATCTTCCAGGATCTTGAAAGCCAGTGGCTCTTCTGGTTCAATACTTAAAAGATGCTTCACCATAAGATTGACTGTAAACTGTTTACAAGAAAGCAAGATTGATGATTGATTTAAACATGCATGAGAGCTGAAACAAAGATTAATTCATATATGGTTTTCGATATCTGATCCAACCTTTTTAACTTCTTTATAGAAGCCAATTTCTTTACAATTTTTCCATGAATTCATCATTGAGATAGACATCTTTTCCACACAATTAAGGAAGTCTGGCTTTGATTTAGAGGCACTGATGAAGCTGGAGCCAATATTTCGTAGCTTTTTGTGAACATCCCCCGAAACAATAAGCAAAGAGAACTTGCCAAGAATGCCATGCATGGCCTTGGGGTAGCTGACCTGAAATAGCTTCTCTTCATTTTGAAGAACAAACGAGTTAAGCTCATAGTCACAGGAAACTACTGTTGGGCAGCCAAACAAATGAGATTTGAACACTCTTCCATACCTGTCTAGCAGCAACAAGACAAGGATTAATTGTACAAATAACAATGCAAGGTTACTTATAGCATCCAAGAAATGAAAAATGACAATGATAACGACAATAACGACAGTGATTCTTGCTTGCATAGCTTGTTACCTAGAGCAATGTTCTTGCAAGAAATTTCCCATGGAGTTTGATTTGTGAGGCTGAAGGAAACCAGGAGTTTCCCCAAACAAAGGCCAGCCCATGCTCCCATGAGGTAAGTTTTCAGGCTCTTGTTTTGCAAAAACTTGTAGAAGTAAATAGAGCCCTAGTCCTAGCAAGAAAGCTGTTAACAGGAAAGGAAAGAGACCAACCATAATTTTTGTTTGTTTGATATGATCTCTTGCAACACATACAAGTGTGTAATAAAGCAAGTCTTGTCTGAGTTTATGTATTTAAACAAATTCCATTGGCTTTCTTTGTTTTAAATTCTGTCTCAGTTGTCTCTTCTAGTTTTATTTCTCAAAAAGTGGTGAAATAGTTAAACCTTTTGGAGACTTTTTTTGTTTTAAACCATGTGAGCTGGATATTGGATCTAAAGCCTTTTTAAGTGTTTTGCTCTAATGAAGACATTGATAAATAAAAAAAAAAATTATGTATAGGGAATATTTGTCTAGGATGACTATGAAGAATTTAATGTAGGAAAAAAAAAAGAAATATGAAATCGGGTTTAATCTTATTACTTTATATAATCATTTTTAAAAAATAAATTTAAATTTAAATCTCAATACCTATAATTTTTTTTTTTTAATTTTCAGAATGATTGGTAATATGACGGGTTGATTTGGAATGAAAAATTAACTTGTTTTTAATTGGATAATTTGTTTATGACAAGTGAAGAATGACATGAAATAAATCTCTTACCAAAAATGGAGGACAAAAATGTACTATTGTTTATACTTCTTCCAAAATTGTACTTGATCATGTTCTTCTATTAGTATACATATTACCATAAACCAAGATATTAAAAAGAGTTTAAAATAAATTGATCTTTTGATATTTTATCATTAACCTTAGATATTATTATATATAGTAATTGATAAGAGGTCTCAAGGCAAGAGGAGCCCTATAATTATATTCCCTCTAAATTAATGAATTCAAAAGTATCGGCAAATGAGTCTCACCTAACCTTCCCTTATATCCAAAAAGTCACCTTAATGCAATGGAAACCCTTTTTTTTTTTAATTTTCTTTTGTATTAAAATTGAAATTCGAGATTTTCAATTTTAAAACAATTACAGTATTATTAAATTAACAGCTTATTGATATAAAAACCATTATCTCTATCTTTCCAAATTACTTATGAATAATTTTCTTCCAAAATGTGACAAACTCTTCTAAAGAGCTTAGATGCTACCAAATTCTCTATTACGAAACACAGATCAAAGGCAGTATGGAGCAAAGGTTTGGACAAGTATAGAAAATAAGAAAATGGAACTAGGGTTCCCTAAAGAAAGAGCAAAGAGGGCCCTTTTGCAAGCTAAAGAGAACAAAACTTTCAAAACCTTTTGATTAGGTTTTTGCCTTTTGGTGCTCTTAAAAATGGTGTTTGAAAGCGATGTTTGGCATAGACACCCGACCAAAACCTTGCTGCCACAATTCAGAAACACATTTTTAGGCTTTTGCAATTGAATTCTATAAACCTGAGATGATTTTTTATTTTACGAACACAATTTTACGAAAATTATTATGAAATTTTGACGTGATTTAATCAGATTATTCTGACGAAATTAAATCAATGAGATCAGAACTCTGTTGGGGCAATGAAGAGGCAAAAATGCAAAGAAAAAAAAAAAAAGCTTGATTTAGTTGGTTCAATTTTACTCTTGCAATAATTAACTCTCTTTGCATGGTGCACGTGCAAATGGATAATGGTGCCATTGACAATCGAATGGTTGGCATCTAGAAGAACTAATTAGCTGGATATCATTATTTTTCAATTTTCATGATTGCATGCCTCCTTTGGCTTCGAATTCCTCTTTTTTTTTTTTCACCCCTTAAGTTTTTTTTTTACATGTTAATTTTTTAGCCTATTTATATGTTACAATGAAACTTGGAAACCTCTTTTGTTTGTGTTGGGGCTGTTGGCCTGTCTTGTTATATATTTTGTTTTATATTTATTTTCAAACCTTGGTAAGTAGGATAATTACAGTTCATTTTTTTATATTCAAACTTAATTCAAATTAAACTGGATACCATAATTTTAAACAAATTTTTAATTTTTTAAATTGTTTTCTCAACCGATTGATAAGGTCGATGGAAAGTAATAATTCTCTCCCACATTGATTCCTGTCGGGGTTTGTTTTGTCTCATTGTTGGCTGTTGCTGATGGTTTGGTCTATCCCACTATGTTTGGAAACTTTGTCGTTGCCCTATATAATTACAATAAAATCTTTGTCTTGCTTTTCAAACAATAATCTTAATTGTTTGTAATTTAAGATTGGGATAGGAGGCGTGCACATTTTCAAATGAAAGTCATGAAACTACCTGGCCCATGCATTGCACATGGTAACCAAACTTCATTAACATAAGTTATATGATAGTAATCTATACGAAAATTTTGGAGTTTTAGGAATAATTTACAAAAAAATTTGCGGTTTAAGGTCATGGTTTTGTTAGAACAAAATTGAAAAATTGAAATTACTGTTTTTGGTAAATTTAAAATTTTGAATAAAGACTCCAAGACGTGTAATAGTACTACTTTCTTTAAGATTTTATTTACTATTATCGTATTATTTAATTAGTAGGTGTATAAAAGGGTTGCAAGCAATAAATTTTGAGAATACAATGAAATCCAATGACTGATTACGTTTTGCATTGATGAAATTAGTCCATCGAATAATCACGAGTGTATTATAAGATCATTAAACTTCTATAAAAGTTTTCTGCAGCAAAACTTTTATAAAATAAATTTAAAATTTGAAGAAAAGAAAGAGTTCCAAGAATTCTTTTTGCATATTTTCAGAAAACCAGATGAGCATTTTATAAACAAAAAAATATTTTTTTTATACACATAACTATATATTTTGAATAAACAAAAATTGTCTATTTTTAAATAGTTAAAATTATTTATTTTGAACAGACTTATTTTTTTATTTTGAACAGATTTAACTATCTGTTTTTTTTTTCAATGTGAAATTATTTTTTATATTTTATTTTAAAAATCTTTAACATTTTTAAAGATAGAAAAGAAATTATAAATGTTGAAATTTAAATTTTAAACTTGTTAAATATTACTTTAAAGATGAATGTACGAGCTAATTAATTTTTAATTATATATTTTTTAGTTTTTGATAGCAATCTATAGGAAGATTTTGGAGCTTTAAGAACAATTTTTTTCTATAATTTTCTCAATCTTTTGACAATTAAGGCAGCAAAGTCTTGGTTTTGAATCATGCTTTATGCAAGTTGTTTGCCTTTCAATGAAGTGGAGGGTGATTCTTCATCTCTTTTCTTTATTAAATAATTGTAACATCTTAAATCCACATTAAAAAATTATAAGTATATGATACGTTGTAAGATATTTTTATGATATAAAATTATAAGAATTTTATATCAAAACGAATAATATTTCATAAATTAAATGCGAGTCTCTTCAATAATTTTGTTACTATTAGTTATGTATATTTACAAGAAAGGTTGTGACTTAGGGATTACAATTTGAGAATAAAAAAAAAATTATAAGTGTCGAAATTTAAATTTAAAATTTTGTTAAATATCACTTTAATGATAACTTTATAAATTAATTAAATTTTAATTTTATATTTTTTTAGTTTTCGATAAGATCGTGGAATTCAAACCTTACAATTTAGTTTAATAAGATCTTATACATCAGTCAAATTTCATGCGCTAGAAATCCATGAATATATTTTTGTATGGAATGAGTCGGCCAAAAGTAGTACTAAAAGAATTGGCCTCCCTTCACTTTTTTTTTTCCCACTATTTTCAGTCTACCCCAAGAATGCATGCTTCATCCCTCGTGTAAATCATATTACAATATTTAAATTCAAAATTCGTGTTCATTAAATTTGGTAGTACAAATTTGATTTATTTTGATTCAAAGCATATTTGAATTATAATTTATTTTTATTCGACCCTTATTATCTTTTCGTTTGATCGATCTAATGTGTTTAAAGATTTTTTTTTTTTAGAATAATTTTCACTAAAATCGAATCGGGATTGACAAAGATAATACTCTCTTTAATCAATTAAAGTTAAATAACGTGGGTGAATTATGATTTAATTACTAATAATTTTTTTCTTTGAAATGAAAATAAAATATTATCGAAATTTTATAAGTATATAAAATTTAGAGAAATAGATTTATAAGAAAATATAATTTAGATATAATGATTCATATATTCGTGTCATATAAAATATTAAATTTAGTATATTCATATAATATTTTACATGAAAATTATATGTCACAATTCGTATCTATATGAAAATATAAAATATATTTTTTATTTTATTAAATTTATATATAATTATTATTAAAATTTTAAATCGTATCATTTTCGTATTTTATTTTTATATTATATTCGTATTACATCATTATATCATATTTCAAATTACCAAATCTAATATAATTCCATATTTAGGCCTTAAAGAGTGCATGATTATTCATGTACAAAGGTCGATCATGGTTTTGAATCCTTCCTTCACCTTTTTGTCTGAAGAAAAGATGAGGAGACCCTTTGTCTCCGGGAATGGGTGGGAAAGCAATAATCATTTGAGACATTTTCTCTTACAAAACATCATCTCCATGATGTTTTTTTATGAGACCTCATTGCACGTTTGGTGCAGCTAAATCATGATTTCTTCTTGTCTTCTCTTGTCACTTTGAAGTAGACTTTCATCCCTCCTTTGCAAAAGAATTTTTTTTCCCCACTTTTCAAGAAAACTTTTTTTCTTTTTTGAATTTGAATAAATGGAATCTTATAGGGTTTTTGGTTCAAAAAATTCGGCTCATATGAATGGAATTTAAGCTCATTTTTAGTCTTGATTGCCGCTATGCTTTCATGATTCATCACTTTCAAAAGTAAAATGGGTTTTTTTGCAACTTAAGCAATATCTCAATGGGAATAAAATAGTACTTTTCAAATAGTCATTCCAATTCAAGCGTCCCTTTATCTTACTTGCGCATTAAAACCGAGAAAACAAATTAATATTGTTAAGTATCAAATATTTTTTCATTAAGACAAAATTTTAGTACAAGTAAGAGGAAGAGAAAGACTTGATTCAAAATCAGACCCTTAATACCTTCTCAAGCGTCTTTAGCCACTAAATCAAAGATTTAAAAATAAATATAAACTTTTAGTTCATTTGATAGTCCCATTAAGATTCAAATAAAAATTGTATTCTCATATGCACTGACATTGAAGTAGGAATAGCATCAGAGCATATTTTAGTTATTTTTGAAATGTTCATATATGAATTCGTTTAATATTTATAATATTTAAAATTATTTAAATATTTATTTAAGTTTAATATTATTATTCAAATCTAAATTAATTTAAATAAGTATTATTTATTTCAATATTTGAATTTATTAAAATATATGTTTGTTTAAAATTTTTATCAAAGTATAAAATAAATAAAAATTTAATTTAAAATTTAAATTTATTCTTAATTAATAATAAATAAAAATTATTTTTAAGATTCAAAACCTTTTACAAGTATAAAATTTCATATAATATTTTACATATATAAACGGATAACGAATTTAAATATCTATTACTATTTATTAAAATTTAAATGAATTCAAATATTAGATATTTAAAAAATATTATTTATAGTTATTCTAAATCTATCATAAATAATAAATTTTTTATCCAAATCTATCAATTATTTATTTATAATTATTCAAATCCAATATAAATAAATAAAATAATAACATTTATTTATTTATTTATTTACTATCTATTCACATCCCTACATTGAAAATCTTTCGGACGAACTCTCAAATGGACCCTTTGAATGTTTGTCCCCTCTAAT
Source organism: Durio zibethinus (assembly GCF_002303985.1). The sequence goes on from NW_019168470.1 coordinate 25,103,959, forward strand.
TAATTACCAATCAAATCATGGGCCTTCATGACATTGAGCCATTAGTAAGATCGATAAAGTAGTACAAAGAGCCTAACAAGGGCCCATGTATAACTTATTTTTGTGGGCCCGAATGGATACCTGCAAGTGTTTACAGCCATAAATCAGCAAGCTTTTCTGCAATCATATGAATCAGGAAAACCTGGAACGTGTTTTTCAAGTCCTGAAAACAAATGCTTCCTATTCACGTACAACCCAAGCCATGGCAGCCATCAATTGCAGCAAATCCACAAAGTTCCTCTTCTCTTCTGTTAAAAAACAAGATTCTTCCAGTAAAAATTTCAAACACTTCGAATGAAAACAAGGAAGCAAACCAATCGAAAGCAGGCAGAATCAAACGCCTGGTTCTTACCAATGAAGGCAGAACCAAACGAAACACATTTCCTGACAGGGAATTCTATGCTTATCCACGGTTTGTGACTCATGTTGATGATGGCTTCATTGCCACATTAACAGATTTGTATAGGGACAGATTAAGGCCTGGGTCAGAGATTCTTGACCTCATGAGCTCATGGATTAGCCATCTACCAAAGGAAGTTGTTTACAAAAGAGTGGTTGGTCATGGACTTAATGCTCGGGAACTTGCCAGGAACCCTAGGCTGGATTACTTCTTTGTCAAGGATCTAAACCAGGATCAAAAACTTGAGATTGAAAATGGCAGTTTCGACGCGGTGTTATGCACTGTTAGTCTACAATACCTTCAGCAACCTGAAAAGGTAAGCTGATGCTATTTTGTTCATCAGAATATGAAGTTATACAGGAATCAATGAAAGGGTCTGAAAGTTTTTCGGTTTTTGCAGGTATTTGCAGAAGTTTTTCGGGTGCTTAGGCGAGGAGGGGTATTCATTGTAAGCTTTAGCAATCGACTTTTCTATGAGAAAGCCATCAGTGCCTGGAGAGATGGAACTGCATATAGTCGAGTACAACTTGTTCTGCAGTATTTCCAGTGCATTGAAGGATTTACTCAGCCAGAAGTGATCCGGAAATTACCAACTGCTGGTAATGCTCAAGATGACAAATCACCATTCAGTTGGTTCATGAAGTGGCTTGGTTTATTTTCCGGTTCAGACCCTTTTTATGCCATAATAGCTTACAAGAACTTCAAACCTGTATATGAATGAAAGAAAACTAAAGCAGATACTGCTATCTACGTTTGAGCTTAACTACATCAATGATGCATAGATTTCTCTATTTAATCAATGTTCTCTCCTTTGAGCAGTCTGAATTGGCTTAAATTTCTGTCATTTAGCATTAAACTAAGAATGTGTGCATTGTTATCAACTGGAAAACTAACTAAAGGTTGTTTTGTACTAAAACTTATGAGGCTGAAATTTTCCTGGAGTCCAAAATTTAACTGGAATGGACCCCCAAATTGCATGCCTTGAAAATTTTGTGCTTCCCAAAAAGCATATAACATGCTTGCTAAACACTTGATATAAACCAAAAACTCAAAAACTTTGATCTTACTGCTTTTCTAAGGAATTTACAAACTTGTGTCAATCTATACTGAATAGATCAATCAAAGACTAATCAAGAGGCCGCTTCATATTGAAATCCAGAGGTGCTGTGGCAAGAAAAAATTGCTTCATGCCAATCCTAAAGTATCAAATATATGGGTTAATGCAGTGTTGTCAAGTTCCTAAAGACAAGAATCAAGTAACTAGGTTGAAAACCAATCTGCAGAGCATCTCTTGAAAATCTTCTGTGATCAACAACATCTACAAATGTCCATATAGCTTCTTTAAGCAAGGGGGAGAGTCATATAATAGTCTTGATAGAAGGCTTGCAGAACTGCTTTCATGGTCTCAGAAAGGATGGCTATAATGTTGGGGTTTTGCTACGTTGTAAATTTGCAAGCATTTTGGCTTTCTCAACTGCTTCCACGTAGTAATACAATCTCCAGAGTGTTGTATTTTCCTGCAAGACATTGTCTTGGAACATGTCAGAAATTCTAAATTAACTCAAAAAACCATGTAACTTACAGATATTGCTTTACCTCTTTTTCCAGATCAACAAAGATTTCTTCATCACAAGGTTTTCCAGCTGGCCTACCATGTTGGATAATTTCAACAACATGGACCAGATTTTCCTTAGGTAGCTTCTGAATAAATTTCTGAAGCTGCCGCTTCTCAGCACGTGTCATGGGCCTGTAGATTGAAGTTAGAGTGTTAAACTGGTTGAGGTTAGGTGAAAAAAGGCGGCACTATAACATTTTATGCACATTTGAAAGGTAAAATTCATAATAGGTGCCTATTATCCAGTTGCTAAATAGCATCATCCCTAGAGCACACTCAAAGCTATAAGTTCCTCGGAACAAAACCATACCTACACTTGGACATTATAGTATCTAAAGTTTCTTCAAGCTTCTGCTCCATATGCAACAGCTGAAAAAAGAAAAAAAAAAGAAAAAGAAAGAGAGAAGATGCCACCAAAGTTCAGCTACAAACAATTTGCCAAAGAGGCATACGTGACAAAGAAGGTTATGAAACTGTTATATGTTATGGAAAAATACAATTTCAGAAAATCACCGTTGAGGATAGTTCATCAGAATATTTTTTCATTGTTTCCTCTACCATCAGTTGGTTATCATTCTTTAGAAGGAACTCCAAATCATCTTCCACCTAGAAAGAACAAGAAAGTAAAATGAAACACATTTATTAATAAGTTACTAATGATAATGCCTGATTTTTTGGCACATGCTCAAGAGTCAAATACCTCTGTTGATTCAAATAATATATGCATATATCAACATAGATACATGGACGTACAAAAATATGTGAATATGGGTGAATAAATTGGTTAGTTGCAATTTACATATAAATAAAATGCCACCCGAAATTCTACAGACAACAAACTAATCATATATAGCTGTAACACTGCAAAAGCATTTATCTATCTAGGACTAGGCCATTTTCAATATACATACTTGGGATTTCTTAGAATCTAATTTTTTATTTCAAGAAAATGCATGCACTCATTCTTTTATCATGCAAGAAATATTGGAAGGTGAATCGATACCAGGATTCAACAATGAGAAGAAGAGTAAAATATAACCTCTTCACAAGATCCAGATTTGATAGGACAAGAATTTCTAGTGATGCTGGCTGATGTGCAGGAAGATCGTATCTTAGGTTTCTTACTGGGAACTTCGGCAGCATCACCATCTGATGCTGAAGTCACCAAACTGTTGCTTCTGACCTTATACCGTAACTGACACATATCCACAACAGGATCTAACATCTGCAATAATCACATTATTTAGTTGTTACAATTTTTTTATCTCTGAAAGATGGGAGCCAAAAAACAATCTACACGATTATATCATCGTTCATTTACTTTAAAATAATTATAAAGAAAGAGACATGAAGACCCAGCAATTCAGGTAATAAAAAAAGAAGGGCACCATTGAGGTAGCAAGCTAAAAGTTGCCACAAGGTGATAAGAGCCAGAAAAGGGCTTAAGTAAGTGAGAGTTGGCAAGAACATGTCTGTACAATAAAGATAAAATGACATATCGAATGCAAGAATTTTTATACCAACAATGATAATGCAGTTTCCCTTACCTGCTATCAGGAACAAAATATACCTTAGTGATTCAGCCTTAGAACAGCTAAAAGGGGATGAAAAAAAAAGAAAAAGAAGAGAACAACTGAACCTATAAACTATTTATGTCTCTCTTCTGAATTGGGGCCTATTGAGATCATTAGAAACAAGGTTATGCTTTGAAGTAGCTGAACATAAAATATATTGACGAAAGCAAGATGTTGTGCAAGTACACAAGCACGAGGGCAACGGGACTTCCAATTTTATTCATTAATGTTTTTCATTTGTCTTAGGAGAGAATATAATTGTTGGATATTACTAAAAACCAGAGAAATAGCATATCTTAATCTATACTAACTCTAGAAGTTATGTTAGTACAAAAACCATAAACATTCCTTATAAATCAAATTCCAGAAGTCCCCAACAGTTGGAGCCATTAGTTATTTATCTTTAGAAAATCGGAGTAGAAATGAGCTAGAATCTATACCTCATCAACTTCCATTGAGAGATCACTCACGGTCTGCTTAAGTAATCCCTTCAATCTTCCATTCTTGAAATCTGAAAGCCCAGCACCAATGCTGTTTTCAAAAGGTGAATCAGCACATTTACGACTGCAGTCCATAGCCTCTTTACCATTGATGACCCCATATTTCCCTTGAGACAACTCAGATGCATCGGAAGGGGGCAGGGTCTTTTCATCTTGGGACAACAGATCAGCTAT